>OY743165.1:1200000-1800000 GCA_963555695.1 Dasypolia templi
ATTCTCACAACTAAAACAACACACTCTAAGTACCGATTTCAACAATGTTACTGAACGCGTTCAGCACATCTAAAACGCATTCAAGAGCTGTCAGTGTCAAAATAAAATACCATTTAAAATAAAGACACTGACAGCTCTTAACTTAGTTTATGTTCTGATCGCGTTAAATTTCATTGGTAAAATACGCCCTAAAAATGTTATTTCCCATTTAACATACGTTACGCTTTATGTTACAGGCGTGGTTGCAGAGAGCGGTTCGCACGACGAGCTGGTGAAACGCCGCGGTCTGTACTGGACGCTGTTACAGCAACAAGCGCCCGGCGACGCGCACGCGACGTGACGAGCAACGTTACTTGCTATATCTGTTGTAGCGCAACGTGTTGCGGGTACTAGTTGACTGATTTCATGTTTACGATATTATGCCTTATAAAATGCTGGAAATTAATATCTGATATGGAGACGACATTACAACAATAAATGAAAACACTAACAAAACTAATGCTGTGTTCTGGAACTATCAAATAAATCATATGAATAGTAATGGAGGATCGACTATGGGTTATGCCAACCTTTGACTAGCTATAGTGAATACTGTTGGATATATTTGGTTGAATTATTGTATGCAGACTAGGAACGTCATTAGATATACGAATTTTAATTTATAGTCGTATGTACTGTCGTCTCCACTTTGTATAATGGTTGGTCACACAGAGCTCGGAATCTCAGTGTCTAGACACGGCATTACTAATAAAACTCAAAGCACCGACAGTGAGTTGAGCGTACAACTTCTGTACCGAAAGTTCACATTAAATTCAAAGCAGTCAGTTTCTATTACGTCATTAGTGTTGAGGGAATGGAACGCTTGGTTTTTATAGAAGTGTTGACAATGCTGCCTCTAGCAGCTGCCGTCGAGCTCTGTGATTGGTCACATTCATCTGTATCTTCTTGAAAAACGTTTAATTACGTAAGTGCAGCCCTAGTATTATTCATAACTACTCTCTATCGATATTCTAAACCTTAAGATGTGATAATTCTAAAGCTGTGAATATTAACTGATAATGTAACATTAATTATTTTAGAATAATAATAGTTAAAGATGTATAGGGTGTCGCACATAGATGGTCATTCTTGAGATAAGCTTGTATTCAAATTGAAACATCGATCATAGTTTTAAAAAGAAAAAGCGGCCACGTGCGAGTCGGAGTCCCACACGAAGCAAGTGTCTACCTATTATGTAAGGTTTAAAAGATACAGCCCTGTGACCAATCTATGTCTGTGATAGACGGACGGACGGACGGACAGCGGTGCCGTACCCAAAGGGTCCTGTTAGCCCCTTATGGTAAGTCGTCGCTGTCCGTCCTTAAAAGATACTTAATTATCTTTGAGCAAAAAAAAAATGGTAACATCCTCTGAACTTGCATCAAAATCCCAGTGATCTTCATTTTCATTACAATAAGTTTGCAATTAATAACTGAAGAAGGCCTGTTGTGTCGCGTCGCCCTGTATAATTAAGATATTAAGTAAGTACATAATATCTTCTAGCTATTTCTTGTGTTCATTATCTCGCTACTCGCGAGGTAGGCGTAGATTTACTAATTAATTACTATTGGGTAAGTTTTCAACACCAAATAACCTATTGATAACATTGTTTTGTGAACTTAATTAAAGCCAAGAATACACATGCAATTAATTTGTACAAGGCATGCATGTATGGTCTGGTATGGAAAATGAATACAAATGGATCAGAAATCGTCAATTTTCGTGGACAATTTTTCAATAACTATTTAATCATGTTATTCTAAGAATAATTGTTGGAAAAACTGGCGATTTATAGTGGACACTTTCTAAATACACATGCATGTGTTCCTAATTTCTATAAGAGAGTGATTGCGCAATAATTTAACCTGAACAGGGTTTGTTTTAAACTTTCATCAGATGATTTTGGAAGACTAGGTAAAGCTTGCAATGGCATTGTGACATACCCAAAAGTTATCACCAATCAGAAGTCGTTAGTTATAGTAAAATGTCATGCAAACTTCTTGTATTATTTTGTGCAAGTTACTGTCCGTGTATTCCTGGCTTAATAAATACTTGTCTGTGATTGTGAATCTCTTGTATTTATTGTATGTGTAGGATTGTAGTGAGCTGTCCGAATTATGTTAACTTTTTAGTTTAAACTTGACATATAATGAAGCAAAAAATACTTTTTTTGTGGTATTTTGCTAAAAAGAATTACATTTTAAGGCACAATTTGGACAAAAAATATTGTCTTAAGAAAAACTATCAAAGCAAAAAACAATTTCAGGACAGCGCGGCAGCGTCGTTCTTATAAGTAAGTTTTAGAAGTATTATAGATTTAGTATTAATTTACTTGAAATAGAAATTACACAATAATTTACTTTAAGTATTCAACATTTTATTTTTATTTTTAAAAGTTTTAGTAAAAGAAATGTGATAATTGCAATTATATTTTAAGTTTCTAGAAGCAAATAAAACACTTTTAATAAATATTAAATCTTTGTTCTATTAATTCAATATTATTTACAATTCTTCACCATCGTGAAACATATGGGCTGATGGCTAGTTCAAACAAGCCGTCTCTTCTATACATACACACATAAATAAACTCAAGCCTTCTCCCCATGGGGATATAATAAAGCTTCAACTGCTGCAGTCGGAGTGGTCCTCATGCAGCCCGTAGCCGCCGAGCAGGGTAGTCGTTGCATGCGTTGTAGTTTGTTTGAGGCTGTAGCCAGCTTGGTTCGGGACCACCAGACCGCGGCTCCATAGGTGATCATGGGGCGGATCACTGTGGTGTACAGCCATAGTATAATTTTAGGGGATAGTCCCCACTTTTTACCTACGTTTGTAGAAACTACAAACGCCACCTGCTACGATCCTTACAACCTATTATTCCTTTTGCCCCGTTTACGTTCATACTAGCAAGATGGGACAGGCTGGATCAAATTTGGATGATTGTCTTGAGAATACAGGCTTAGCTACGGCGCGGGCTGGCGCAGGCTGGCGCGGGCTGATTCGGGCTGGCGCGGGCTGGCGCGGGCTGGCGCAGGCTGGCGCGGGCTGACTCGGGCTGGCACAGGCTGGCGCGGGCTGGCGCAGGCTGGCGCAGGCTGGCGCAGGCTGGCGCGGGCTGACTCGGGCTGGCACAGGCTGGCGCGGGCTGGCGCAGGCTGGCGCAGGCTGGCGCAGGCTGGCGCGGGCTGGCGCGGGCTGACTCGGGCTGGCGCGGGCTGGCGCGGGCTGACTCGGGCTGGCACAGGCTGGCGCGGGCTGGCGCAGGCTGGCGCGGGCTGGCGCAGGCTGGCGCGGGCTGGCGCGGGCTGGCGCAGGCTGGCGCGGGCTGACTCGGGCTGGCGCGGGCTGGCGCAGGCTGGCGCGGGCTGGCGCAGGCTGGCGCGGGCTGGCGCAGGCTGGCGCGGGCTGGCACGGTCGGGGACGTCGCGAGGGACCTCGGCGGCCCAGGCGGCTTGATGCTTCTTGTTTTTTATGTACTGTACTGGTGGCACTACTGCTCTTCTGGAGGAGGACTATGCAGTCATCGGGCTCGGCGAGGACACATACGCGATGATAACAGCTCAGTAATATACCAGCCTCGGGAAACAAAACTATGGCGACTTTCAATTTGGCCCAGAACGCCGTCTATGGAGTGGCGAGGCAAACTTTTGAAACATGAATTGATTCTAACTATCATAATTCTGTAAATACATATTTGTTACGATCGCGAAACATAAACATCTTGATCAACATCCCTCAGGGAGGATGACCAACGTGCAAATTGAAAAAAAACGTTAACTTCGCGGACTGGTCTGGCGCTTTCACTTTAAAGGAGGATTTTTTTGTTTATTATATTGTCCGTATATTTAAATCACAACTGTAACTCTTTGACAGATGATTAAACTTGACAAGTCAAGTTATGTTTTCTTTGGTCAACACTAACACACATAATTACATAACATCACGGCTGTAATCCACGAATGGTACTTATAGTACATCCACACATCGCCAGTTATGTTAAAACAACTTGAATGTTAATTATTTTCTCGTGTAGTCCTCAACCTGTCTCCACGCTGCTATCATCGAGCCTCACAAGTGTAGGTTGCAGTACAGTGTTGCGCATCCCGTCTATCTGTATGACCAGCGCCTTCTGTCGGATGTCCGACGTGCGTTGGAAGCCGACTGCCGACTGTTGTGGGATGACCGATATGGGTTGGACGGCGATCGACGGATTGTTTTGAATATCCGAAATGTGTTTGACGCTAGTCGGCGACTTTTGTCGCATGCCTGACGTGGGCTCGCAACCGACCGGCGACTTTTGTATGTTGATGTCCGAAACACGTTGGAGGCCAACCGATGACTTTTGTAGGACGTTCGACGTGTCTGGGATATCAGATGAAGACTTTTGTAGGATGTCAGATGTGCGTTCGACGCCGACCGACGACTTTTGTATGTTGATGTTCGAAGTACGTTGTGAGCCAACCAGCGACGTGTTTGGGATGCTCGACGTACCTTGGACGGCGGCCGACGACTTTTGTCGGATTTCCAACGTGCGTTTGACGCCGACTGTCGACTTTTGTAAGACATCCGACGTGCCTGAGACACTGACTGACGACTTTTCTTGGATGTCTAATTTGCGTTTGACGCCGACCGACGATTTCTGTTGGTTGTCAGACGTATGTAGGGTATCGAGCAACAACTTTTGTAGTATGTTCGACGTGGGTTTGACACCGGCTGACGACGTTTGTTTGTCCGACGTGGGTTTGGCGCTAACTGATGACTTGTGTCGGTTATAATCACGTTTGACGACCAATAATTTTCGGTTGGGTTTCTTCTCTTCTACAACGGTGTTGGAGCTCTGGATCTGTGGTAGAAGTGATAGAAAGCAGTATTTAAATATACAGTGGGTTGGCCCGGGACCCTTGCCCGAGGCGGACGTGTTTTCAACATATGGCGCGATTTGTTTGCCTGTGCATCTGTGTCGAAATTAAAATAATTTAAAACCGTGCAAAAGTGGTATACGTGCGTTCCTGATTCCCAGCCTGCGGTTGAGGAGACTACCTCGAGCTAGCTAACCTGGTGAGATCGTTCCTTATATTTGAGGCATTTGCCTTCGAAGCTGTATATGTAAACTCTTAGGTACGCGCTGCCCCTGAACAGTTCTCTAACTGAAATCGCGCTACTTCTATGCCTTCACCATAACTCTTGTTATTTTAGAAATTATGTATTATAATAGCTCTACAAACCCTATGTCAATGAATCGGAAATTAAAATTAAAGCATTGTTTTAAAATGTTTTAAAAAGTATTTTGTAGCAAAACGCTTACAAAAATTTGCTTCAGGTAGTTACACGAGGGTGACTCCAAAAAAAAAAAAGGTTTGTCACAAATGGTCGGTCCCAGTGCTAAGTGTTAAGTGCTGCAAAAACATTTGGTGATCGAATGAGTTTTTTTGTTCCGTCTTGGTAGAAAGTGAATGTCGCGCCGCGACGAAGCCGCGCTGTACGGTCAGCCTGCGCGTGCAGACCGCTCGCAATGTGTTGTGTTGGGTTCGATTACCAACATGCTGTCCGGATTGAAGCGTAGACTTCTTCAGCTTTTATTTGAGTGAGGCAGGTAGCCATAATATATGGAAATCATAAGTTGCAAGCAATGATAAAGTAATAGGAGAATAATGATAAGAAGATAAAAAGAGTATAATGAATTCCGGAAATTATCGAAGAGCGGATAAGTAATCTTTAATAGGTAGCACAGCAATTAGTTGACATATGACAGGCATGCGTTGAATTGCAGACAAAATTGCCAAAATGATTTAATAAAACTGCAATCTCTTTTTCTACTGTCTGCTACCATCACTGGCTCAGCGTAAACAATGCCACTATACAAAAATGAATACCTTGTAACACAAGTAATAATATGTTATTTACCACCAACACCTAAGATATTGGAGTATGGATGTTTGTTACTCTTTCACGCAAGAGCTGCTGAGCGGATTTTGATGAAATTTGGCACACGGATGGTTTGTGAACTGGATTGGCACATAGAGTGCTTTTTGTCCCGATGCTCCGACGGGATCGGGTTTTGTGCGGGTGAGGCCGCGGGGAGCAGCTGGTAAGGTATCACTTTTTAAAACTATGAAATCTTACGCATATTAGTAAGTTACTAAAAACGGTGCGTTACATGTGCGTTTTTTTAACTATTTTTTCTTCAGTTTCGTTAGCCATAGCGATGATGTGTTATGATAATGAATGACTAGGCGCGAATTAAGGAACAGCTGATCCGAAGACAACAGGGAAACACGTCGCCGAGTTATCAGCGGTTATAGTGATGTGAGGGAACTGCGTAAACAGGTGGATTATCTAACCGTTATATTCTAGCGTTATAAGAATAGAAGTGATTTTAGAAAAATATAAGGCAATTAATAAGAATGATTGCCACTAAAAGACTTGAAGACAAACGAAAACACTTACTTGAATATTGTTAATTAAACATATGAAATAAGACTAAGTAAACGAATGAATAAGGAATAACTTATATATATATAAGGAATAACGAATAAATGTCTAAACCATCCACTGGATAAACGATGGTCTGCAGTTTTCGTCCTTCTTTGCCCGCGAAGACGAGTCGAACATTCGACGGGTCCGAAGCCCGGCGCCGGTCGACGTCTGGATGACTTCGACCTCTGGGCGTGTGCAGTGCTACGCGAAGTTTCTTCAACAAGGTATTGATGATTCCTGCTGGAACTGTCCTCGCTGAAGACCGCAACTGAAGAGCCTCGAGTTATTATTTTTTTTTTTCGCTTTTTTGTGACCGTTTCGTTTGAAATCAACACGACGAGATCCTTGAAGGACCAATGTTAGCGCGGGGAGCATCTAAAGGGTGGAATCCTGTATTTTAGGCAAGGGTTTAATGCCGTGCTTATAACAATAATAAAACCGTTCCTGACAAACAGCTAATAATGAAACTAAAGTAAGAGGAGTATCGTCCGCCGCGATGAAGACAGAGGAAGTAAGTGTCGTTACCGCGTTAGCCTGCCGATGACGTGCTAAACACTCTGCCTGCGCGTGCAGACCATGCGCAATGTGTTGAGTTGGGTTCGATTCCCAACAGTGCCCATTCTACTTTTGGATACTTCGAATAACAGCTGAACAAGACTTGAACGAGAGCTCAAGACATACAAAATATCGACAAGAGCGCTTCAATTATTGGATGGACACGGTGGAAGATCAAGAACGAGATATACAAAAACCGGAAACGGTTACTAGCGAGACCACAGACGAAGACATTGAAAAGTTTGAAAACAGCAACATTTAGCACAGAAGAGCAGTGACATAGTAAACAGCCGAGAAACCAGTTGAACTCCGCTAGAAGATTCACTGATGAAGCTCGACCTGAATCAACCCGGCTGCGACGTCGTTAAAAGATGCCCTCCCACAGACAAATATCACCCGCCTCTCCACTATTCCAATGCTAATTTTAGGGTGCACTACTCGATTGGCTCTCACTCTCCTTCCTATCCTAAGGGCACGTCCACCACCCTACCATTAAAGCGCCCCCCGGTCTATTCCTTGATATGCAATGGTCTTTGTAGCACCATGAAGCATGAGGCTTCAAGGGCTAGTGCAAATCTTGGGGTTCATTCGATTAATCGAGTCTGGTCAAACCACGCTGGGGTCGGTGCATTTCATTCATTCATTCATTCATTCATTCTACAACGGTGTTGGAGCTCTGGATCTGTGGTAGAAGTGATAGAAAGCATTATTTAAATATACAGTGTACAATCCTACTTAATAATATAATAATAACTACTAATACAGTTGCGCGTGGGCGCTTGTCAACGGTAGACGCGCATACTGTGTGAGTTCGAACCGGTTGCGACACACATCGTTCGACCTTGCGTATGATTCATCGATGTAAAATGCAACCAATCAATTGAGACAGCTAATGTGACATAGAATATTGTGGTGAGATTATTAGTATCAGTAAAAGTGAGAATATGGAGGTACCAGAAGAAATTATACAAAATAGTGAGGAAATCGACGTAGCGAGATCAAGTAAAAGAAATAGACAGAAAGACCAAGAAGAAATGTGGACAAACATTACGAGACCGGGTAAGCGTTTTGCCAGAACGATTTATGTTCATGATGAGATAAGAATATCTGAAAATAAAATAGAAATTAGCTTAACGTCTAAAGAAAAGTTACCAAAACAGTTTGGATTAGCAAAATTGTTAAAAACAGAAAATAATCCAGATATAACAAGTATAAAATATATCAATGCGTTTAAGGTTCTAATACAGTTTGGTAACGAAGAGAGTGCGGATAAATTAACTGAGTCAAATAGCTTGAAAGAAAAAGGACTTAGATGTCAGAAAACACTGGAGATTAGCGCAACTTATGGCGTTATTAAAGATATAGACTTAGAATCATCTGAGGAAGAAATAATGGAGGGTGTGAGCTGTGACACAGAAATCATAGGCATTAAACGATTGAAACGGCGCAACACAAATAGTGGACAATGGAAACCTGGAGAATCAGCCAGAGTAACCTTTAAAAGATCTTCCTTACCTACCTACTTATACGTCTTTGATACCAGGGTGAATGTCAATCCCTACCAATTCCCCGTCACGCAATGTTCACGCTGTTGGAGATTTGGGCATACAGTTAGAGTATGTTCATCAATCAAGAATATATGCCCAAAATGTAGTAAGTCCCACCCTAATTGTGACACTACGGCTTATAAATGCAATAACTACTCCTGAAAACATATGGTGTTATCTCGCACATGCCCAATTTATTTAAGAGAAAGAAGGCTAAGATACACATACAAGAGAGCTTTAACACTGTACGTGCCGCCAGAACCAAATTATGAGGAGAATTCCGAAGAAATAGAACAGGAAACGGAAAAAGAACATCACCATGTGTTAAGACCAGAAGCGAATACAAAAATGGGACCCAATAACACAACCCCAAGAAACATTTGCTGACACACTAAAAAAGGCGAAAAGTTTAAATTCAAAAGCAAACAAGAAGTCTACAATAATACAACAAGACAGTAATAAAAAGGATGGGGTCAATCCGAAGAATAAACAAAAAACAGATACCGTGATTAATTGGGCGGCACTTTCTGACAGTGACTCTGAAATACATAGCGAAGAAACAGAAAAAACTGATAAAACAAACAAAAAGAAGAAAAAGATGGTTATGGAATAAATTAAGGGAACAATTTTGGGAAAACGGGACCAATCTGGAAAATAAAGTGTTAGATTGCGCGAAAGAGATCTTTAAGTGGCTTACATATTTCATGATGGATTACATAACGGAGTTGCCTTTTTTATCTAACATAAAACAATGGATAACAACAACAAACACAACCATTTAAAAATTAATATCCTACAATGGAATGCCCAGAGTTTACGACCAAAGATAACGGAATTCGAAGCGTTATTGAATCAGGAGAATTGGATATTATATATTACATAGCAATTCTCAGTGAAACTTGGTTTGACCCAGAGAGTATAGTCAGACTCACCGGATACAATATATTCAGGGCAGATCGTGACGATGGGTATGGAGGTACAGCTGTTTTTACCCACCATTCTATCAAGGCTACACAATGTAACGTAAATATTTCAAATACACAAATTCAAATTGTACACATAAAATTACTCAACTGCTCTCATCTGGAGAATATCGTTTCTATCTATTGCCCCTCGTCAGTGCACACGTGCAGAAGTGATTGGGGTTAAGTGTTTTCAATAACACAACACAAAGCTCTCGTCGTGGTGACCGTTCAAATCACCTGCAGGTGATTTGAACGGTCACCACTCAAACTGGTCCGTCAGAACTGATACAAGGGGTAATCAGATTTTTGATTATGTCATGGACAACAACCTATGTACACTTAACGATAACACTCATACACGTTTGTAATTGGTCAACGGGGTTATACAAAAATCTTCCCCAGGTGTAACTATTGCTTCAACAGAATTGGCTTTAAAATTAAAATGGTGGGTCATGAATGAAAACCTGGGAAGTGACCGTATGATACTCAAGACTTGATTAGAAAATAATAAATCAGATATGTTTAAAAAACGGAGGAACTTTAAGAAGGCAGATTGGAAAAGTTACATTGGGAAAATTGAATCGGAATTAGCAAACTGGGAACTACCTTTAGATCATCAATCTGCATATAATGCATTTATAAATATTGTAAACTCTGCAGCGGATCAATATATACCTACGATAAGAGTGAGCGAGAACCCTCTTCAGTCAGACAAATTCATACCAAAACCATATTGGAATTAAAAATTATCACATAATGTTGCACAGGCAATCTCAACCCACAAAATCTGGAGACTTTACAAAGGAAAGTGAGTGAGGCGCAAAGGCTTATACGACAAGCTAGGAATAAATCATTTCAGGGATTTTGCAATGACATGGATAATATAACTTCTTCAAGTGAAATGTGGAAGCGCATGAGATGGATCAAAGGATACAAATCAGCTACATATTTTGTTGACCAAGGTAAAGCCGAACGATTGTTACGAAGTCTGGCCCCAGACTACGTATCTCCACCAACTGCTACATTTACCTCTTGTAATACGCAATTGTCCAACCCGGTTTCGGTACAGGAACTAATTAACTCAATAAAAAAAAACAGATTCAGCCCCAGGTCATGATAATATAATTTCATATTCTATGATAAAAAAATACCCCATATTGCTATAATTATGTTGACTTCCATTTATAATAAGTGTATGCTATCCAGATTCGTACCAGAGCAGTGGAAACCTATACCAAAGCCGGGAGGAGATCCAGGCTCACAAACGTATGTTAGGCCTATTGCGCTTACATCATGCTTTTGTAAGATACTTCATACCATCATAACACGCGGGCTTGAATGGTTTCTGGAGAAGAATGATTATCCCGTGACACCACGGGCTTCCGAAGATTTAAGTCGTGAGATTATCCGATTCAGAACACCATATACAAAACGCGTTACATATTTTTCAGGGTTTTTTGATGACAGATTTAGGTCTAAATGTTTCCCAGATAAGAAGACAAGGGTGTGCCTTTTTAGTAGAGGGAGAAGAAGGAATATTATCCATCTAACTGTTAATAACAGCCTTATTGAACAAGTCAACTGAAGTTATCTGACGTTTTATAAATGCACATTTAGGTTTATGTGAAATAAAATACTTTGATTTTGATTTTGAGTCAATTATGTCAAATATTTTGGAATGTGGTTGGACAGTTCCTCAAAGTGGGGTAAACATGTAAACGAGATACGGGAAAAAGTTTGTCGTTTGTTTTAATATTTTCAAAATATTAGCTGTTACTAAATGGGGGGTACATCCCAAACATCTTAGAAGGCTATACATAGCTATAATTCGAAGTAGGATGGATTATGGTTCCTTTTTGTACGGAAACTGTGCCAACTGTAATCTTCTTAAGCTTGACAAAGTCCAGAATCAAGCGATGAGAATCATAGGAGGATTTATTAGAAGCACGCCTATCCGTATAATGGAAAGTGAGCTATGCCTTCAACCTTTATTGGTTCGGAGACTGCTTCTAACAGGCAAATTTTATTTAAGATCTAAATCGGTTTGTAATAATCAAAATCAAAATCAAAAGTCATTTATTCAAATTAGGCTGAGAATCAGCACTTTTCGAACGTCAAAATAACATAAGACAGTCACCCAAAACGCCCGCCCTTCACCACTTCCTAGTGCTTTAGCTGGGAAGAAGAAGTGGCGCAACAAACTCCCCAGCAGCACAGCTGTCTGTTCGGTTAGAAGAACTCGATTCTAAACAATTGTAAGTAATTACTAAAACATTAAATTAATTGCCATACGTCAGCTAGCCACGCCAATACCAAAAAAAAGAGAGAAAAAATTGAATGTAAATAAAGCTTAATACATAAATAGCCTAGAATCAGTTCTATTTTTAATGTAAATTTTGACGTTCAAAAGTGCCTTTTTATGGGCCTATTTGAAATAAATGCTTTGACTTTGACTTTGACTTTGAAATAAAAGCCTCCAGGTCTAAAGGGCATGGCAGCTTACATATGCAATACTGGAATTATTATACAAACAAATAAAATAAATAAATGATAAACTAGGACCATCAAAGTAAAATAAATTAACAGAACAATTACTGTAACAATAATAAAACCATAGACAGCAAGACGACCAGTCACCACAAGCAGCAGCCGTTCACGAGCATAACGCAAAGATCAGCCATTATCCTCCTCGCCATATTTGAGGGAAGGAGGAAACCCGACCCCCGACGCTACCGCAAGCAGTGACATCTAAGAGAGCATGACGAACTTGCTGCCGGTTGCTCAGGCAAGAATAATATTATCAATTGTCGAGGTCGCTAGCTAACCACATATTGCAATACAGCTCATTAAAAAACATTGTAATGAGTAGATCATGCGAATAATAAATGAAAATTACAAAATAATTGACTTACACCGTCAAATAAAATAAAAAAAAACAAATATATTAACTCATATACCCTGTCAGTAGATAAGCTGATTCTGGAGAAAGAACACGAACATTGTCTTGAGTTAATCACAGCGACCAATAATTCTTATCGTTTAAGTAGTCGTTAATGGAATAATATGCCTTTGAACAAAGGTTGGATTTAACTTGAGCCTTAAACGCAATAAAGAGTAAATCTAGTGAAGAAGAGTGTAACTTGTTATAAAAGGTTATACCAAGCCCAACAAATGAGTTATGGACCTTATGAAGCCGGTGAAAGGAAGCACGTAGTTTGTTCTTATTTCTAGTGTTAACATTGTGAAAATCACTGTTTTTAGTGTATAAGTGTATATTTTGCCTAATATATAAGATGTTGGCGAAAATGAATTGAGATGCCACCGTGAGAATACCAATATCTTTAAAAAAATCTCTAAGAGAAACTCTGGCTCCTAGCTGATAAATTGCTCGGACAGCTCGTTTTTGAAGGCCGAATATATTTTGAATATCAGCGGCTTTGCCCCACAGCAGAATACCGTAGGACATAACGCTGTGGAAATAACTAAAATAGACTAACCGAGCTATACCAACGTCAGTATATTGTCTTACTTTCCTGACGGCGTAGGCGGCTGAACTGAGCCTCCCTGCTAGGCTTGATATGTGTGGGCCCCACTGAAGTTTGGCATCCACTGTTATGGCCAGAAAAACCGCCGAGTCTACAGTTTCAAGCAGCTCTTTATCTAAGACGATGTTGGGTCCTAGATTTCTAACATTTGGTAAGACGAACTTCGCGCATTTCGGTTTCTTGGCATTGAGAACTAGGTTATTTGACGTAAACCAATCCGTAACCATTGAGAGTGCACTGTTTACGTCGTCAAAATCTTGTCTATTCTTGTCTACTTTAAAAATAAGAGAGGTATCATCTGCAAACAGTACAACGTCACAGATATCATTTAAATAGAATGGTAAGTCATTGATATACACTAAGAACAAGAATGGACCCAGTATTAAGCCTTGAGGTACAGCTAACTGAACTAGTAGCTCGGAAGATTTCACACCATCGACATTTACACATTGGAACCCGGACACCGTAATGACGTAGTTTACGCAAAAGCGTGTCATGGCGCACGCAATCAAAGGCTTTAGAGAGATCACAGAAAACTCCAATACCATTTTGCGATTTCTCCCATACATTAAATATGTGTTTCAGCAGAGCAACACCCGCATCTGTAGTTGAACGTCCTTTTGTAAAGCCATATTGTTCATTATGAAGTAGACTATTTAAGTTAAAATGTCTTAGCAACTGATTAAGTATTAACTTTTCAAATATTTTGCTCAATGCTGGTAAGATAGAAATAGGCTTAAAATTGCTAATGATATTTTTATTACCAGATTTAAATAATGGTATGACTTTACTACTCTTCATGAGGTCAGGAAAAGTTCCTAGATCAACACATTTATTAAAAGTAATAGATAGGAGGTTACGATGTCTATTATTTTACTTAAAATTATTTTACTTAATATTCTTATAAATACCTTGGGGGAGCTGTCTGACCAATGCCAAGGTTTGTACTGGAGAAACAATAAACTGCCATTATTAGTGGATGTCCACAGACTTTACTCACAAATGCGTTTTTACTCTAGTCCGATGCTAGATTTTTTTTCCTTGGACACTTGGGTAACCAATATAGATCTATCTAATGTAATAAATGATACAATTGAGGGTAAAAGTTCTGCAAAAAGAATGAATAATGTAACGGATCTTAACCATACGTATGTAAAAATGATAGATGATAAGTTTAGTCGACACTATAAAATGTTTACGGACGGCTCCAAGATTGGTTCAGACTTAGGAGCTGCTTTTTTGATCCTCAACTTGATACTAAAGCTAAATTCATAATTAATGCCAAGATTTCTATTCCGTACTTTATTAAATAACACAATAGTTTTATAGGTTACAACTGCAAAGCAGATGGCCATATAGTGACACTAACCGTAACTATAGCCCTTTTAACTTTAACTTTTACATTTAACATGACGGTGCAACAGCAGGCAGTTAGATTCTATGGTCAGTGTAAATGTTACTGTTAAAATTAACTTTGACGGAAACTATAACTTAGCTCTTGGTGCAACCCACCCTTAATGTATGAAACGGTTTCTGAGTTAGAATAGAGAAGAATGAAATACTAGCTTTTGCTTTGCGAATGCATCGCAGCGTGAACGTAATGTACGAAATGGATCTGTTGACCCTGTACCTGTACTGAATCTTGCACGGCGATCAAGAATACGTCGTGCTGTTTTGGCTGAAATGATGCGTGCTTCTTTTAATTACAACAGTCAGATTGATTATAATATGTACGGATACATTGGAATGATGGACGCAATATGTCCACATTGTGATACGGCTAACTTTCCAGGTGAAACGACCGGCATGTGTTGTGCTAATGGCAAAGTGAGATTGCCAGCATTACAAACTCCACCCGAACTATTGTATTCATTTATTTTTGGGACATCTCAAATGTCGAAGCACTTTTCGAGTCATATTCAACAATACAATTCGTCATTTCAAATGACTTCTTTTGGTGCTACTAAAATTATTAGAGATAATTTTATGCCGACGTTTAAGGTAAATACTTCAACAGGATTGTCCCATGTTTATATCAATCTGAATCATAAAGTATTCGATAGTTTTAAAAATAATGATGCAACATCTACCTAAAATTGCATACATGTTACAGAGTCAGGGCCAGATTTATCATCAAGCTGGTTCGTTATTACCATACACCGACGCTGATCATCAATTTTTGCAAATTTATTTTATTGGTGATGAAAATCGTGAATTAGATCAACGTAGTGCAATTGTTTCGAATTCAAGACGAGAAATTATTCGTGAGCTAGAAAGGTTTCTCCATCAGCATAACGCATAAGTTCAATTGTACAAAATTGCTCTCGATCGTATGCAATCTGATAATTACAAATCGTAATAAGGGCTGATAGAACACCTTTTGGAGAACATGCAAGGCGATTCAATGCACCGACAACTGATGAAGTTGCAATTGTAATTCTTGGTGATCAGTTTCAATCCCGTGATATTGTACTTCATCGCAGAAATGAGCAATGGGGAAGGTCGGTCAAAGCTAATTGTAGATGGCGTGACCATAGCTAGGTCCCTACAGCCTACAATAAATTTGACATTTCGTTCATTCATTACGTTTCGTGTTCATTCATGAGTTTGGTTTCATTCCACCATTTCGTTATTTTCATTGATTTCAATATTTTATATCAATAATTATTCGATAGGGAATATGTCAGAATTGAAATACTTAAATATTGCTTCATTTCTAGTCATCACTTTCTTTAAAATGTTTCCGACATAACCTCGAACTCTGTTGTAATTGAAATAATTATCTTCCAATAGCTTTAAGCCACAATCTGCTAAGTTTAGGGTATTTTGGAAAATGGTAGACTCTAATTTTCGGGCATTTAGGAACGTAACAATGAATAATTTTCGCAAAAATTAATTAAAACCGACTTACGCCTTGCATTATTGGCTTGTTTTGGGAACTAGCTACGACAGCGCCATTTTGACAGTTGCCTTCCCCATTGCAAAGTGTTTCGGAACTTCATCGTAGTTAGGATGCATTACAATACCCAATATTGCATTGGAAAGGTGACGATGGCTACCTTATCAATATACCAATGATTGATCCACGAACAGGTAAATAATGGACCTATTTTCAGTGTGTTGACATTTCATTTGTATAATTTTCTAAAGTCACATTTTGCACTTATTTTCAGATCTACATGTACAGAAAAATAGCTAGCGATTTAAAAAAATTTTTTTTTTTTAAATAAATGAATTTGATGTTCCAATTTTTTTTTTTTTTTCACTTTATACGTAGCGAAGCACGTACCGGGCCGCTAAAATAATACAAAACAAAGTCGTCAGCATATTGCGAAATGTACACATTCGTTATGCTTCTACAAACATTGATTGTGGCCGCATTAAATAGTAAAGGGGATAGAGGGTCTCCTTGAGCAATGCCTATACCAGTAATTCGACATAATAGGCTGTTATCCTGTAGTTCAATGAATAAATGTCTCTGATGAAGATCAGTATCTTCGTCAAGTTTATATTATTGTTGTCACTTTCAATGTCTATGAAACAGCCAACAGCTGGCACACTTTTAGAGAAACCAGTTTCAACCCGTGTAACCAACCTAGGTGTACCATCATAACACGACTTAAATCTTGGGAAGCCCGTGGTGTCACGGGATAATAAATAATTCTTCTCCAGAATCCATTCAAGCCTGCGTGTTATGGATGGTATGAAGTATCTTACAAAAGCATGATGTAAGCGCAATAGGCCTAAGGCCGTTTGTGAGCCTGGATCTCCTCCCGGCTTCGGTATAGGTTTCCACTGCTCTGGTACGAATCCGGATAGCATACACTTATTATAAATGGAAGTCAACATAATTATAGCAATATGGGGTAATTTTTTTATCATAGAATATGAAATATTACCATGACCTGGGGCTGAATCTGTTTTTTTATTGAGTTAATTACTTCCTGTACCGAAACCGGGTTGGACAATTGCGTGTTACAAGAGGTAAATGTAGCAGTTGGTAGAGATACGTAGTCTGGGGCCAGACTTCGTAACAATCGTTCGGCTTTACCTTGGTCAACAAAATATGTAGCTGATTTGTATCCTTTGATCCATCTCATGCGCTTCCACATTTCACTTGAAGAAGTTATATTATCCATGTCATTGCAAAATCCCTGAAATGATTTATTCCTGGCTTGTCGTATAAGCCTTTGCGCCTCACTCACTTTCCTTTGTAAAGTCTCCAACTTTTGGCGGTTTTGTTATCGTTATTTGTGACTTCATTTTAACCATTGCTAAAATTGTGCAACCCGTATTACGCTTAACCGGAGATTAGACGGCTGACATGGCATTGGTTATCGTTAAAGTTACTTGGTGCAACACACTCTAAGATCTCAATCCACACATAAGTGCCTCCTTCGAAGAATGTTGAAAACGTTTACGTTATGTCATTTCATAAGATCTAACGTCATGTCACGTCACGGCATCAGACATCATTTCTCGTCACGTCATCTGACATCATGTGACGTCACGCCATCTGACATTATGTCACGACACGTCATCTGACATCATTTCTCGTCACGTCATCTGACATCATGTCACGTCACGCCATCTGACATCATGTCACGACACGTCATCTGACATCATTTCACGTCACGTCATCTGACATTAAGTTACGTCATGGCATCTCAATACTCAATATCACCATCTGACGTCATGACGTTTCACCTGATGTCATGTCACCCAACCTTCAAATGTCCAAAAAATTCACATCGTGTCACGTCACGTTATCTGACTTCATGTCATGTCAAGTCACGTCATCAGAAGTCATGTCATCTGACACCACGTCACCATCATGTCAGTATAATTACCTGTATCCTCCGCACGTCTATCTTCCCAGCACCGACTCTCCTCGCATCCCAGCCACGTTCCGCGATGAAACTCCTGAGCGCCTGGAGCTCCGCACTCAGCTTGCTGATCGCGTTGTCCCGCCGCCTCACGAGCTGTACGTAGCTGCGCAGCTTCTGGCGATGTTTCCTGCAGCGTATACTTATCTTGTTGATTTCGTTTGCTTGTTTCCGAATCTGAAATTAATAAACAATCATAAACTGCTACAAGTAATGAAAGCCATGAGTACATAAGAGGTCTGAAAGTGGCATCGGTAACTGTGTTTTTGTGTGAAGTTGTGCGGAAATCGGTTGTCATGGTATTGGCGTGTGGAATGATGAAAATGTTGTGAGGAAAGTTTTTTTTTGGAATGGCATCTCGCAGGTCAACCTATGAGGTCGTCGTCTGCTTATGCGGACTTGCCTGTGGTTGCCCCCTTATAAATTAAGGCCTCCAGCCAGGACATAATTTTAAATTTGGGCGTCGCCGTGGGCCTCGGCGGCGAGGACGGTAGGACGGCGATCGGGTTTTGCGCTTGTGTAAAGTGCTGGTGGCCTTACTGCTCTCCTGGAGGAGGGTAGTGGCGTCGTCGGGGGCGATTAGGGTATGCCTTGGTCGGCGAATACTGCTTATGCGGGAGGGAGTATAGCGGGCGGCCACTGAGATCAGGGGATTTGGGTGTTTTATGCCACAGTCGAAGAAACGCTTGCATAAGCGTTTCATGAACTGGTTTATGGTAGGCATTTTAGGGTCGACGTGGAGATTTATATTACGGACATAGAAGGGGGCACCCGTGACCTTTCTGAAGAAACGGTTCTGGAGGGTCTGCATCTTATGGAGATGACGTGGGTGAGCGTGCGCAAATACAACGCAGGCATAGGTCATGATGGGACGGATGACTGCGGTATAGATGCGCAGCTTGCATTTAAGTGACAGTTTACTACGGGCTGTCAGTACAAAGTGGAGCCTGCTAAGAGCGAAGGAGGCGCGGGCGCGAACCGCCTTAATATGAGCCTTAAAGGTAAGGTTTTGATTGAGGATCACGCCTAGCTATTTGACTTGCTTCTCCCAAGGGATCGGCTTACCGTATGTAGTGATCGGGCTGGGAAGGGGGGGAGGGAATCGACGACGTCTCGAGAAGCGAACCACCTGACTGTCAAAGTCAAAGTCAAAGTCAAAGCATTTATTTCAAATAGGCCCATAAAATGGCACTTTTGAACGTCATAAATTACAATAAAAATATAACTGATTCTAGGCGCCACTTCCAAAAAGTAGTTTCGTATGGAGAAGAAGTGGCAAGAAACTCCACCGTTACTCTTTTAAAATATTTTACAATATTTGTATACATTAATTATATTTTTATATGTGAAAACGATGCACCAAGAATAAAAATACTATACCACAAGTGGTAAGAAGAACTAAAAATATAACAAAGGCAGATAAATGAATGACGCGATAGGTACATTGAGCTCACATATTTACAAACACTGTAAAAATATTTGACTTTCCAAAAATATTAACTAGGAATAGGTCAGGGTGTGAGTAAGTAAAAAAAAAAATAAAAAAAAAATCAATTAGCAACCAGTGTGATTTTGTCTAGACGGGATTGTCCTATGGAGCTGGACCATCATGTTTCCAAGCATTCTTATCTTGTATATAGTCCTCTAATTTGTAATAAGCTTGTCTGCAAAGTGTACTTTTTATACGAATTTTAAATTTTCTTTCATTTAATTGCAATATATCACAAGGTATTTTGTTATAACATTTAACACAGTACCCCATAAATGATGTATGTACTTTAGCTAATCTGAAAAATGGTTGATCTATTTTATCTTTATTTCTGGTATTCAAATTATGTCTATCACTTATTTTATTAAAAAGATGTAGATTTTTTCTGTTATCGGGGTTTACCTCGATTCTTCATTTCCGGAACCAAGCGCCTAAAACATTTGCGGAGGTTTGGAGAGTAAGAGCTATAGCTTTGGAACAGTGACCGGTATAGTAGACGGCAGTGTCGTCGTCGAAGAGAGCCAACTGAGCCTTTTTACTCTGTGGGATATCGCTGGTGAACAGCGTGTAGACTAGAGGAGATATAACGGAACCCTGAGGGACACCGGCGCGAATAGGGTGAGGGGACGAGAGTGCACCCTCGATGCGATAGCGGAAGGTGCGATTCGACAAAAAGTCTCGTAAGATGAGCACGAGACGATCTGGCACCCCTTGTTGGTAAAGCTTGTATAACAAGCCGTTGTGCCAGACTTTGTCGAAAGCTTTCGTTATGTCGAAGAATAGCACACCCGTCGTCGCGTTACGCTGGAGACCAGCGCACAAGTGCTCTACGACACGGTGGACCTGGTGGATACTCGAGTGTTAAGGACGGAAACCAAACTGCTCGTTGGGAATGAGGCTCTTTGCTTCGGCATAGTCTTTGAGACGCTTATAAATAAGCCTCTCGTAGATTTTGCCGAGAAAATTGAGTAAGCTGATGGGGCGGTAGCTGGAGGGCTCAGACTTTGGCTTGCCTGGCTTTGGAATACCGATGACGGTTGCTTCTTTCCACGCTTGTGGGAAGATGTTGTTGCTCAAGGCGTCATTGAAGATGGCGGTCATAAGTATTATTAGCGGGGCAGGAAGGAGTTTGTATACCTTATTGGTAATACCGTCCGAACCGGGGGCTTTACGAGCGTGGCGCCCTTTAATGATGTCGTGCACTTCGTCTGGAGTGACGGGAGGCAGAGGATCATCGGATCATCATCTTCGACAGGTGGGAGGTAGGCTCACCGTTCGACTTCAGCTTCGACCTTATTCAGGTGGGCTTGGTCTACTGGTTGAGAGCTGGGAAAACATTGGGACTCTAGGCTGTCGGCAAGACATTCGGCCTTGGCGGTACTGTCAAAAGCTACGCACTTGTCGGGACGGATGAGAGGAGGTATAGAGACCTCTTCAGAGGTACGCAATTTCCTCTGCAAGTGCCATAAGGCTTGATGGGTGGGCTCGAGTTCACTTAGCATTTAGTTGCATCCCTCTGAGCGAACCTCCCCTATGCGTTTCTATACAGCACGCTGTAAATGGCGCATGTGGGCTTTTTTCGCGTCACAAGGGAAGGAGTCGTAGGCACGATAAGCCGCGTTCTTCTCGATTATCAAATCACGTACGTCAGTAGGTAGTTTCCAGCGATGGTCTTCCATCACCGGAACTTCCCGTGAACAATCCGTCAATACGGATTGGACGTATTCTGTAAACGAGTCGATTGCAGCCGTCGTGTCGGCGACTGACATTATGTGATCGGATCGGGGATGGTGTCCAAGTGAGGCGACGTGGAGGATTTCAGGCTTTCGCTTACTTTCCTCCAGTCGGTTATCATCTGGGTCTGAGGGGGGCGGTTGGCATGACTACTGGGCGGTGGTCAGAGTTAAGCTCGTGGAACGTCTCTATCGATTGCAAACGGAGGTTCACATTCTTGAGCAGCGCTACATCGAGTACATCGGGAAGGTGATTTGGATTTCCGGGGAAATGCGTCGGGGTCAAAGTTAAGGGATTCGCCTAACTTGGAGACGATCCCACCGCTGGTAGAAGTCGTGCTACTGTTCCATGCCGGGTGCTTGGCATTGAGATCCCCCGCTAAGATGACGGAGTCACTCATACCGAAGAGTTCAGTGAAGTCCTTTTGGAGCGAGATGGGATCCTCCGGACCATTGTCTGGCGGGATATAGGCGGAGATGATGGTGATCGGTTGGTGACCGGTCATACCGAGCCGACAGATGGGAGAAGAGAGGAGTTGGGTCTATAGGGATGCAATACAAAGATTTCCTAAAGTATAGTCTCTGTGCCACCCCTGTGGCATCGAGACCTGTCATTGCGAACTAGTTTATAGTTGGCAATGTTCGGGTTTCGGTGGTGAGGCTTTAAAAAGGTTTCCTGTATGAGGAGGATGTCTAGCTGATGGTCGCGGAGGATAGTGGCGATCTCATCGCGTTGACCTGAAACGCCATTTGCGTTGAAAAAGCCTAATTTAAGGGACCGGGGTTGGTTACAGTTTACTCTCGTATTATCCATTGAGAATTAATATTTGAGTGAATTAAGGACTTGCGCGATCTCGGGATGCGCGCTGTGGATTTCCATAAGGCGACGAGCGTTGCCATTTTCAGCAACGATTTCTTCAGCCATTTTGTCCGCGGCGGTCGTGAAGAGGGCCGCATATGTGCTTAATATAATTGGGGCGCTGTTTCGGCCCTGGGTTCCCTGAGGTGGAGAGGACTGGAGAGGCCGTTGGGGCCGCGAGGGCTACCGAAGGCGCTGGGATGGCCGAAGCCATCAGCGCTGGAAGTTGAGCGGGTTGCGCAGGTTTAGAGGGCACCGAAGCTGCCAGAGCCTTAAGGTAATTTAGGTTAGCCAAGGGGAGGGCCTCTGCGAACTAAGCCGCTCCGGCATCAGCACGGAAAGAGGCTTTCCCCTGGGGCTTTCCCTGTGCTGGCGGTCGCTCGCGCGTTTCGCGAGTTTGGGAGAGGACTTCGGGGCTTTCGGACAGCCCCGATAATTTGCCGGGTGACCGGATTGGCCGCAGAGGACGCAGCTCGGAGGCTCTACGCATTGTTCCCTATCCTTAGGACGAGAACAGTCGCCGGTGCCATGCTCACCACTTGACGCATCTAGGTGTTGCGTAGCAGTTGGACTGCGAATGGCTACGCTTTGTACATTTGTCAGCGATGACACTGCCAATCGCTCTATAGGGTTTCTCGATTGAGATGCCCGACAGAGAGCATACGAGTATACTGACTTTACCTTGAAAATCGGTTGGTGACCGTCTGTGGGGTCACAGATGACCAGGACCATGTCGTAGACTAGGCCCTGTCTCGCTGTATGTAAGCGATGGACGGCGGAGACGGGAACTCCTTGTGCGATAAGGTCAAGATTTCCTGGGGTACGCGCCTAATGACGACGCGATTGGGGGTTTCCTCCGGAAGGGAGTAAGTGTGAACGGAGTAGTTCCTTTCACGCAGGCCGCGGGAGAGATCCCTAAAGTCCGAAGAAGTGGAGACAGTAACTTTGACCCCCTGGAGGGTGGATCGGGCGTCAGTGTTGTTCGATCACTGCGTCATGATTACCGTAAATAAACGTTCTCTTCTTTCTTTCTTTATCTTGCGATCAACACACATTTTAGATATTTCCGTCCATTTGGTCTTATCCTGGACGTAAATCGGGGGAGGGGGCTTTTGCTTCCTCGCGGTACGAGCGGGAGGAAAATTCATGGGGCTGGCGGGGCGACTGGCCCGCGGAGGAAGAGTGGGAGGGGAGCTGGAGGAGAGGGTGTCCTGCTTTTGGGCCTTGGTGGCCGGGCCAGCGGGGGCGGAAGATTTAGCCTTCCTCTTGCCTTCTTTAACGACGACTTGGAAGTTGTCTTCGCTGGAGGAGGAGGAGCGGGCTTCGTCCTCGGAGAGTGGGACTGACGTGTCCTTGTGAGGAAAGTTTTGAGTATGAAGGGTATAAGATTAGGGGAAGACAAAGAAGGAGGTTGGTTTGTGTGAAAGATGATACGGCTGGAAGGGGGGTGGTGTGGAAGAAAAAGATATGTTGCGCCGACCACAGACATATTGGGATAAGTGCAGGAGAAGGCTGATGATGATGACACTGTTACATAGATGTTGTGGCGCTCGAATGATGTTAACGGGGGGGCGTTGTTCATAAAAATTATGTGCAATGGTTTTGTAAAACGTTTAGAAAAAAACAAGATGGCGGCGTGAATGCCGACTTTGGCCGCGCGCCAAAACGGTTATTTTGTAGCGTTTCATAGATAAATAAAACTTACTAGGTTGTAACAGTCGTTCCCTGCAAAATGTAACTCTTGCCTGAGATGTAGCGGCAACGGCACAGCTGGCTCTTCCACTGCCTTGGTCAATTGCACCGACGTGGTCACTACCCCCCGCGTGGTCAATTCTACCGGCGAGGTCACTTCCACTGGCGTGGTCACTTCCCCTGGCGTGGTCACTTCCACTGGCGTGGTAACTTCTCCCGGCGTAGTCACTTCCACTCGCCCAGTAACTTCTACTTCATCCACTTCGACTTCCAACTCTTCAAGTTTCACCTCACTCAGTGGATCCGTGGCGTTACTCAGCGGAACCTGCGCGTTACTCAGTGGAATCAGGTCTTCACCCAGCTGATCAGTGTCACTCAGCTGATCAGTGTCTTCACCTAATGAAAGCGTGCCTTCGCTTTGCGAATCTTCATCCTGCTGGTCCGGATTCGCTTCGGATTTAATTTCCGTTATCACTGGATTGAAGTCCGGATTTACTTGACATATCGTTGAAGGACCGGATGTTACTTTAATCTGGGAATAAATATTTACAACGTATAATAAAAGTCGGCGTGAGAAAATTATAACTTTTAACGAAACCCAACATTTTGTGACATCATCGCCCCACTCAGTAAAAAGGAAAAGATGTGAAAGGACCTTAATGAGACGGTGCACCGAGCGATGGGGGACAGGGACTAAATAATTTGTATAGAAATTTAATTCATCTTTCTGTAAATAAGATATCGGAATAACTTTTACACGTCATATAAAAAAATAAGCTAGATGGAATCGTCATTTCCTATCCGGACTACTCTGAGAAGAAATGGAGAAACAATCTCCCTGAGATTCAGTCTCTGAAATGGTTGTTCTGACCAAGATTATGTCAGTCTCTTATAGAGTCCAGACATAATCTTGGTCAGAACAACCATTTCAGGGACTATCTAGATTGGTCTTCTGAGGAAAGAACCACACAGATGGACGTGGCAGGCCACTCACCGGCTCAAAGGGGAGGGCGGACCCGCGCGGGCGCACGGCTGAGTGCGGCGGGGGATTGGTCGGCGGCCCGAACTGCGTAAAACGCTAAATGAAAAAAAAAAGATATAATTCACAAAAATTCGCTTCTCGTAAAGTCTGTTCCGTGATCAGGGGTACAAAACGGACATACCAAGCCTTTTATCCAGAAAAAAATTAAGCTTCCTGAGGGAAAGAACAAAACTTTCGACGGTCATTATTGCTTTAGGGCGCTAGATGGCGCTACGTTTCTTTCGAATCATGATTGAATTATAAGTTTAGAAACTTTAGTAGTGAGTAAGGAGTTAATTTTAAAATATAATTAATACATTTTGTGAGTTTATAACCTGGCAAACGTATCTACTACTGGGATAAAAAGTATCCTATAGGATACTTTTTATCCCAGTAGTAGATACTTTTTACTTATTACTTTAGATATTTTATACTTTTTACTTATAACAAAACGCAACATTTAGTTATATAAATATGGACATTTAGATAGTCTGAAATAAACGAATTTTATTTTTTAGTGGTGTCATCGCCCCACTGAGTAAAAAGGAAAAGATGTGAAAGGACCTTAATGAGACGGAAATTCTTCGGTAATTTCCACGCGGACAAAGCCGCGGAAAAAAGCTAGTCAGATATATTTGGAACAGACCAATAGTCAGTGAACTGTAGCCTAAACCACGTTGACACGGACGTAAAAATATCGCGGCGGGGTTTATCGCACATTAGATTTTCAACGCTCTGCTTAGCGCCGAGAGTTGAAAACCCAACAGTGTGTGGCGGCATCGACACCGCTACATGCGAACAACGCACCACACTGACGTCACACAAATCCTGCTTCGCTCAATCAGAGTTTACCGCGCAGCTAGCATATATACAACTTCCCGACATCAATCGTCCGGCAGTTGCCCACCACGACATCCATCTGGTCGGAGGATCCTCCCTTTTCCAAGAGTATGAGTGAACTTTACACCCTGTTCCTCATTTCTCTTCACTGGTGACCCCGAGTATGAACGTCAGCGCAGCCTTCGTGCAACTATTTCAGCGTGACGTCATTATCATCACTCCCGCACGTCACACAGCCAGACAGCAACCACGGCTTGAACGGTTGTCCTGACCATCAGCATGCAGCGCAAGCGCATACATGGTCATCACCCTCAGCCTCATCAGCAACTTTGGCACAGCACACTGCACATTTGGCCGGTCCACAAGTAGAGCGCTAAATCCCACTCCTGGTCGACACCAGCAATCAGCCAACCCAACTCACTGGGGCATCTTCGCAGACAGTTCCGACTCACCGCGAACTATGCGACACCCGGTTCCAAGCCACTGGAACCCCAACTGGCATAGGCAAGCATCGCAAGATACAAAACTTAGTCCACTATCAACCTCCGGTCTCCGGAGGGGAGTGATGTGGCGGCATCTACACCGCTACATGCGAACAACGCACCACACTGACGTCACACAAATCCTGCATCGCGCAATCAATTTACCGCGCAGCTAGCATATATACAACTTCCCGACATCAATCGTCCGGCAGTTGTCCACCAGATACGACATCCATCTGGTCGGAGGATCCTCCTTTTTTCAAGAGTATGAGTGAACTTTACACCCTGTTCCTCATATCTTTTCAAGTGTGTATTTTCGACGCACTGGGATCTTGCTGGGCTGGGCTTCCTGTTAGATTCTCAATGCTAAGCTCAATACCGCGAATTGAAAATCCAGTGCACCATAAAATCCTGCTGCGATAGTTTTATGTCCTTGCGAACGTGAGCTTAGTGGTTGTGTGTGGAAAGCCGGGAGGGGACGCCCTAGAAGGACATATAGGGTCTTTATTGGTGATGTTTTTCAGAAAAGTCAGGTGCGTAATAACCGCAACCGGCGTGCGTGTATGTCCAGCATTATGAACGTAACCATAGCACAAAAGGAGTATACAGAGTGTCAAGTAAGTCGACATTAAGCCGGAATCGGGAGAAAAATTTAAAAGAAATAATACGCGTTTAATAAAAAGATTCGAGAAAATATACTGCCTGTGAGGGTTTTTAACTCCTGTTGCAAGTTTTTTTTCTGTTAACTATTATGAACCGACCATCTATCAACCGACTACAGCTTGACGTCGACTTCTGGGACACCCTGTTTGAGGATAGTAGCAGGTGGCGTTCTGTAGTTTCTGCCTACCCCCATGGGAAGAAGGCGTGAGTTTATGTATGTAGTGTGTACCAAAGATTGTTATTCATTATATTTGTTAATGATATTGACATGTGCTTTCTAAATTCTAAATTCTTACTTTACGCAGATGACCTTAAAGTCTTTAGACCCATCTAAACTATACTTGACTGTCAATTGCTTCAACAAGACCTCAATCGTCTTGCAGATTACTGCACTAAAAACAAACTCCAACTCAGTATATCTAAATGTTGTTGTATTAGCTTCACTAAAAATAAAAAATATATTTACATATCCCTATGCCATACACAGTGAAACTCTGGCAAGGGAGAGTTTGATCCGCGACCTGGGAATTTTACTTGACGATAAACTTCACTTAGATGCACATGTTAATAAAATTGTTAATAATGCTTATCGCATGTACGGCTTTGTGATGAGATCAGCTACAGAATTTAAGCACCCTAGTACATATTTACATCTATATCGATCACTAGTTAGGTCTCAATTAGAATATGCAGTGCCTGTGTGGAACCCCTACTACAATAAATACATTGAGTGTATAGAAAGCATACAACGTAAATTTTTGAAGTCTATGTATTATCGCTGCTTTAAAAGTTGTTACCTCTCTTATAATGATTTACTTAAAAAATATAATCTGCTTTGTTTGAGTTCAAGGCGTACTTTTCTTGAAACTACATTTTTGTATGACTTATGCAATAACTCGTATGATTGTTTAGATGTAGTTAACAAGTTGTGTTATATAGTTCCCAGAACATGCCAGGGACGCGTGGTGCGCGCACGCCCTGTTTTCGCTACTACTTTCAGTCGTACAAATGCCGGCTTGCGTGCGCCACTTCGTCGCCTTACGAGCAATTTTAATAAGAATTTCTGCAGTTTGGATCTGTTTGCTTTACCAAAAGGAAAGTTTAAACTCATGTTGCTTAACACACTGCAAAATTAATGTGACACTGTTGTTCCGCTTATGCTACACTATTATTAACAGCTTCATGAATAATTTACTGTTGGTATTTCTCTTTTTTATTGTTAACAACGCTTCTTCGTCTTAAAATCTACCAAATTGTCTCATGTGTATCTGTGGAGAACGTGGTTGATTTCACATTTGTAATATTGCTGTATACTATCTTTTTGTAATTCTTAATGTGTAATTGTTTGTTTTCCCGAATAAATAAAATAAAATAAAAAAAGATAGTTACCGGTTTGACGCGCGGTCTGCTTCTCCGCGGCGGTTGCTCCTCTGCATCGTTTGATGCCGGCAGTGAAGACCCCTGCACCGGAACAGGAGTCTGCGAACAATACCCTCATATTATGATTGGCATACAAGCTGCAAAATATACAAGAGGTAATAGGGATGATGACTAATATTGAAAATGTTCGTAAAAATATTGTAATTTCAAAGAATGCATAGTAAAAATGAGATAGGTAATCGAAAAAATCTGTTTAGTCGATGCAAATATGAAGAAGAAACACGCTTTATACGTTTTTGGAGGGGATTATTCCCGTCCTTGTCGCGCGGTACGGACAATGTACTTCGCTAGTATGAAGTTACATAGTCGTGACTTCACTTCGACGATAGTGCTGTCCTTGTCTACAAACATTTCTGTGAAATAAATAAAAAATGTCATCATCCCTATTAAAATTAGGATTATAAATAAAAGGGCTACCAAAAAAAACTGTCTAATGTTGAACACTTTTTTATTAAGATAATGGAAACTTAAAGCTTTTAGCACTGCTAATAATGCACACTTTATTTAATAACTGAGCCGCTTTAAAATGTTTAGCCTTTTCTCTCAGGTGGTAACTAAGCTAGGGTATCCCAACCAAACGGGTTCTTTAGGTTGGAACTGTTACCAACTGCTGTAGCCAAGTTAGTGGCAGTAACTTGGCTGTTTTCTATTTTTAGAACCCCGAAAATAGGTTCACAAAAAGAGGCGCAATCAATATTAGAGTGTTCAACAATATCTTAAGGAGCCTTCGATCAATAATAGTACTAGATTCCCGATAAGTAATTATTTTTTTGATTTCATTTACATCTCACATTTTTATGCAAAAGTTTACACTACAAAATACTCCTTATACTAAATATATAAAAAAAACTAATATTCCTGTATGTATACACATCTATGTACAAAAATGAACAAAACAAGAAATCTAACAGTTGGATTATTTAATGCGGGGTCACTGGGTTCGCGCCATGAGGAGTTCCTTGTCGCCATGGATAGCCTAATGGTAGACATAATGGCGATAAATGAGACCTGGCTTAGGCAGGGAGAGGAGGGTCGCGCGCCGACGGTACCGGGCTACCGGCTGCGACACGTGCCGCGCGCGCGCACAGTGCGCGGCGGGCGCGGGGGCGGCGTGGGCTTCTACGTGCGCCGCGGGGTGCGCGTGCGCGCCGTGCCGCACCCGCCCGCGCCGCAGGTCGAGCAGATGTGGCTCAGGCTCAACATTAACTCGCAGTCGGTGATCATCGGCACCGCATACAGGCCGCCGTGGCTGGATGTGAATGTCTTCCTGGATGCGATCACCGATTCTCTTTCCTCCTTTGCTAGCGCGGATAAGGTTGTCTTGCTTGGTGACTTCAACATTAATATGTTAAACCAGCTGGAAAATAAAACGAAACTTCTTAACAATTTTTTACTATGCTCCAAATTAAAGCAAATTGTTACTGAGCCTACCCATTTCACAGATCATAGTGAAACACTAATAGATGTTGTGTGCACCGATGCCCGTGTTTGTAGGGTTTCTGTATCACACATACCAGAGCTTGGCCAACATGCAATGATATCGGTTGAACTTAATTTTAAGTTAGAGAAACCTTCCCCACACTGGATCACCTACAGGCCACTTAAAGATATACTGCTTGAAAATTTTAATGACGATTTGAATAAGATGGACTGGGAATATATTGAAAGTCTGGAGGATGTGAACTCTATGGTAGCAACCTTTAATGAATATATTTTGAATCTTTTTGACTTACACGCACCCCTTAAAAAAGTTTTAATTAAAGAAAAGTCTTACCCATGGATAACATACACTGTCAAGGAAATGATAAAGTTGCGTGACAAGTGCCATGTTAAATCTAAAGCTACTAAATCGTTACATCACATAAACTCATACAAAGAGCTTAAATACTTGGTCCGGGCCGCTTTTGTTACTGAGAAGTGTGCTTATTTTAAAACTTATATAAATAAAAACATCAAACAGCCAAAAAAGTTATGGAGCCATATTAAATCCTCAATAGCGGTAACAAAAAAACCAGAGCACAGTTTGCCGCATTTCTGTAACAACCCTGAGAAAATAAATGAAAATTTTTTGAACGTGCCTGGCAGTGGTAGGGTTGGTACCGCAGACTTGAATTACTTTGACCATCACAGATTCAGTAATAGTCACTTTCAGCTTGAGACAGTTGATGAAGACATGGTGCTGAGGATTTTGCGTGGTCTTAAGTCGAATGCCCAGGGATCTGACGGTATATCCCTGGAGATGCTGATGATGACTCTTCCTCGTACTCTTGCAGCTATAATGGCCATCGTCAACCGTTCCATTGCCTCTTCCTCCTTTCCGGATCTGTGGAAATTGGCTATAGTAAGGCCCATACCCAAGGTATCTAATCCCGCGAGCGTCAAGGATCTTCGCCCAATTAGTCTGTTACCATGTCTCTCAAAGATTCTGGAGAAAGTTGTCTCTAACCAGCTTCGGGCATATCTTGAGCAGCACGGTATTTTGCCACTGGCTCAATCGGGATTTCGTAAGGGGCACAGCACAGCCACAGCTCTTCTTGATGTGGTTGGAAATATCCTCGAAGCTAGAGATCAGGGAATGGGCACCATGCTTGTGCTGCTGGATTTTTCACGTGCCTTTGACTCAATCAATACCTCCCTTCTCCTTTCCAAGCTGTCTTACTATGGATGTCAGCCCGAAACAGTTCAATGGTTTCAGAGTTACCTGAGTAACCGTTCTCAGTTTGTGCAGGTGACAAGTGACAGTGATGGAGGTGTTTTGTCCTCTAGTCCCAAGCAAGTGAACCGGGGCGTACCGCAAGGATCGATCCTGGGCCCTCTTCTTTTCATTCTGTACAGTACCGACATCACCAACTGTCTGGTCAACACCAAGTTCCATCTATATGCTGATGATCTGCAGATGTATCTCTCATTTCGCCCTCAGCACTCTGCAGAAGCTGTAATGAGAATGAACGAGGATTTAGATAGGATTTCAGCATGGTCAAAAAGAAACTCTCTGGTTCTAAACCCAGTTAAGTCTAAGTACATTCTCATGGGATCAAGAGATTTTCTAACAAAAATGTTAGGGTACACTCTAAACTTGAAGATTGATGGGTGTTCTATTGATAGGGTGCAAGAAGCCCGTAATCTTGGGGTGGTGTTTGATGAGCACCTGCATTTTGAGACGCACATCATGGAGGCAGTACGCAACTGCTTTTACCGGCTCAAGCTTTTGTACCGTGTACGGCCCTACATAAGTGTGGATATGCGTGTCATGCTGTGTGAGTCACTGGTTTTATCTAAGCTGAACTACGCTGACACTGTGTATGGTGCGTGCATTCTCGGTAGAAGCGAAAAGTTGATACAAAGAGTGCAGAATGCATGTGCGAGATTTTGCTTCAATGTCCCTCCCCGATCTCATATAACCCCATTTTTAAATAAGGGCAACTTGATGAGAATGTCAGACCGCAGAAAGCTTCATCTGGCTACCCTACTCTTTGGCACCATTCTCACAAAAAAACCAGAATATCTTTATAGGAAATTGACTTGGTCACGAGATATAAATCAAATTAAAACAAGAGCATCATCTTACCTCCTGTTGGCCTCAGCGCACAAAACTGCTGCATTCCGTGGATGCTTTAAATTTGCTGCTTCTCGCTGCTGGAACGACTTGCCACCTCCTTTTCGTGCTATAAAAACAGTAAGAACTTTTAGTACTAAATATAAACAACACTTGTTACGCATACAAAAGGAAACTTCTTTCTGAACTCACCCTGGGACTGCACGCAGTTTTTTGTTGGTGGCCATAGTAGTCTTGTGTTCCTAGTAATAAGATGTGCTTCGTTCGCTTTGTTTTGCTCGGTGATTATTTGCACAACACAACACATCCCAGTCAGTCATACACACCACAATACTTTATAATTTATCTTCAACACTTATTTGCCATAACTATTATTTACTCATTGTTTTATTAGCATTAATTTCTTTTCGTTTTAAAATGTAAACAATTAGTTTAAGTTTTTTTTTTTTTATGTAAAACACATTGACAGCCGGCTGCGCCCGCGTCTCATCGTTTGACATAGACTAAATATTGTTTAATGTTTATTTGAATAGTCTGTCCCACAGACAAGTGATGTTGGAGCGTCGGGCGTGGCGTACACATATATATATTTTTTTAATTGTACACTAAATAATACGGTTTATATTTATTTTTGTTGCCGTATATAGTAACTTATTTATTTATTTACTTATCATTTTATTTTATTTTTAAATCCCATATTAGGATTTATTGATGTCCGTATATGTGTCCGTGGCATCATTATCGGGCCTTGTCAGAATATCAGCGCTGCGTTATTTATTTTTTTAAATATCGCAGCATTATGCTGAGATAGGAGCCTTTTTGGCCTCGCACAGGTCTTTTTACTGTTTTTTGTTTTTATTCTGTTTGTTTATACATTGTTTGTTATTTTTTTATTTTTTACCATTTGTATTCCCTGTGCGTGTCCCAAATAAAATATTTTTCTTTCTTTTCTTTCTTTCTTATAAGCGCTTCAAAAACGGCCCGAAAAATAAGAGCACTCTTTTTTCAAATTGTGCTCTTATTTCAAATTAGTATGGTCCAATCATAGCCAACATTAAGACGTCAAAATGCCGCAGTGCGAGTTCAAAAGCTGTGTAAATAACCACCGTAACAACAATGTTTTGGAAGGAATATCTTTTTTACGGAAAGTTTATGTGTTTTTTCATAATATAAGTAAAAAAAGAATTAAACTGTTAATACATTTCCATTAAGGAATGTTATAATTGTTTGGCCAATGTTTGCTACAACGCACCAACTATTGTATCAAACATCGACTGTTCTTGAACAGGGAATGCATGGAGTAGTGTTCTTGTTTTGTAATGTTATTTTTGTTTGTAAATCTCCTGTTGACCAATTTCGTTGTGCAGAATGTTCAAGTTAACATGCACGTATTTATGGAGCCTCTGTTGGCGATCCAATAAATAAATAAATACCCTAAACATTACTAAATATTTTAAATACTTTGTATAAAGAATACGCCGAAAACACGTTTCTTGATTCACTTTATTTTTTTTTACTCTATTTTATTTTTTATTACCTTGTAATAGCGACAATGTTAAATATTATTTAATACTTTTTTGAATCGGTCGAAATATTTGCCACCTTATAAAACGAACCTAAAAAAAACATTCTGCAACTCTACGTCTTTCAATACTTACGGTGTTCAGAGCATTGATTTGAAATGTAATACCAAAAACTGCGTGTTCCACTACAGAATAAGCACGACATTGTGCACATTATATTTTTAACTTTGTTGCTCAAAGTTTAAGTTTCATTTTGGAATAAATATTTTTGCACACATGACTTTCATTTCAAGCGACATTCTTGCTTCTAACCTTTCTCGGATGAAAGGACTTAAATAAAAATATTATGAAATGGTTATTAAACGTTATGTTTAAGTATTAAGGTTTATAATCATCTGAAGTTGTTAATAATATTATACATTATTCTAAGAAATGTAGATGTTTACCTGTGTGCAAACGTGGCCACTTGGGCGACTTATTTTTGTTCCTGATACTGAATCTAGTAAGTACTATCATTGATCGAAGTAAGGAGCGCAAAATTATTTATACATTAAATTATTATTAAATACATTCCTTAAAATAACTAAAACCCGACAAGGGATTTGGCAGGGGGTTGGCATGAATAAATCATTTTTTCAATAAAAATCAATGATTTAATAAATAATGTTTAATTTCACTTTCTTTCTCGAAGAAACATAAAAAGAAAAGATTTAGAAATTATACCTAATTAAGTTACAAACTACGGTCGTTTAAATCGGAGAAATCAAAATCATTATTTTAATATTTGAATTTAAAAACTAGTCTTTCAATTCCCAGTCAGTTTCTTAATTTGCTCTGAACAACACCAAAGGTGGAAAACACTCTTTCGACAGCAGCTGAAGAAGCTATCGCTCCATTGCTACACCACTGGAAAAAAAATTACTGTTCCTCTTCGTTAAATATATTTCAGTCACATTTTTTACTATTTCTCTTGCGAACATCACACTTCTGAATGGTTTTGATTTTGACTAAGCTCTAATTATCAATATTAGCCAAACTGAACCATCATAGTGATTTCGTGCTTCCTCCAACGCACTTTCTTCTTCTTCATCTGTCAGTGTGAATTCTGTTTGCATTCACATGTCAGACAAAAGGGAAATGCCCCGCGGTGTGTCCGGGGATTAATCCCTTGAGGGCGCGTTCCGATTTGCGCAAAAATATTGTTAAATTAAATAATTAAATAATAAAATTAAAAAATCAAAAATATCGTGATAAATTGGGATTTTTTTCAAAAAATCGTGCTTTATTCGATTTAAAAAAAAAACATGATTTTTTCCAACCCTGGACAAGGGTCATGAAACTCATTGTTAAGAATTAGCATTCTGTTGATTTTTTCTATATTTTTTCATTTCCCTAGTTATTGATATTACTTTAGCTTTTAATTCCATGTTCTGTTTTTAATCTGTAATTGACTCATATTAATCCTTTTTTACGTATTATTATTTTCATCTCCATTATTATTAGATTTCTTGTTTTTTCCTTATTTTAACCTCTCTCCATTTTTTTTGCATTTCTTATTGTTTTTCTCAGATTGAAAATTTCTGATCCTTTTTCTATTTTTCCTTTTCACTGCTTCATATTTTTCAGAGTTTTCTCGTTTCAAACGTTCTCTATATTGTTTTTGCCTTTCGTATTGAAATACGGCATCTGTAATAAATAAAAATAAATAAATACACAAGCACTGTTAAAAATATATGTATTAAATTTGCAAATATCATTTGTTTTAAAGATATAAATAACATATATAAATATATATATATATACAAAGCAAAGGACCCTAAAACATTTACTGTTTCATTAATTTAGTGTTTAATGTGTATTATTACGTGTAGCGAAAACTTCGAACCCTTTTAAAGAATATTGCGCGGAAGGAGGAGTGTGAGTTTAATTACAGTTAATGTTTATATAAAAGTGCAGAAAACAAACAAAAAAACTGCAATATTATCTAGGTACATCAGAATAACATTGCCCTTTTTTTATTTCCTTTAAAAAATCCAGTGTGACATAACGAACACCGTAATCTTTAATAAAACTTGACATACTCTGAGGTTCTGTGTGAGTATCTTTTAACCATTTCGAATTTACGTATCGACCGCGTTCGGCGCTCTGATTGGAACTTCGCCAATCGAAAATTGCGCTCCGACTGCCAAGGGCCAATCGGAGCGCCGAACGCGGTCGATGCGTAAAATCGAACCGGTTAAAATAAACGCACACTAGGCCCACTGGTCATTAATTATGGATGCTGGATGACACTGGCCGATTTATGCGCAATTAATTATGGAAATTACACATACATTCTGTGTACTAAGTATCGGGAATTTGTCAATAAATCAAAAAATACAAATTATTCATCTAAATTTATTTTATCGCCTTCAAAGTAGGCCCCATCGCTTGCAATACAACATCTCCACCGCTTCACCCAGTCTTCCATACATTTTTCATAGGCTATTTGCGGTATGGCCTTTAAATCATTCAGCGAATTTTCTTTTATGACTTCTATCGACTCAAAACGTTTTCCTCGAAGTGGTAATTTTAACTTGGGAAATAAAAAAAAGTCAGACGGAGCCATATCAGGTGAATACGGTGCTTGGTCGAGAACTTTTGTTGAATTTTTCGCTAAAAACTCTTTCACTATAATGGCTGTGTGTGATGGTGCATTATCATGGTGCAGCATCCATGAGTTGTGTTGCCACAAATCTGGACGTTTTCGGCGGATACTCTCACGCAAACGCTTCATGACGCCTGTATTATATTCTTTATTCACTGTTTCTCCCTCTGGAAGGAATTCGGAGTGAACCACACCACGGTAGTCAAAAAAAACTGTCAACATCACCTTGATTTTGGAGCGACTTTGCCGCGGTTTTTTGGGTTTCGGCTCGTTTTCGAGACGCCATTCTGAAGACTGTTGGCTTGTTTGCATGTCGTTCTCATAAACCCATGTCTCGTCGCCAGTTATTATACGTTTCATAAAGGTCGGATCCGTAGAAGCTCGGGAAACCATGTCTTCAGCGACATGCTTTCGCTGCGCTTTTTGAACAAAATTGAGCTCTTTTGGAACTAGTCGAGCGGCGACGCGTTTCATGCCTAAAATGTCAATGAGAATGTTGTGGACGGACTTAAAAGATATTTTCACCTCACTAGCCAACTCTCTCAGACTCATTTTCGATTTTCGAGCACTAGCTTCTTGATTCTGTCGATGTTTTCTTTGGTCGTAGCGGTTGAAGGTCTACCAGAACGAGGTAGGTCTACTACTACTTCTCGGCCTTCTTTAAAAGCCTTATACCATTCATAAGCCCTTGTTTTCGATATACACGATTCGCCGTAGGTATTTCGCAACATTTGTAGTGATTCACCACATGAAATATCATTTGAAACACAAAATTTAAGGCACACTCTTTGTTCAACAATATTTTCCATTGTAAAAATCGCCGAGGACTCAAAACTATGACCAACAAAAAGTGTAGTTTAAAACAAATTAAATGACAGATCCCGCTCAAATTTTGCGCGCTAAATCAGTACAGTGCTACCAACCTGCAGTAAAAAAATTAGAACGACCTCTTTTACGCGGGTCTTTTTATTGACATATGGGGAAGGTCGGGCAAAGCTAATTGTAGATGGCGCGATCATAGCTAGGACCCTACGGCCTTTAATAAATTTGACATTTCATTCATTCATTTCATTTTGTGTTCATTCATGAGTTTGATTTTATTTCACTATTTCGTTATTTTCGGTGATTTCAGTATTTCATATCAAGTACTTGATATGGAAAGTGTCAGAATTTTAAACCTTGAATATTTCCTCGTAATCACTTTCTTCAAAATGTTTCCGACACAAACTCGAACTCAAAGAAATCTCTACGAATAGCTTTATACCACAATCTTCTAATTTTAGGGTTTTTCGGGAAATGGTGCACTCCAATTTCGGAGTATCTAGGAACACAATAAGGCAACAATTTTCGCTAAAATAAAATAAAACCACATCACGCCTTGTATTATTAGCTTGTGTTGGGAACTAGCTACGACAGCGCCATTTTGACAGTTGCCTTCCCCATTCCCGATACTTTTTACACATAGTATAAAGAGTAGCAGACCAAACATTCGCTAAAAATTGCGTAGACATAACGCACACATGCGCATTGTGGTCTTTCCAGCAGCCTAATTGCGTAACACATTTTCGAAAACGATTACGACTAAATCTGTTGTATTTTGACAGTTCAACAACATTCATTGCGTTATTTACATTGCTGAGTAGAAATTTTTATCGAACTTATGAAGCAATGTATTAGCAATCTGTTTCAAAACGATTCAGATTCCGAGTGATTGTGTATTACGCAATTAGGGTACAGGGCCGGTTGCCGGCTTCATAAAACGGTAGTGAAACAATCGATATACTTACTGAAAATCCGCGAAAATCGATATTCTCTGGGTATAAGAAGTGTAAGGCGTATTGAACCACCGCTCTTTTCCCGAGGTAAAAAATTTAAAAGTCGTCTAAGGGAGTATTTTAAGAGGACGATGGGCAGCAATCACTCTCCTCCTTTTGACGACCGCTCGGCGGGTTTGACGGTATATTTATATAGGGTGACTGGTAATAAGTGACACGTGTAAACACGTGATTGTACTCATCATAACAAACAACTTTCCCAAAGAAACAATTATTTTTTTGCCGCGCGTTGTACGGTAGTACCTACATGAACATGTGACCGGACGGGGTCAAGCGACTCACAGCTGATTACGCGCGCGCGGTTCGTGCGGTATATAAATTAAATAATTTAATCACGTGTTTACACGTGTCACTATTACCAGTCACCCTATATACACACAGACCGTTGACGGGCATCAGTATCGGATAGAAGAACTGGCCCTGCATGCTTGGACCTACAGTTAAGGTGTTGGTATGCCTGAAAGCTAGTTTATGAATTTATCAGGAATTTTGAAATTTAATGAATATTTATATATTGATATTTTACTTATTTTGGAATAACACATTTTTTTAAGGTTATTCTTCAATTTGTCTCTTTGCACCTTTACACCTTAAATCAATGTAAAATTTCACAATAATTTTTATTAACAGATGTGCATGGTTTCTATCGTGCTCTGAGTCGTTTGATTGAAAATATTGTAATCGACATAATCAGTGACAAGTTTCATCAAACTACACTCGCGAGCAAAACTATGGAATCACATTACTTGTAATTTGCTACGAGCGATCAGAATTATCTGACTAATGGAGGTCAATGAAAATGGTACCGTTTTATAGATTATACTGTTACCTTTAAAGTAATATTCATTTAAATTAGACGCGGATTTTTGGAGCTATCCTGTACCCTAATTGCGTAATACAAAACCAATCGGAATCTGAATCGTTTTGAAACAGATTGCTAATCCATTGCTTCATAAGTTCGATAAAATTCTGCTCAACAATGTACAAAACGCAATGAATGTTGTTGAACTGTCAAAATCAAACGGATTAATCGTAATCGTTTACGAAAATGTGTTACGCAATTAGGGTGCCGGTTTAAGTGAAGGAGTAAGGAAAAATGGAAGAAATAGGAAATGTAGAAAAAAAAAACTAAAATTTAGCGTCTTTAATCGTTCTTGATTATTTGTATTCAATATTTTGTGTTAAATTCATTACTTTTGTTAATCTTAATACACTTTTGAGGAGATATGGTCGCCACAAAAGTGTGCGATTGTTGAATCAGCATTTAGATTATTGTAACGGGGTCGCCAGACGCTTACGTACAGGTCGCGCGGTGGTTTAAGATCGCTCGATGAAAGTAGTGGGGGCAATCGGCGCATGTGTACAATCGCGCACAGAAATTCTTAGGGTGTTATTACGGTTTTTTTTTATTTTGAACCTTAGTAACTTAACATATAATAACACTAGGTTTTGCTTGTAATTTATCTTGTAAGTAGGTAAATTCAGAAAAATTAACAAAAGTAAAATTTAGTTTACTATATTGAATAAGTACATAAAATTGTAGGAAAATTATTCATCCGACAGTGGTGATATTGCTTCCATTAATTAATTTATCCAGTTTATTTCTTAACGTAACAATTCACGTCGTAAATAATTTTTCTGGCTTGCCGTTTTAAAACTTTATTTTTAACCATTTTTTGGTACCACTACGTACTAATAATACGATAACACAAGCTGTACGCAACAGTACCCAAGAGGTATGAGACGCGTGAACGCAACGCGGGAATTGAAGAGCGACTGATCTACCAATGACGTGTTGCCGTCGGCCGGCGTCGGCACACACCCGCCCCCCTCACGCCGCACGTCACCAAATAGACCTTAGAATTGAATACTGCGCATTCCCCTTCCACTTTTGCCGAGCGATCTTAAACCACCGCGCGACCTGTACCCACCGCCCTAACCCGACGTTTCATATTTCTTATGTCTATTTCCACATTATATTCAGACTGTATTAAGGGAGACGCGAGTTTTGTATCCCTGGAATAAGCAGTAAGTTTTGCGTTAGTCGATGCGACCCCGCGTGTCCGAATTCGGAATAAAACCACATCTCAGAGTCCCTTTTTGTCCACAGCCTACAATTGTGGGTGCTTATTATACTTTTACATCTACCGAGGAATTTCTACTGGCCTTCCACGGGGCTGATCACCTGATTGGTACCACCTTCCGGCTCTCGGGGTCACCTTTATGTTTCTTTTTTTCTTATTATTATTTTATCATAACAAAACAGCCTTCAGCTGCTAATTTAAAAATACTGAAAAGGTGCAGTGATGAAATAACATTAACAAAAATTTATAATACTTTAATTGTTTTCCATACGCTAAAAGTAGACAATAAACTGGGAATGTTCAAGGTAGTGAGACTTTTAATCACCATTGACATCCACAGGCTCCCATCCTAAGATTAATTGTTCAATCTCTCCAATTTTATCTGGCTATCCATTAATAGTGTGTCTCTCCACGGCGCCTGACATTTCATTTCTTTTATCAACATATTTTTTTTGGAGATCACACACACTCAGAAACGCACATATTTTCTATTTTTTATACTACAATTGATCCCAATAAGGGATTATTTCTTTTTTTTATATTACATTTGGCTTCCCAACAAGGGATCCCTTTTTTTTTTTACAGGATACAGTAAGGATAGGTAAATCAGCAAGCTTACCTTCCGTATGTACTTTCAATTGTAATGTGGAGAAAATGTGGAGTTTCTTGCCACTTCTTCTCCATACGAAACTACTTTTTGGAAGTGGCGCCTAGAATCAGTTCTATTTTTAATGTAAATTTTGACGTTCAAAAGTGCCTTTTTATGGGCCTATTTGAAATAAATGCTTTGACTTTGACTTTGAATTGGGAACACTTCCCTTTTTTTTATAGCAAATATTAAAGTCTTTGTTATTGCCTGGAATGTTATTTAAAATGTGAATGTCATCCTGACTGAATTTATTTTTCAATTCTGTAATTATATTTGAGAATAGAGAAACCTTTTTTCTTAACTGTCTACGTTGTTGCATGAATGCCTTATTTTTTTTACTTTTCACTTTAACTTTTAATGTTTGCCCTTTTTCACATCTGGGTGAAACCGGAACTGTAGGTTTTGAAGGTGTCACAATATTATAATTTGAACGACCCGGTCGACGACATTTTCTCCATCCTGAATCTGTATAAAAAGCATAATATATTGACAAAAACTTTTAGGGCAGCTAGAAATGAAACAATCTATTACAAATTGATTGTTGTTAGATATAAAAAATTAAAGTGAAAAATAACAACCATTATAAGTTGAGCTTTCTATGCATACCCATGATTAAGCTTTACAATATTATCTACACTGGCTATAAGAGATAAAATTACAAAAACCTTTTTAATTTAAAGCACTAATCAGAGTTGGACTTCAAAGTCAAGTCTTCATTTGTGTCTAATGGTCATACATGAATAAATATTATTTAAATGATGTTTCACTATTTTCACACGGGCCTTTTCGAGTTATAATGTATCAAGTAGTTAAATACTTACTATTATAGCAGTCTCAGTCTTAATGGTTGTAGAAAGCACAGGTTGTATTTCATTTTGTGTCTCTTTGTGTACAGAAACATATGCCATGTCTGCAGTTCGTTTTTTGGGCAACGTGTTATGTGCTGAATTAATGACATTTTCTTTTTCCTGCAAACAATAGAACAAATATTAATTTATGTAAACTACTATAAATAATGTAAGTTGTTAATTTTACAAGATATGTATTTTATAATAAAATTGCTATTATTCTTACATAAGGAGCCACAGGCGATTCATTGAACAATGTAGGAATTGCTCCACGAATTAATGTTGTTCGAAAAGCACTGGTATCAAGCAAGTGATTCTCAAAATGCTTTGAACAAAGTACACTTGCAGGTCTAGGCTGCCAATCCCGGAGTTTCATGTTTTCAATCCATGCATTCCGTAAACTTTCATCCTTTGGAAACCTGGAATTAGTTGGCTCAGTTATTCCCTGCTGAATGGAATTTCAAAGTTATGTGTGTAGCACTATGCAGTATTTTGGAACTAAGTCACAAAAAAAAAATATAACTCGTAAGTAAACTGAGGCTTTTTGATAATTCAATGGTACTTAAATGTAAAATACATGCAACAAAAAAAAACGTCTTTGTTGCCAAATCCGTCTCTGACTAAATAATCAAGTGTTTGAGCTGTCACTTTCAGCCACTTGCCGACAATGTTGTCTTTGTATAGCTTAATTTCTTTAGTTCTATGTTTTCGGTACAGGCATATCTCAATTAGTTACGTAAAATCTATGTAAAACACGAATTTGCAGCATCACAACATTTGAATTCATTACGAGAAAGGACTAAACATTTCTTCACAACCACAAAAACTTACCGATGAAAGGTAATTCCAGATGTATTGTGGTAACTAGCATTGTCACACCGGTACGCACAGCACTTCACCATTTTATTTTATTATCCTCGTGTGTATTAAGTCCCAAACAAGTCATATTTTCTTATTTTAACGCGGTAGAAACTTAAAACGCGATGCAGGTAATGTTGCTTATCAATATGGCGGCGCGGGATAAACAAGCTACGTGTCAAAGTTTGTCTGTGTTTTGTCAGTGTGACAACAGATGACAGAACGAGATACCATTTACGACTTGTCGCTTCTAGCAAAAAAAGGATAAAGAATCATGGCCATCTATATATAACTATGGATTCGTGTTTGGTCTGATAATCTTTTCATTTTTATGTCTGTGGGAATCAAAGAGTACTTTAATTAGACTGGGAATTTATAACTGTTTACTGTCTAGTCTATTCTATTATTCCACTAATGTTTTTCTTATGATGTATTGTACCTGGAAGGTTAAAGAATTGAAAGACGAAAAAAAAACGAGGAGGAAGGATAACTGGAAAGAAAGCAGATCTTGTTGAGAGGTAGACTGTTCTAGTAAAAAAAATTTTTTTTCAGTGATATGCTCTAGATTTGGATATTTTTTTGTTGTAAAGATTTAATTTTTGCTTGACTCATAGTAGAAAAATTTGAGAATATTACTTTTATGATAAATGGCATTCTTAATTTTTTATGTTAGAAGCATATGACCGAAATTTTAATTTCAGCAATCAGAGCCTGCAAGCTTCTGTAAGCCAAGCAATTGACGTTCCTTATGTAGAACTTTACCAAGACGTCAATAGCTCCACCATATTATTATTGCCGAAGATTACATATTCAAAGTTACTTCAAGAGGTACTTACATAATTATTTTCAATGATACAGGTTCTTATTTTTTACCCTCGTGCTGACCTTATTTAACAAAATGGTTTATTATTTTCAGATTCAACAAGAATACTCAATTATCAATACCTAAGAATTAGCATTCCACAATGTGTACATAAGTGGTAACTTAAAATTATATGTGATCATTCACACCCTGGGCAAAGCAAAAATAGTAAGAGAGAGGAAGCTTTAATAATATCATTATGTGTCTTTTTGAAACATGCATAATTACTTACTAGTACTTATCACCCATTGCCAAATATAAATGATAAGAAAATTAACAGAAATAATGTATAACCAAAAAAAGAGCAAATTAAAAAAACAAAATAAAATAAAAATCATGTCGAAAATTAATCAAACAAAACAAATCAAAAATAAATGTACCCACTACACGAATTAAACACCCCATATGCACTTATATGTTGTCATTTAAATATTCATGTATACAAGAATAGCATTTTCTTTCATTGTATGAATCAAGATACCTTCTTGTTTTACGATCAACAACATCCTGCCAAAATACATACCTTATATTTCAAATACCGAAGACTTCTTGATGTAGGTGTTGTTAACACCCGAATGGACCAAGGGAAAATGCTTGGTACAGTCCCCTTTTTGAGAAATCTGCATATTTGAGGATTTCCTAAAAAGTTCACACAGTTATACAGATATAGGCACTTTACCTACTGTAAGTCGACGGTAGGTACCAAAGATTATAAGACCAACGCATAATCTGTATTATGGAGGATAATTTTAGTTTGTTTCTTGTGGGATTCAATGAACATACTGTATGTTTATTGAATCCCACAGGAAACAAACTAAAGTTATCTAGCACATTATTTTATGGTACTTGCAAACTAGTTATTATTATAATTAACCACAGTGATCCCGAGAAGTTTCGGTCTGAATACATATTTATGACTGAAATCAACACATAATAACTCACCTGTATAAGCTGACTCTCCTACATAATCAGATTCTAGGAAATGATTCCGGCACAACCTGCTATGTTGTGTCGCTACAAATTTTTGGCGACGAATAGCCTTTTCCCACTTTTTTTTTAGCGTTTCATCTTTGGGAAATAAATGTACACCGGAGTTATTACATCCTGGTACAGCACACAGAGGCATATTTCGAGTTAAAAGTTACTGAATGTTAGGTTACAAAATGTATGGAATTGACAGCTTAAAATGGCCATGCCGACGATGCGCCACCTATCGTAAGCAAATGGCCTTAAAGAAATAAAGATCCCCATTAAATGAGCAAAATATGTCAAAACCCTAGACAGAGAATGCTATAAACACCGACAAAGCGTGTCGTAGAAAGAGACAAAAACATATTACGTCACTATATTTAGGGTTACAATGTGAGGAAAAATTTACCCCACAATTAGTGACAATAGAATTTAAAGTTTTTACTCTGAATGAGAGTTCAGTCTAAGAGAAGCCTGTCTGTCATTTATTGCTAATAAAATGCACAAAATAATGTTTGCAACTGACACGGTAATTGTACTAAATAGTTTAAAGAGATAAATATTTTTTTTATAAAACTTGGATCGTAACTTAATATGTCATTAACTGAATATTTACCAGAATAGGTACAGCCTTAGGTAATAGCAGAGTAAGTTTCTTCTTTTTAAATAACATTTTACTCTCAAAATGTCTGCTGCAAATTTTTGATGACGGTTTTGGTGTCCAATCTGTTCGTCCTGTAGCTAGAATCCAATTCCGACGTAAATTATCATCTTCAGGAAAACTGCAACAAGCCATTAAATCTTTGAGATATTTAACTAATACACTGCAGAATACATATTATTATTTCCTATAATAGTGGGTAATAATTTATAGAAAAGTAGGCAACACCAAAGACTTTAGGCTAGATTACAGAGTTGTTATTTTTGTGCTATTTTAAGACAAATTTACGTCCAGACTACAATATACACACTATATGATAATTATAAAATGTTACTGTATGCCTATTAACCGATAAAGAGTGTTATACTTACGAATGAAAAGACAATCCTGGCGTTTTCGTTCCACTATCGCTTTTACACCCTTTAACACTACAACGCCCCATGTTTTTTTAAAAAAATTGGTGGTAATAGTTAGTCTCAATTGTTCACAACAAAATATAACATCAATTACCTATGGTAAGGCACGTAAAACTTTATTTTTGAATAAGACGATGGCTAGGCACACGCTGTCAAACTTAGTTTAGAAAAGTAGTGTGCTGACCTTAAAAAAGTGGCACGCTCCGCAGGGCTGCCAGGTGAAAAAATTCTGCAATCGTACCACAGCATTAAAAAAGTCGTATACCCAAGGAAAATTCGAAACAAAAAATCGTACATTATTATTCATCCGTTTATTGGATTATTGACTTTTATTACAAAATTAACAATCAAAATACTACGAAATAAGTAATGATATGTAATGAAAATAGTATGAAAATTTAAATTTTAGTAATGAAATCATTTTTTTTTGTATAAATTTTCCATATTCATTAGTTTAATCATGTCATCTGTCGGTTTAAAATCGGTGCAGTTTCCGGTGACTCTTATCATTTGCTTTGCCAGCAAGGTGCCATTGGCAGTTTCGTCGGCCAAACTATTTCTAAGTTTGGTTTTTAATTTAAGGAAATTAGAATAAAAGGGAATTCCCTCAACACTCTGGGCAGGCTGAGCACGTTTGTTTCATTATTTATATTATTCTGTCACTGCTCTGGATGCTTAATCTTTTGAGACAAAAGACTTTTACTTTGTTGCCAGACCTAATTGAATAAAATAAATGGATCGAATGTTTTCCGTACGATTTCGATGCTTCGATCGTACTCGTATGAAATCTGCAAAAAGTCGTACAAATACGATTTAAATCGTACAAATGGCAGCCCTGACGCTCCGTGAAACAAAAAATCTCAAACGACTTTAGAGGTGGGTAACTCCGGAGCAGTGTTGCCGTATGAAGAAAAAAATATGCACTAAATCCTTATCAAAATTGCTCTATATTTTTTGGAGATAATCCCATTTCTAAAATCCACTAAATTCCGCTAAGTTTTGTTCTCAATTTCACTGGCAGTTTTTCGTTTATTTATCTAACAATAAGTACAAAAAATCAAATAAATTAAACAATTCCACTACTTCTTCATGGTCATCATCACTCCCAGATTCAGATGATGAGCCTACACCAGCTGCTGTTCCTTTTTTCACAGTTTTGGTAATTTTGTCTAGGATATTTTCAGGTAACATACGTGTGGCAGCTTCGCTTTAGAATTTTCAATTGATGACGTATCATTAGAATTGAGTTCATTGCTTCAGCTGACATCCGGTTACGTAGCTTACTTTTGACTTTGTTCATAACGCTAAAGATTCTCTCTACTTCGGCATTTGAGCGTGGAAGCGACAGAACGGTGATAGCAAAGTCCACTAATTCTTGAAAGGCATTCATCCGATCCACATTTTTGTATATGGAGACTTGAGCCCAAAACTTCACTGTATCATTACCATCATCATCCCCCTGAAGAATTGAATTCCATGCCACCGTGTCAAAACTTTCATAGTTAAATCCCAATTCTTTAGCTCGAATAGTTAGATTTCAGTGCTATATTTATGAAAATAGTGCTAGATCTGGCATCAAAATGTTCCGCCAGATTCCACTAGATATTGTTTAGCGCTTATATAAGAGAAAAAAAGCACTAAAGCCCCTTAAATTGCACTAGATCTAACGCCAAATGCGCTAAAACGGCAACACTGCTCCGGAGGTACTGATCCAAAGGAGCCGGTTCCGAACGCGGATACGTAAACCTTATTTATTCCTCACTATCCTTATCGGCACCGCGGTACCAAATGATTCCGGATAGCGATGGGTAGCTATTCTAATAACTAGCCAACTAGCGGCTATTCACAAAATAGCCACGGCTACGATATCCTTTAACACGATAGCTAGCTATTGGCTACTGGCTAGCTAGAATATCTGACAAGTTTATGGCACAGCGGGTAGCCTCCACAGAGTATAATATAACCACAACGTTTTGCAGCCGCTAGCCGTCCCGGTAGCCGGTTGCGCGGCTAGTAGGACTAGCCAGAGTAGCCAGTAGCCGATAGCTGAAATAGCTGTGTGCGCGATCACTGCGGGAACTACTGAGTGAGTAGTGCGAGACGCCATTATGAACTTCATATGCATTGCACATCTCTTTCTCACAATTTTCACAAAATAATTTAGAGAAAGAGACGGCATTTTTCTTAGTAATTTAGTTTAGTTTGCGAATTTACGAAATAGTCGAAATACGATGCTTAGTTATTTATTTACCGGCAGATGTAAAGTTAAACCAAATAAATAAATATTTGTTATGTTATTACTTAACCAAAAAAAAAAACACTTTTAATCAAAAGTGTAATTTTTTTAGTTGTTTTTTATGTTAATATCTATGAGGGAAAGTCATTTCTTTTCAAAAGGGTATAAAATAAAATAAAAAGTAAATAAAAAACGAAATTCGACATCAAATTATTATTTTAATCATCAAAACTTCTTACTTTGGCGAGGATCGAACACGGGTCGCAAGGCAGTTGAGCATTATTCGAATCCTACCTAGCTACCGGGCTAACCGGCCGCCGCAAGCGCTATTCGCTATTCGCGTTATTCAGTAGCCAAGTAGCCAAAATAGCCGGCTAATTAGCTGGCTATTCCATCACAAATAGCCGGCTAGCTAAGCTATCAGCTAGTTACCCATCTCTAATGGGGAAGGTCGGGCAAAGCTAATTGTAGATGGCGTGACCATAGCTAGGTCCCTACGGCCTATAATAAATTTGACATTTCGTTCATTCATTTCATTTTATGTTCATTCATGAGTTTGATTTTATTTCACTAGTTCGTTATTTTCTATGATTTCAGTATTTTAAATCAAGTACTTGACATGGAAAGTGTCAGAATTTTAAACCTTGCATATTTCCTCGTAATCACTTTCTTCAAAATGTTTCCGAAATAAACTCTTAACTCAAAAAAATCTCAACGAATAGCTTTAAACCACAATCTTCTAAGTTTAGGGGCTTTCGGGAAATTGTAGACTCCCGATTTCGGAGTGTCTAGGAACACAACGCTTAAATTTTCGCTAAAATAAAATAAAATCAGATCACGCCTTGTATTTTTGGCTTGTGTTGGGAACTAGCTACGACAGCGCCATTTTGACAGTTGCCTTCCCCATTCCGGAGGCGGATCGCACATTCACTGTTCACTCTCGTTCACTCGCTCAAGTCACTCGGAAGTACTCGGGACACGTCGTATCGCTATAGTACCTTGGCACTATAACATTAGTAGGGACACAATAACAGTACGGTGCGCTCTTATTTCAATTGACTTAGAGTTAAATATGGATTGACTGGCACGCATAAAACGTGATTGTTGTGTCATTGTAGAGTCGCTCAAAAGACAGACCACGCTTATTAACAAAATGATGTATGTATTTCATTTATTTTTAGAGAATGTTTGTATTCTTCTGCAAACTTTAACAGACCATACTATCGCATTAAGTATGCACTTGTAATAATAGTTGTAAGGGAGATTTTAATAAATTAATTAATAACGGTTTTTTAACTAAAAACTGTTATTTATTTAAATAAAATACTTCGGGGAAGGAAGTAAAATAAAAATAATAAGCTGTACGAAATTTAAATCATAATATCAATAAAATAACCAACTGTTCGATTATTCAAAATGTGCCAAATGATCCAGTGAAGCAAATGAATAAAATGTTCTGCGAAACCGGGGAACCAAAATGAGCGAGTGAGTGCCGGTGCCAAATGGTGCCAAAGGAATAAATAAGGTGAACCGGTACCGGACCCGGAGTCGGAATAAGTGAATTAATTCACTTGCCGGAATAAAGATTACCCACCGCTACACGACTTTACACGGCATCGGCTGTTGCTCTTTTTCTTGTGACTGCGACAAAAGATATCCATTGGTCTTATAGCATTCTCTGTCTACCGTCAAAACTGACATTTGACAGTAACATTAAGGTGTTGCCACATCAAAATTTGCTTAATAATGTCGCCTTGTTAAACCAGCACAAAACAGCAAGAAAACAAAAAATAAACTACCCCTATCGAATCGGAATAACAAACTGGCTAACACTGAATAACTTTTGCAGACACAAATTAGAAAAGGGTTTTTTGCACTAGCGTTGCATTATTATAATAACATATACATTATCACACGACATCTATATTGCTTTAAAAGTGAACTACTAACCCGACGCCAAATTGTTTAATAGATAATGCATTTTTTTCGTCCCCTGGGTTTATAGCAGACAAATTAATTCATTTACGCAGTTTTATTTTGTTGATTAAAAATTCACCGGTAGCATTCATTATTCGGTTTTACCGATTCATTCATCTGGAAAGATAAACTGTGCCTTATATCACTATGACCACTTAATGACTCCTTGCTTCGAAACCACGTAAATTCCTTATCTAGACAAGACATCTGCTAGTAATAACGTATTCGGGTTGGGTCTAGTATCGTTTGGCAGGAGTTCGGGGGTAAAAAGGTTTCAATATGGTAGGGTTGGGTTCCCTGATTGTAACGCTACCACTCTTAATACAAGGTAATGCATATTTTTCGAGAAATTAATAATAAATAGTATTGTCTGTGGTGTAAAATGTCGTGGAAAATCGATGAAACGGAACGTAAAAAAAAAACGCTATTTGCGTCATGTGTCAGTGTCATTTGTTTACGTTCATTCCGTTTCTCCCTGAGTTGTGAGAAGTTAGTGTACCCCCACTTCATGGTTAAAATAGGTCGACATTGTTCCAAAACCGAATCGGGGCACCCCGACTCCACGTAGTCTTTTGGCTCTTACACCTAGAGTGTTTATAAAAATCCGGAGGCACGAAGGGAGGGCAACCCCCGCCCGCTGTAACAAAGCATCGGCACCCGTGCGAGCCGTAGCGGCTGAGGCTGGTCGCCCCTGGCGACCAGTACTTACTACGCCCTTACGTAACAAAGGATAGACACCCACTGGGTGCTGAGGGCGAAGGGGTTGCACTTCCCGCAGCGCCGGAGACGTTGGAAAAGCGACATTTAAGTGTTTTGAGGTTAGGTTACAATAATTAGTTTTCCTCAAGAACGGTGCGTTAGCGTTACCTTTTCATGGGAGTGGTACCAGGGGGGACGGAGCACGTCAATCCCTAGCATCAGTGCCACTGACAGCTCACTCCACGCTAACTCTACCTAAGTTTTCACGGTGACATGGTTACAGAATATCACTACAGGACACCCTGTATTTGGGTTAACATTTTTTAAAAATATACCATAGTAGACATCCCATTTCATCTGTATCACTAATTAATTAATAATTTAGGAACAACATCTTCTCTAAGCCGTCGCCATTTCACATTTTCAAACACGTAAATGAATCCAAAGTAAATTGCTTGGAGCAAATGTGACTATGCTTTTTTGGAGTCCAATTACGAGTATGTATGCGATTTACCCATGCATTTTTTTTCACATCGTCTCTAGGAAATCTGTAAAATAAACAGCGACTGATCAAGAGTTCTGACCGCTCTAGACTAATTATGAGGACACGCCCCCGCCAGGTGTGTTACGGACGGCCTAAAAAGTGGTGAGTAGATTATTAGTGTGACGATTTTAACATCGCTCATAGTACCTGTAAAAGTTTTCAGATCGATCTGCAAGCGAAACTAACGTTGTTCTTTAATCTGCATGACATTTAACCTTAGGGTGGCAAACCATTGGGCACGCCACAATAGCGGCGGTAAGTCCCCTCTTTGAGGAGTGGTTGGAGAGGCGCCACGGCGTCCTCGCATTCCGCCTGACACAGGTCCTCACCGGACACGGCTGTTTCGGGAGGTTCCTGTTTCGTAAAAGGCGGGAGGAAACGCCCGGGTGTCACCATTGTGTGGATCGCCCGGAGGACACGGTGGAGCATATGGTGGAGGTCTGCCCAGCTTGGGCGGAGCACCGCAGTGTCCTCGCGGAGGCGAACAACACAGGAACGAGGCACGAGGCACAGGCAACTGAAGGAACACAGGTGGGTTTTAGTCAGTATAAGTCTGACAGGGCGTGTCAGACTTTTACTGACTAAAACCCACCTGCTCCCGCTCCCACTCCACCCAGATCAGGAGAAGTCATCTGATGATTTCCCTCACAAAAGAAAAGGGTGGCAAACCATTTTTTAAGCTGATCGTACATAAAGGCAAAGTACCTCACGAGTTATAAGACCAAAATCATGATAAGTGACCAAATCCATGTCGTGTTTGGCCGCATGACTTGTTTTGGCTTAGTTTCTATAGACAACTTAGTTGCCATTGCCATTGACCATGAGCGTGGTCATGTAGTGTGTGAAGTTGCTTCGACTTGAGTATTTTTTAAATATTTACTCCTCTGTTATTGTTAAAAAAAGAGGAGAGGCATCATACAAGTGAAACATTTTTGCAACAGATTAAAAATTTATTTGAAAATTGTATTTGTTAAGTAATTATTATTATCTATCTATTATCTGTTGCCAGCTCACCCACTCGCTCGACCACCGACCAATTCGAGTAAGTAAGTAAGTAAGTCAGTGTTTGTTTTACGCGCGCTGTGTAAAATTTCAAAATGTATGACTCTCAAGCGCATTTAGTTTTAGTGTTTTGACTCGGTCTAGTAAAAATATGTAGGGTAGATGCAATGATGCTAGATTAGTGCATGCGAAGACACGATTTCAGAGCGCCTCCTCCCCCCCCCCCCCCCCCCCCCGATCCTCGTGCCCTGGACTGCACCCTAATTAACCTAAGGGTTACATTATTATATACATTATTCACGGTCACTAGTTATGTATATTCATAACCTCAAAGCAATTTCCGAATACTCGATAAAACTACTCAAATAGTTACCTATTACGTACAGCTGCTTTCCACTACAGAGCGATCCAGCAATACATGTTTTAATTTTTATATTCGGTTATAAGCTCGCATTCGGCAAATAATTTTACAAAAACTAACCGATGGAAAGCCAATCGTTTTTGGCTATTTTCTTTTCGTGAACAATGGGACTTGCAGCCCCCAACCACACAAGACATTATACCACAGAGTTCTGTCCACACACTCACTATGTATATTTATACAAAGCATTCGTGCAATCTAACAAATAAAATAAAAACGGCCATTTGCGAGTCGGACTTGCGCACCGAGAGGGTTCCGTACAAACCTGTAGGTATACAAGACCTGAGTATTTGATATCAATTTCAATTTAATACCTATACGCGTTCATGACTCGACGAATCGACGTGCAGTTGTGATTGTGCTGTTTTGTAACATGGCATTTTCGAAATTGTGTTTCTGAATACAGTCGTCACCTAAGCAAGGAAGAAAAAGAAATTTGTGGTGTACATATACACAAAGAAATACTGTAATCCAACCATGAGTATTAAAGTGAATATATGTGATGAGCCAAACAGGCGACAAATTTCTGTCGATACAAGAGGGAGTGTCAATGCGTTGAACTTCTTTTTTTTTATAAAATATCCAATCGGTCTTTCTTGCGCCAGCTTTGGGGTCATGTTATAAGCTTTAACGTTGCGCAAGCTGTGAGCGAGTTCACGGGCGTTCCGAATTATTGACAGCTCTCAGCTGTTATAATCATGATATCTAAATCGGAACGCAAATTATAGATGTGTGCGCTGTGAGCGATTATGGTCTTATTCGGAATGTACTCCTATTTTGTCAATGTGCGCGGTTTATGTTGCCACTGTCACTGCGTTCTCTGTTTTGGGATCTTACTGACTTTTTACGTTCGAGGGGATAATTAAGGAATACAGTTAATTATTTTCAGGATTTATAAAAAACAAGACATGAGATTTTTTATATTTTGGCCTTATTTTTCTTTGGTAACAGAGACAATTTTGTTTTTTTAAACATCACACAAAAAATACATTCTTAATTGCGAAGTAATGATTATTTTGTAAACATATTTCTTACTTTTTCGTTGAGCTCTGATAACTTTATTATACACTTGTACATTGGAATTTGAAGGTATTTCGAAGTAACTGCTTTGATTAAAAGACTTTATGATCATCTAAAGGAATAATGTCATTGTGTTTGCTACGGTTGCAATGAAAATGAAAAGCTATAATAATTGGAGTAAACAGGAAAAGACATTTAAAGATTAACTACGGCTGTTTAGTGCTACGGCATAGTCTTGTGCCTGCTCGGTCATTTTTAAGATCGCTCCGTACTAGTACATTTCGGACAGTGAACTAGTTCATTCTATTCGTTCTAACAGCTCTATTCGTTCTTCGCTCTCGGAGTCGGTCAGCATTTCCTTAAGCGAGGCTCGGACCCGGGAGCAACACGCTCTTTATTTATGGTCTTTATGCAGTAACGTAACAAAGACATTGTACTAAATCACTACGTTTAGGTACTTTAAGATGTAATGGAAGATATTTTTTAGCATTTAAATCAGAATCTGTGTCGCCGTGACGGTGACCAAGTCATAGTATTAATTTAACACATTTGATTTTCCTTCATACTTGAACAGGCTTGACTGTCATTCTGATCAATCGTAAAATTAAAATATCGTTTTTCCTTTATTAAAATAAGTAATATAAGAATGAAACCAAAACATTTGTTTTTATCTGCACAGTACCTACTTAATTTTTTGGCAATTGTTTATTGTAGAAAACGTTTAGAATGGCGAATTCGGTCGTTCGGGTTCGGGTAGCATCGTCATTCGTCGGCTATTCTCTCTCGTTCTCATTCACAGACATCGAATGAATTCGTATGACGTATCATTTCATTTCTCGTTCTCATTCGCACCTACTAAGATCGCGCGGTTTAAAATGTACGAGTCCGAAAGGAGCTATTAGACCTAATAGAGCGATTACAAGTCAGAGTTCGGAAACGATTCTTTTAGTACAGTGCAAAGATTCGGCTCCTATTCGTTCATCGTTCATGAACTACACAAGACTACTACGGCAGTGCAGTGCGATCGGCCGTTGCAATCAGACGCGTTTGCACTGTAAGCGAAAATTATTATTTTTCGCCTAGCGCGGGAAATGCCGCTGCCACCATGCGTTCGGAAGAACTTGTGGCGAACGAGGTCCTGGCATTCCTGCAGTACCAGCTGGATGTCATGGACGAGGTCAGTGTGATCCAGGTCTGCACATCAAACTTCAATGAAGAAGAGATACGCAGGGCTAAAACACTGATATATATGAGTCACTACTTATGGCTGACCGAATGCCGCCCCGCAGGAGGGATGAAAAGGGAGTGAGGAGTCTCCAAGACACCATAAATATGTTTAAGGAGACCGACCCGGACGACGTGCCGTCTTTCGTGGCTAAGGATTTGCGCAAGCTGCCCCCAGTCACATTCGACCACGTCGACGTCACCAGGCTGCTGCGGGACATCACAACCCTAAGATCAAGCCTGATCGAGATACAGTTGAAGTTGGAAGCATCGGAATCAGTGATCGACGCAGCTGTACGTGTCACTTTTACATTACACGACGAAGGTAGAAGAGGTGGTGGAGTACATAACGACGAAGACCAAGTTCACCTTGAGAGTCGAGAAGTTGGAGTCACGCCATAAGATTAACTTCAGATCTTTTGTGGTGCGGGTTCCGACTCTTCACCTGGAAAGTTTCATGAAGGAGGAATTTTGGCCGACGGTTGTCGTATATCGGCGTTTTCGCGGAAGGCTACACGACACCACGACTCAGCGCAAAACGTCGCCGACCCAACGTAATAAATAGATTATTTTGTGTTTTTTACAATTATGTATGTTAGGCTTTATGGTATTTATGTTATGGGTTTTTGTTACCTGAATTAAACGAATTATTATTATTATTATTTCCTTTATTTATTCTTATCCTTATTTAGATATATTTTTATAAAACAACTTAAAAAAAACATTTAAGAATCAGGCGTTTGATCCAACCGCCTAACGAAAGCCTCGAGAGATGTTGGTCGAGGCTTTTTGCCATCAGGCCATTGGCCGATACGACAATCGGCACAATGACAGCCGAGCTCACATTCCACATGTCGACAACCTCGTGTGCTAAGTCGAGATATTTAATTTGTTTCTCTTTCTCAGCTTTCACTAGGTTCTCGTCATGTGGAATGGTAACATAGATAATCATTGTGCGGCGTGCTAATCGATCTATCACTACTATGTCAGGCTTATTAGCGATAATAGTCATGTCAGTAATGATAGACCGATCCCAGTACAACGTGACAAGGTCATTTTCGAGAACTGGGTCGGTCACATACTTGTAATACGGTACCTCAGAATCCACAACTTTATATTTCAAAGCAAGTTGCTGGTGAATAATCCTGGCTACTTGGTTATGCCTGTGCAAGTACTCGCCGTTAGTCAGACGAGAACAACCAGAGATAATATGTCTGATGGACTCACCTGGACGGTGGCATGCCCGACACACGTCAAACGTCCCGTCCTTCATAATATGTCTCCGGTAGTCATTCGTCAAGATAACTTCGTCCATAATTGCACAGACGAAACCTTCAGTTTCCCTGAAAAGGTCACCAAAACGTAGCCAGGATACGGACGCCAGGAAATCTACATCAGGCTCATGAAGAGCCCGATAGAAGCGCCCGTGAAGCTCCTTGCTTTGCCATACCGCCTCGCGGTCATCAGAAGTAAGTACCACAGGTTTGTGCCAGTTCCCTTTAGCCATGGAGAGCGGGGTAAGCCCCTTGTCCACTGCGACCACATCGCGGTGCATACCCACTTCGGTTTTTAAAAAATATTCCCTGAGACTGCACACCTCGCGGTTGTGGAGGGTCTTCGCATTTAAAAAGCCTCGACCCCCGTACTTTCGCGGGATGTACAGTCTCATCACCGATGATCATGGGTGATGCATCCGATTTGCGGTCAGAAGTGTACGGACCCGCCTATCCAGGGCGTCGAGTTCGGTTTGGGTCCATTTGAGTATGCCGAAAGAGTACATCAAAATCGGCATGACCCAACCGTTGAAGGCGCGCACCTTGTTTCCGCCCGAAAGAAGACTAATTAATACCTTCTTCAAGCGGCCAAAGAAGCGCTCCTTCAACATTTCGTCATGTTAATAACGTTGATGCCTAACGCTTCCGACATACCCAAATACTTATAGCTTTCGGATGAAGAGAGGGATCTAAGGTGTATGGAATCCGAAAGTTGAATACCTTCGGATTCCATAATCTCACCTCGCTTAACATGCACGATTGCACATTGGTCCACACCAAATTCCATCCTGATGGCGCTACTGAATATTTCAGTTACCTTCAGTAGCTCCATCAGTTGCAATTTGTTGGGGGCAAAGATTTCCAAGTCATCCATGAACAGAAAGTGAGATATGACCTCACCACCTCTCTTCAACCGATAGCCTAGACCTGAATTCTCCAGCAGTGTACTTAGAGGATTCAGAGCCAAGCAGAACCAAAGTGGACTCAAACTATCGCCCTGAAATATTCCCCGTTTAATCCAGACAGGCTCGTCATTCCCCTGGGTCTGTTGACACCCCGGATAGCGAAGGACCGTCCTCCATTGCCCCATACAGGAACTAAGGAAGGTGCGTAGAGTTGCATCTATCTTGTACAACTCCAGCACCCTCACAAGCCATGTATGTGGCACCGAGTCGTAGGCCTTCTTATAATTTATCCAGCATGTCGACAGATCCTTGCGGGAGCGACGAACCTGTTGGCTAATGGCCATGTCGATGAAGAGTAGCTCCTTAGTTCCCCGGGACCTGTTCCTACATCCATTTTGAGAGGCAGACATAATCGAGTTACTGTCAATTTGTGTATTAATTTTTACTCTCAAAATGGATGTAAGAAGTTTATAGATCGTCGACAAACATGTGATCGGTCTATAATTCTTGGGTTCCGTGGGACTACCTGACTTATGGAGCAGGTGGGTAACGCCTGTTAATAGAATTTGTGGTAGCGACCCAGACTCTAAGGATGACTGGAACTGAGATGCCAGGCAAGTATGTGAACTAATAAGCCATTTCAACCAAAAGTTGTGCAATTCATCCGGTCCTGGCGATTTCCAATTCGGTAATGGACGGCCTGCTCTGGCAACGTTATTATTATTATTATTTCGTTCTAGTAGTTCACTGCCCGTTAAATTATGCTCGAGTTAAATTGCGCTGAGGTTCGAACGGGATGGCTGGGTCTTTGTTTCGCTCGCTCCCCTCGAACCTTCGAAACTAACCTGTCCGAGCTGGGATGCCTCAAATCTCGAGCTTCTTTATCAAACAGATTTTGGCATTAGATATCTTTAGATTGTTATTCAGCTAAGCTCACATCACTGTGAAACTGCTAAAACCTAATAAAATAACGAAAAATTATGTGAAATTTCAACAATAAAAATGCGCGTCAACTTATTATTGGCCAAATCATAAAGCACTAACAAAACTCCTTACAATAGCAGAACCTGTTAAAATTACTTCATTAAAATAATAAAAGTAGAGGTTATTATAATATCAAAGTTCTATATTTTTTATTTCAGAAATGTCCTAGACCATAAAGTTAGTGAGATTGTTCAAGATAATAAGTACTTTGAACAAAAAACAACAGAAGAGTCTACTACAAGTCCCGAATATAAGAGACGAGCCCTTAGAAACAAAAACTACGATTTTGTTTATTTATTTCTTGTACACTATTTGTCTCCGCAACTTATAAATTCACGTGGAAGCTTTTAATAATGTTATCTTTGACGTGGGTTAGCGTGCGCAAATACAACGCAGGCATAGGTCATGATGCTTCTTTAGTTACAATAAAACCTGAAGTAATTATCAGCATAGCAAGTTCTGTGCGTAGGATCCGCAAGGTAGTCGTGATCAGTGTAAATCCATAAATAATCATTTTCAGATGGATACTTAAATAAATAAATAAATTCTTACCGCATTTGGTACTGCATCAGGATACAGAACTGTTTTCTTTTTCTTTTTATCAGTAATGTTTTTGGGAAATGATTGCTACATATTTTACTATTTTTTGTGGGAGCCCAATCTTTTCTTCCAGTTGCTTCAATCCATTTTTTACGTAGATCTGGATCGTCTGGAAAACTAACGATAACTTAAGTTAATTATTAATACCTTTTCACAGATAGCTCAATTGTGGCTAAATTATTCTTTCATGTCAGATGTGTGATTATTTTATCTCCATTTCGATCACAAATCAAATAATTTAGAGAAAGAATAAATTAAAAAATATTTTTGGCCACCAAAGGCCCAAAGCTTCCGCACGACGCATATTTTATTATTGAGTCAATATTTTTTTATTGAAAATCGGGGTACTTTTTATCTGAAGCTGGCAACACTAGCATGATAAATTTATTATTATAGAATGGTATAAACTCGACAAAACCCTATTATTTTCCGAGTTTTAACAGGACATAGTGTTCGTTCAAATCAAATAAGAACAGAAACTTAAAAAACTGTCGTACTTACGCGTGAAAAGACACGCCGCCTATTTTCTTCTCACTATCGCTTCCACATGAAATAACGCGACAACGCATCGTATATCTTCGAAGTGAACTTCTCTGTGTTATAACTGGATTAGAATCGTTTTGTAACTTTAAAAAAAAGCAATATTTGAACATCAAACACGTCAAAGTTTGTTGCGCAATTCGAGGTGCTGCTGCTGACAAGCTGACATTGAATGTCATGAAATTGTACATTGAATGACACTAATACATTCCTAACATCATTTTCGCTCTCTTTCTTGTGTGAGTGAGAACGGAATAGAGCAAAAGTATTGAGTACTTACATGTATTTACTTCTATCGAATCATCCTTAGCCAATTTAGCCATGGCTCTTCAGTCATCGGCCTTTTTGTACCCCGGTACAAGGAACTTTATGGAGCCCCAGTATTATCCGGCCAGTATACAGAATATCTGTGGTCACCACCTGAAAACTTTCGTTTGGGCTGAATTCCGAATTGGGATGTAATCGATTTGAGCGGACAATCGAAATCGGGCGGGGAATCGAATTAGCGTGAGCGCGATGACGATGTCATGTGAATCGTCATGACATGCGCCATCTTTCGATAACGCCGACCATGCCCATTAGAAATATCACTGTGAGCGAAATGTTGACAGCTCTCAGCTGTCATAATCGGGATATTTAAATCGGTACGCAAATTATCGATGTGAGCGTTGTCAGCGATTATGGTCTAACTCGGAATGCGGCCTTGGTGTCAGTTGTCAAAAAAAAATATTTTGATCTGTGTCTCTGTGAATGTCTTTGATTGTTGTTGTATGTGTTTCCGTCCGTACTTTCCACAGAGTACTTTTACTATACAGATAGTACTTTCCGTCAGGGAAATAAGTTTGGTGGTTGTGTTTTTCATTTCGTTTAGCAGTCGGCATTCGGTTTATTAATGTAAAATGGTTAAACGTTGTTGCATCAATAAATGTAATCGTGAATCATATCGTGGAATATCATTTCACAGGTAAGCGATATCAAAGATTTTTTTATGCAATGACCGTGCTTGGGATGTTAGATAGAGGGTCGTTTTGTAATGGAATAATATAAAGTAAAAAAAAATACTAAGAATTTTATGCTTATACAAGCCGTGTGCCCGATAATAATTCTCATCGAAAAAAATTATAAACTTCCAAACTTTCATCCCCTTTATTTAACCCCATTTAGGGGATAAATTTTCTTAAATCCTTCGGTAATGCTCACTTTGGTTACCTACGGAAACCCTGTGCAAAATGTCATGATTCTAGACCCAGTGGTCTAAGCTATGCATTGTCTTTCAGTGAATTTAATATTTTTATTATTGTAGATTACTATGCCCTCTTTCAGTGAATTTAATATTTTTATTATTGTAGATTACTATGCCCAATTTATACAGGGTGGCCAGAGAAGTGACGTTTAAATGTTAAATTTTGATGCCTTTTATTGCGGGGCATCCGAATCACCCCTATGTATATTTTGCGATTATTAGTGGTTTAGGAAATAGATTTAAAAAAAAAAAACCTGACATTGGTTTAGTTTTTTTTTTCTCGTTGTCTATTAGATGTTTGGGATGTTTTTTTTTTGTGATAATTTATAACCATTAAGTCAAAAACCTTAAAAATTGTGGTTCATCTGGAATGAAAAATTAATTGAGTATAGAGTTAAAAATTACTGCTCCGGAAAATAGCCTTAAATTCAACTCATGGTATAAAAGTATAAAAGGCTGACAATGGCTTGTAATTGTATACATTTTTATACAGCAATTTAATTGCATTAACAAAGGCAAGTTACAGAAAATAAATCCTGATAGAGGTGTGGTTTTTTAAATGCTTTTTGTAGGTATTTTCAATGTGCCTAGAAGTTTTTAGAAACACTTAGAAGCCATTGCTACAAGTTTTTTATAGTGAGTCAAACATTTGCGGCTATTAAGCTTGAGCAGTAAGTTTGAATTTTCTTCTCAATTTCAGTTACCACAACCAAATCTGTAGTCTATAATAAAATACGTAACAAAATGAAAATCCTACCGTTGCAAAAATTAAAAAAATTGGTGACAGAATCACTTGTAGATAAATGTTACTATTCCGTGCAGGAGTTCTTAAATGATAATTTTTTGTTATATGTTTATTATCCTATATTTTATGTAACATTTGCATGGTACATTATGGCAGAATGTACATGGATCCTTTTAGTAATGTATCAACTTATTTTTATTTTCATGTACATTCTAAGCAAATAAAGACCTATTCTATTCTATTCAAAGCCCAAAGACAGCCAGAAAATTATGGAAAAATAAAACTGTCTCCTAAACTATTAATAACCGCAGAACTTAAATGGGGCTGATTTGGATGCCCCGCAATGAAAGGCATCTAAAAAAGGCATCTTTTTACCTTTAGACATCACTTCTCTGGCCACCCTGTTGATATGCCTATGTAGCTCACAACAAAAGTGTCATTTTTATGTTCATAACAGCTTCCCGTTACTAGAAGAACTGAAACAAAAATGGTTGGATGTAATTCCTCTGTCACAAAAAATAACAAAAGATTCTGTTGTATGCAGCCTGCACTTTAAGCCAGATGACTTTCATGATGTTGACTCAAAACCAATGTTAAAAGCTGATGTTGTCCCAACCATATTTCCCGTGGTAAGCATAATCTGTGCAACCTATTCCAGAAGTAGCTGAATACCAGTATTTTTAACCAACTTCAAAACAATTTTTCTGTTTTTTTATGTAAGTGTGTGCCTCAGGGGTGATCCCTAAATTTGATTAACTTTGCTTGTGTAGTTTTTCAGTTAGCTTCAATAATTAGTATTTTTTCCACATAAAATATTTTGATGATGTTATAATAACTTCCTCTCACTGATATTTACATGAATATATGAATTTATGTGGGGTACAAAAAAGTAAAATAAAATCTTTTCCTAAAAAACAATCAACATTTTTTTAAGTTTTGTTTCATGGATGGACGCCTATCTGACCTCCACAACCCATTAACTGCATTAATAGAAAATTAATAATTATGCTCTTCTAAGTATACACCTTCACAGATTTTCACTTAAATCAATAAACATGAGGTATTACAATGCATATTTATATATTTATTTACCTATGCATTTATTTGGTACACCAACAGCAACACAAAAATAATTAATACAAAAACAATTTAAAAAAACTGCAGATTGCAAAGGTGTTTGTGGCAGTCTTCAAAGACAATGATGTAATAATATAAGAAAATACAAAAGACCTTAATAGTAATACATAATTTATTTTTTATTTTTCTTGCAATCTGCTTCGAACATTCAGCATAAGGTTAGTTTGTCTGGAAGGGCAGTCAGTCCAGAGGCATGCTCCTTAAAAATATCCCCTATAAATATCTAGGGGCTTTTCTGTTTAGCCTTTTGAATGTTGAATTACTATTCATTAAATGCGTAGCTAGAATGTTTGGATGATTGGATTGGATTTGGATGACAACATTTACATTAATACATTATTGATTCTAGTCGCCCCTACTAAAAAGAAGTTTTGTATGGAGAAGAACTGGCAAGAAACTCCACCATTACGCTTTTAAAATGTTGTAAAATTTATTGTACTTATACATTCATTTTAAAATAAATGAATAAAATTACTATACCACAATCGGTAAAATAATTAAAAACCCGACAAGTGCCTGTTGTACTTCTGTGGAGAGGGTTCTGTACGATGAATATTTTACCCACCAAAAACATTGAATGAAAAGTAGATTGCCAATTGCCAAGACCCACTCTACACTCTCACTGTCAAAAAGTTCAGGTCCAATGTAGACCATGGTACCTATATGCAAATTCCTCTTCTCATGAGCATTGATCACCACGCTTGCTCAAGATCAGGTGGCAGTACCAGACACATTAACTGTAAAACCAGGTTTCCTCACAATGATTTCCTCACATTACCTTGTGATATATTGCAATTAAAAGAAAGTTTATATCTCATGTTAAAAGTACACTTTGTAAACAAGCATATTACAAATTAGAGGATTATATCCTAGATAAGTCCTGCAATATAGGACAATTTAGAGGCTAGAGAAAATCAAACTGGTTGCTTATTGAATTGTTTAATTTGTTATTTTTACTTAACTCACGCACTCACTTATTTCTAGTTAATATAATAGAAAATCATTTACTTTTACAATGTTTGTGAATATGTGAGCACCACGTACCGGCTTGGGTCTAGTATCGTTTGGCAGGAGTTTTGGGGTAAAAAGGGTTGAAGATGGTAGGGGTGGCTTCCCTGATTATAACGCTACCACTCTTATTACAAGGTAATGCGTATTTTTCGAGAAATTAATAATTAATGTTTCTAACTAACCTCAAATTAGATTAGAGCGTAACGAAACGTTAAAATCGGCGATTGACAACCAAATCTGTACTAGTGTATTGTCTGTGGTGTAAAATGTCGTGCAAAATCGTTGAAACGGAACGTAAAAAAAAAAAAAAAACGCTATTTGCGTCATGTGTCAGTGTCATTTGTTTACGTTCATTCCGTTTCTCCCTGAGTTGTGAGAAGTTAGTGTACCTCCACTTCATGGTTAAAATAGGTCGACATTGCTCCAAAACCGAATCGGGGCGCCCCGACTCCACGTAGTCTTTTGGCTCCTACCCCTAGAGTGTTTATAAAAATCCGGAGGCGCGAAGGGAGGGCAACCCCCGCCCGCTGTAACAAAGCATAGGCACACGGGTGCCCATCCTTTGTTACGCAAGGGCGAAGGGGTTGCACTTCCCGCAGCGCCGGAGACGTTGGAAAAGCGACATTTAAGTGTTTTGAGTTTAGGTTACAATAATTAGGTTTTCTCAAGAACGGTGCGTTACCTTTTCATGGGAGTGGTACCAGAGGGGACGGAGCACCCCCTCCATCCCCCCCACCACTTCCCCACCCCCACCTTCTGCCAAACGATACTAAATTTTAACCGAGTAATGGTGGAGTTTCTTGCCCCTTCTTCACCACACGAAACTACCTTCTGGAAGGGGCGCCTAGAATCAATTCTATTTTAATGTAAATTTTGACGTTCAAAAGTGCTTTATAAGTCTATTTGAAATAAAAGCTTTGACTTTTAACTTTGAATTTATATCCTTCATCTGTCAGTAATGTCCAAGATGAACTCAGAAAGTACAAAATGAATCGAAGAAGTCTTCACATTGGGTCTTGCCCGAATTTGAATTCGTCGTGATGGTCCCGTGGTTAAGACTTCGCCTCTCATGCACGACCCAAAATTTATAGTAGATAGATTTATTTATTTGCATAGAATGTAGGTAATGAATAAAATTTGCTTTCACAATATTTTTGAATCCTTGTATATTCTGTTTCATGGCATGCAAAAATGTTAATAAATAAAATAAAAATAAAATAAAATTCATTTATTTCAGGTCCTTGACCCATATAAGATATAAAAAACAACACAATTCAATTTTGACAATATTGTAACATTAAAATTAGGTGACTGATGAGATGACACGATAAAAGTGAATGAAATGATGAAAATAAATAACAGATAAACAATATATAAATGTCAGATCAAATTAATTTATGTCCAATTCACAAAGCAAAAATAAAAAATAATAAAAATACAAAATAATTAAACAGTCAAATGAATTGCCTTGTTTAAATAGTCTTGTCATTTAAATATCTGATGCAGAGTAATAGCATTTTAGAAATAATATTTTTAAGTTACTTTCTTTTTAATCACTTTTGGTACATAGTTATAAATAAGAGGGTTATGTGCATGGCTCCTCTCAATATTGCAGTTTTATATCCACTGCATAGTAGGTACAGTAATATAATGACGGTATTATTTTCAGACTTGCATGGTGCAGTTACAGCCACTACCAGCTAAAACAAGCAAACGCTTAGCGGGGCAGCCACGCGACGTTGTACCGGTAACTATCTGCCATTACACTCTGTAATTTACAGAGAAGGCACGAGCATTGATTACCTACACGTGTACCATGACGCCCTAGAAACGCTCTTGGTTGACGGGAGAATAGACAAAATGACAGATGAATAAAAAAGTCTGTAATTTTGTCTATTCTTCTGTCGACTAAACCCGGTCATGCTTGGCGTGCATGCTTGCTCAAGATGGGTTGGCAATTCAGACTTAAATTAACTGTAAGTCCATGTTTCCTCACGATGACCTTCATCTATGTCAGTAATGTTCAAGATCTAATATATAAAATTCTCGTGTCACAGTTTTCGTTGTCATACTCCTCCGAAACGGCTTGACCGATTTTGATGAAATTTTGTGTGCATATCGGGTAGGTCTGAGAATCGGCCAACATCTATTTTTCAAAAAAAAAAAAAAAAAGAAGCAAAACAACGTTTGCGGGTTCAGCTAGTAAATAATAATAATAACCATGATCCGTTCCAAAAGTATCTAGCCAAACTGAAAACAAACCATTGTTCAGTTTAAATTCTTGCCAAATCACTCTCTAAAGGGTTTTAGTGCAGTCCGCGAGGCCTAAGCTGAGCTTTGCATTTCTGTAAGTGATTACCAATCGCACTAATGTGATCGCACAGCGCCTCAGGCGGATTGTCCAAGCAATGGACGCGTCGCTATGTGCACTCACACAAATGCAAAGCTCAGTCAGCTTAGGCCTCGCGGATTGTATTCAGCTGCATTCGGTTAGACTGGAATCCGCCCTCAACATAGTTGTAAATAGGCAGGCAGATGAAAGTGATCCATGTTGTTAATATTTATTTCCAGATTAAAGTTAGATCCGGACCGAAGTTTCTAAAACTCAATCCAGAAGCAAATCCAGATGTAACGGAAATAAAGACCGAAACAGATCTGATTGAGTCGGAAGAAAATCCACAAAGCGAAGATACGCTTTCATTAGCTGTAGACAATGATCAGCTGCGTGACGCTCGTGCCCTGGATCCACTGGCTGACGTGAAAGTTGAAGAATTGGACGTCGTAGATGAAGTCGAAGTAATGAATCATTCATAATCCATTGCTGCTTATTAATATGTTCGATAAGTTCGTCAGCTCGACGACTTTAATTACACTATGTATATGTATTATTGTAGTGTCAAAAAAGCATTGTCATTGTGAGTGTGTTACGCAGTAAGGCTATTCAGAGAGACAGCCGGGACCAATGGCTTAAAGTGCTCCCCGAGGCACGGACGAACTTAAATGAAAATAAAGCTGTACTAGGATCTTATGACGCGTGGTCAAAATCGGAACTAAAGCCGCTATCTTGTTTTTCAATACATTTCACAAAACAATTGCACAAATGTTTACCCACAGCGCAGCCCTGTCAACGTCATGTGAGCGTCAAAACTCAAAAGATCCTAGTGCATTATTGTTTATTAATTTCAGACTAGCAATCAAGCGGACCAAATCATCCAGCTAACTGAAAGCTGTGCACAAGATAGTCAGAAACTGAGGAGCTTGGTGGAACTCGTCAGACAAAAAGACAAGACCATCAGCGAGCTGCGGACGGAGGTCAGGGAGCTCATGAACTATATTGCTAAACGTAGCTGGGAAGCTAGTAGCAAAATGGATGCGACGACTTCGAATAAACAGGTAATTATGCTCGAGCGCTACAAGGGTATTTTGTTCAGATGTTGGACAGGCGCCAAAAGATCTTTTCAACACTTTACTTTTTTTAACAACTACTTAACCATTACTTTTTTCCTCAATTAAGAAGTCGCAATTAACAAGTGTTACCATTTTAAAAACCAGAGTAAACGCCGCATCTTTTAAAGTTACTTGCAAAAATAATAAATAAATACAGTTGGTTAAAGTTGGGTGATGTAATAATTTTGACTTCAATGTTGGGCATAAATCTATCTGGCAGTTTGAGTACTTAAAGCGGCCTACCCAATGTCCTTTCTTTGGTATTGTTCGTCGAATCGTTGAGCTCCTTATGTTTTGAGTTGAGCTGCACGATTACTGACAAATGCGTGCACTGACTGGACAGGTCCACTCAATCTGTGTGGTATGTCTGGACTTTAAAAGAGACTGTGACCTCTGAGTTTTCGGCCTTTCTTCTCAGAGTAGTCAGATAGGAAACGCCAACCTCATCTAGTAAAAAAAAACGATGTTTGACGTGTAAGTGTTTGTTTAGACCTACTTACAGAAAAAAATCATTTAAGGGGAATGCGGAGATCATCTCTCATCCACTTTTTCACTAGATGGCAGCACAGTTGCAAATTAGCACATTTTCAATTTTTACGCCTAACTTATAAATCATTGAGAGACAACTTTGTTAAAAGTGGGAAATAACGTATTAAATTATTTTTTTTAGATAATCTGTTTGCTTGTTAAATCGTCTCTTACAAAGATTGGTTCCACGAAACATTTAGCAGTCTTCACTTTATTCTATACACACACACACACATGAACGGTAAATAGTTTTATTTGCAATATCACTAGATGGCGTTTTTCTCAAATACTTGGTTGGGAATTAAAATATTCAGATGGCGTTAATTTAAAAAAAGGTCTAATGAACTAAATAATCCAATTAGGACTTTACTGTCGTACTGTAATTGGGTTTATTGTACTGACAGAAACTAAAGAACAATGCCCACTTCCCATTTCAAAACCTGATAATGAAAGTGTATGTATAGTTATAAGGTATAGTAGAAACACTACCTGTAAGTTTAGAAAATAATGTCATAAGGTCGTTTTCATAATTGAAACGCCACGAAGTCCAAAAAATATTAAAGATACTTTTTAGGTTAGGATATTTCGTTATAAAGAAATAAATGTGCTAGAACGAATTATTTAAACCTCGAAGTTTAGTCTAAAATAGTAATACTTACTTATTATTACATTTCTATGTGCTAAAACGTCTTTTTTACTTTGTGAATTCCTTAAAACCAGCTGCCCTTATGTCACTGCTTAGGCTCTCGATGATTGTCACTATAAATTGAGTGTCGAGCATTAAATGTCAAACGTCAAAAAATACGTTTCAATCGTCCTAACTCAATTACATATTGCATGATTCATTAATTTAATTATTAATTTATTTTTAATTAATCTGTATTATATTACCTATACATTGACTAAAAAAGAAATACTTACTGAGTAAATAAAACGTAAAATAATGTATGAAACTCAGAAACAGAGTTGAATAAAGTCAAGTAGCAGTGTGTAAAATGGAACGTTGTAAAAAAGGGTAGTTGAGATGCGTTCAAAACATGCTAATATGTTTACTCCTGAAGTAGACTAAGAAAAATTAAATTTAAAAAAATCGTGCGTTTCTTTTAACATTGTGATAAGCGTAATTAATATACAATTTAATTAGCTGCATTTTAAGATTTATTTCATTTCTATACATGATGAGGTGAAAAATGGGCATTCCTCTTTGTTCCGACCTAAGGTGTCCTAGAAAAGCGGTGACCGCCACACGCAGCCGTAATAGCCAAATACAGAGCATTTTTGGACACCTTAGTGTCAAATACTGATGAAAATGTCAGAATTCGTGACTTCCACTATGAATATAACGGATACAGTCTTCTAGGAAACCGTAGCTTTAAACTAAATAAATAATAGACTATTCAAATCAAATCAAAATATTTTACTTCACATAAACCTACATGGACACTTATGCAACGTTAGACGCTAGGTGCACGGTTCCAATTGGTCATTTCCTATGGAGAAGAGCCGGCAAGAAACTCCATGGTTACTCTTTTAAAAGTAATTGGCTTTAACAATGTTTTAAAATTAATGTTAATGGTTATGGGAGGCCCGTGTAGGCCGGTCAACAAGTACCAGTTTATTAACAAAATAAAAAATGGTTTAGAACTCTAAAAGGCCTACGATTTTTTATATTTTGTGAATGTGAGAATTCACAAAATATATAAAAAAAATCTATAGAATATATAAATAAAATAATCTAATAAACCTGTTTGCATACATAAATATAAAAACCAAAAAATGTATAGGTATAAGATGGAAAATAAGCAAAAAATACATTCCGCGCATCATAACAGAAAAACCATACGAACATTTTCAGGAGGGTTTGAAAAAAAACTAGTGGCAGCAATTTTTAAATAGCTTTCAGTTTTTAGTAATATAAATATATTATTACTTAACATTGGCAAAATAATGTCAATTTTCACAGAAGCCATTTGTAGAAAATAATAGACCGGAAATTACATTGAGACCTACTATTTCAAATATTTTTAATTTCCAATTATTATTCTGAATTATGTAGGTAGATAAGAATATAATTATCGTCACACGTCGACACACGTAAGTTGCTAACCTTACATAGTTTCAAGAATTACTTAGGTATACAATTTTGAACTTCAATAAATAATTTCATACAATTGTTAGGCTGACAGTGAAAAATATCTGCTAACAAAAATCTTATGAACTAACAAATAACACAATTAAACTATACATCGCGACATACAAAAATACATAAATTTAAAATGAATACAATAAAAATATCTTCTCTCCTACGCGCTGCTTTTTTTTTGCCGCCGGATCAATCTTCTGCTTGTCACTGTTTACTTTCATCGTATATTATATCCTTTCCGTCCGCATCTCCTTCATCCTCATGCTCAGCAGTAGCGATTGCGACCACTAGACCAACGAGGCAGTCAATACTATACGAACGAGGCAGTCGATAATATTTGTTACTTACTTGATAATAATAATTATGCTTTTTATTCATAACTAAAACATCATTTTCCAAATGAATAGAAAAACTACTATTTTCTGATGCTTCTCTAATATTTTGAGATTTCCTTTCCAAAGAAGTAAAACATTTTATCTCCACAATTGCATTTTCTGCTTCTATAATACCTGTAACAAAGTAAGCATTTTTATTCTTACTTCCATATTTATCATAATTAATATTACAAATGCGAGAGTAAGTTTGTTTGTAACGTATTCACGCCAAAATAGCTGAACGGATTTGGATGAAATTTGACACACAGATTGACCATGACCTGGGTAAGTACATATGCATAGACTTTTCATCCTGGATCGCAGACGAAGTAGCGGTCGACAGCTAGTAATATTACGAAAGTTACTTTTGTCTGTTACGTTTTCACGCCTAGACCGGGGAGCATTTAATTTTGGTATAGAGCTAGATCCTTTCATCCGAAACATCCACGGGGGCGGAACCGCAAGCAATCGCTAGTTATTTCTATATTTTTATTATTGAAATAAACTCACCATCAGGGCTAGCTGCTAAGAATTCAAATTTTTCGTCAATAAAAAGACCTGATAACCTGACAGTTTTGCCATATTGTTGCATGAACATGCTTTTTGCTACATGTTCGTTTTGCTGCCCATACATCATATCATTAGTACAAATATCATTTTTGTAGAGAATACATTTCACATGGTGTGGCATTACGACGTTTGCAAACCTAAAATGAAACATTCTTAGAATAATCTTAGAAAGTCAGGTAAAAAAATAACATTATTGCTGATATCTTACCAGTCCAAACTGGCTTGCTGTCAGACGATCATATCTATATGTGACTTACATGTCATTATCATGTTGCCCCAAAGTCATATGTTTAATATGTACGATTTATGGCTCTTCTTGGAATTCAAGCAATTTCAATTCACATTGCCTTGTTAATTCTACCTCATTAATATCATCAGGGTCACATGCTTCTGGGCCATAGTCCTTATCAGGTTGAGTATTATTGCCCGTTGGCGCAATCTACTTTTCTCTTTTTGAAGGACATACTTTTTAAAATGGAGTCCAGCAGGGCTAACATGCCAAGCGCGAGAACGCTCGATATCTCGATTTCTCGAAATGTGTCTACGATTTTGACGTCATCCTTACACCTAACATGACCGCCAAGCTCGAGTAAACTCGAAAAAGGCACTTTGACACTTCTGTATCTCGCGACGAGAAACCGATGTAGCAAGTTATTAAAAACAAATCAGTTTTATCACTGCAACATCGGTCGATTTTACGCATGGAATAAGTATGTTCTGCATTGATTTAACGTCCACCTCTTTTAATTTTTGTTTAGTTCCATATAAAACCGACTTTTTTACTGTTTTTCTTTGGTATGCTAAAATTAAAATATACAATTAGTGGCAATTATTATACTCACTAGATAATCCACCACAATTGATAAATCGGCCGAAGGTCACTATTCGACAAAGCGAAGGATATTGTAACAATCACCATAAAACATGATATTGCTTTTACTCACCAACTTTGCGGACTTAACTGGTGATTTTCGTAATTATGTTGCATAGGCAGGTACAGCCATAACTCCCTAGATTTCGATAATCACCATAATTGACAAACTAAGACTGATTATTACTGCGCTTAATGCTCACCTACGTAATAGTGCTTCCCTTTGCCAAACTTTCTCTCGCGGCCACCGAAAGGAACTTCATTTCAATGTGTATAGTAGGCTGTTTAAAACTAAGTATTTTCATTCAATTCAATTAAGTCAATTCAGTATTAAATTTTAGGAAGGAAGGGAGTACGTGTGAAAGGAAACCCCCACTCGCGTCGTCATTAGGCGCGTACCCCAGGAAATCTCCACCGAGGAGATTAAGAGCGACCTTATCGCACAAGGCGTTCCCGTATCCGCCGTCCATCGCTTGCATAAAGCGAGACAGGGCCTTGTGTACGACATGGTCCTAGTCATCTGTGACCCCACGGAAGGTCACCACCCGATCTTCAAGGTGAAGTCGGTGTGTTCGCTCTCAGGCATCTCAATAGAGAAGCCTTACAGAGCTCAATTAATTGGACAGTGTCATCGCTGCCAATTATATGGTCACTCGCAGTCCAACTGCTATGCCACCCCTAGATGCGTCAAGTGTCTAGGAGAGCATGGCACCGCCGACTGTACCCGCCCTAAAGATAGGGAACAATGTTTAGAGCCTCCCAGCTGTGTACTCTGCGGCCAAGCTGGACACCCGGCAAATTACCGGGGCTGTCCTAAGGCCCCGAAGTCCTCCTCTCCCAAACTCGCGAAACGCGCGAGCGACCGCCAGCACAGGGAAAGCCCCTGGGGTAAGCTTCCTTCCGCGCAGATGCCGGAACGGCTTAGTCCGCAGAGGCCCTCTCCCTTTTTTTTTTGTTCCCGGGGTGGAAAATCCTCATGGATGTCCTCGGCCCAGGGGCGGGCGGAGGGGTCTGTCAGACTCTTACTGACTAAAAACCACCCCGGTGTTCCATCTCACACCTACGCCGGGGTCGCGGGAACACATTATTCTTCCACAACCCCGGCTGGTGCCGGCCCGCTTGCGCGGGCCCCGTCTCGGGCGGGGGGAATGAGGTGTACTCCCCCCGCAACGTCTGTGAGCGGCGCACGCGGAACACTACGCGCGCCGCCTTCTCGGGTCCTGATGTTGGGGGGCGACGGATGTCCCCGAATCCGTCGCCCCTGGACCCATTTAGGGGGGCTGGAAGAGGGCGTTGTCCGCCCTCCGCCTGCGCCCGGTGCGCCTGCTGCGGATCGGGAGAGTGGACGAGATCTCTCTCTCCCTTTCCGCAGCCTCCTTCTGCGAGATGACTGTTTCGCAGAAGGAAACCACCGCGTCCCAGGACTCGGCGCTGCCGACCATCGAACTCACTACGGTCGGCAGCGACAAGTCACTGCCTACTTCTGAGATGAGGGCACGGCGCGGCTCCTCCCAAGCGGCACACTGCCAGCGTATGCCACGCCGTGTCCTCCCGGCAGTCGACGCAGTGGTGACACCGAGCGTCCGGCTCCCTGTTTATGCGACACAGGTACTTCCCGAAGCAGCCATGCCCCGAGAGCACCTGCGTCGCCCGAAACGACAGGGAGCCGTGCCTCCTCCCGAGCCAGAGGTCGAGCACTGGCCGGACCGCCTCGATGGTGACGAGGCCGGCGGTAGGGCGTGAAAGCCTGTCCCGCCATTCCGCCACCAGGACCTCGCGAAGCTGCTACCGACGCTGCTCCATATGGCGCTGCATCGGCCGCTCGCCCCGCGCCCTCGCTTCCTCGCGCCACCGATAAAGTGACGCGAGCACCTTCGCGTCTAGGTCCCATGGCGGGGATCCGGCCAGTCAACAAGCCGCCTCGTAGGAGATCGTGCGATACCCCCTTATGACTCTGACGGCCATTGCTCTCTGCGGCTTTCGCAGCACAGAGATGCTGGCGGCCGTCAGGTCAGCCGCCCAGATCGGGGCCCCGTAAAGGGCCATCGATCGCACGATCCCCACGTAGAGCCGCCTACAAGCGGCGCTCGGGCCCCCCAGATTGGGAAGCAGCGTTGCCAGCGCCCCGGCCGCGCCCAACAACTTGGTCGCCAGCCGCCGGAAGTGGGGTCCGAAGTCCCACCGGCTGTCGAGCACCAATCCCAGATATTTCATGGTGGGCTCGACAGCGATCCGGACCCCCCCGACCACAATGTGTGATCCGTCCAATCTTCCACAGACTAGGAAACTGGCCCCGCTCAAGGCACGCTGTGTAGAGTCCTCTCAGTTGGGGCTCCAACTCCTTCAGAAAGAGGGCCAAAGCCAGGCCGTGAATTCCGTCGGGCCCCGGAGCCACGTTCTTGGCCCGGAGCCGCATCACGGCCGCCCTCATCTCTGCCTGTGTCACCTCTGGGACGCTGATGGCGTTCTCCTCCTCCTCCTCTGCAGACTCTGCGGCTGCGGGCAAAGCCATCGGCGGCGGAACATGCTCCGCTCTCACCGGGAAGAGGGCTGCTACCACTTCCTCCAGCAGCTCGGGTTGGAGACTCCTTAAGTGGGGGCGCCGCGGCTCGAAGTTGCCCTCGAACCGCTCAATACGGGCGCCCCCACGGATCCCCGTCCAGAGTCTCCAACATCCTCTCCCGGGATCGAGTCCTCGCCTCGTCGATGGCCAGCCACAGAGTCTGCTTTGCCTCCTCCTCGGGTACCCGACGACGTCTCCTCCGGTAGCGGGTGTACCGGCGTCTCACCGCCACGCATGCGACGCGCAGCTGCGCGATCTCGGCGGACCACCAGTACACCTGGCGCCTTGCACCCTGTGCGTGGGCGCGGGGTATGGACGCGTCGCATATCTGCGTCATTGCCCCGCGGAACCACAGCGCCTCCAGCTCGACGTCATCGGGTCCGGTCGTTGCCGACCCCCGGAACCAGGCCTGAGCAATGGCTGCCTCCTCGAGAAGCTCCCTGTCTCCCAGCGCGGGCCGTCCGAACGCGGGACTGATGTTCTGTGGCCGCCAGCGGTCTGGGCGGAGACGTCACGCGACAACGTCTCCACCTCCGCGGCGACACGCCAGTCGCGGACACGGCTCACGACAGCAGGGCTTGCGAACGACACGTCCACTATGGACCCGCCCCGCTGCCGCACGCACGTTTAGACCGAGCCCCGGTTCAGGACGACCAGGCCAGTTGTGATCGCCCACTCCTCCAATGAGAGGCCCTCTCCCTGGGCTAACTTAAACCACCAGAAAGCTCCCGAGCTTCGGTGCCCTCCAAACCCGTCCAACCCGCCGAAATTCCAGCTTTGATGGCTACCGCCGTCCGAGCGCCTTCGGTAGCCCCCGTGGCACCAGTTGCACCGCAAAGAGCCCCGGGCAGGGTTAGCGCCCAAATTATTATTAGCACATACGCGGCCCTCTACAGCTCCGCCGCGAATAAAATGGCCGACGAAATAGTCGCTGCAAATGGCAACCCTCGTCGCCATTTGGAAATTCTTGACGCGTATCCGGAGATCGCGTTAGTCTTGAAATCTCAATTCTAAATCCTCAATGGCTAACACGAGTTTGAACTGTACAAAACCCCGGTCCCTTAAGTTAGGGTTCTTCAACGCAAATGGCGTTTCAGGTCAACGCGATGAGATCGCCGCTTTCCTCCGCGACCACCAGCTTGACATCCTCCTCATACAGGAAACCTTCTTAAAGCCTCATCACCGCAACCCTAACATTGCCAGGAAACCTTCTTAAAGCCTCATCACCGCAACCCGAACATTGCCAACTATAAACTAGTTCGCAATGACAGGTCTCGATGCCACAAGGGTGGCATCCCTCATATTCTTTAGGAAATCTTTGTATTGCATCCCTATAGACCCACCTCCTCTCTTCTCCCATCTGGAGACCTCTATCTGTCGGCTCGGCATGACCGGTCACCAACCGATCACCATCATCTCTGCTTATATTCCACCAGACAATGGTCCGGAGCATCCCATCTCTCTCCAAAAGGACTTCACCGCCCTCTGCGGTATGAGTGACTCCGTCATATTGGCGGGGGATCTTAATGCTAAACACCCGGCGTGGAATAGTAGCACGACTTCTACCAGAGGTCGGATCATTTTCAAGTTAGGCGAATCCCTTAACTTTGACGTCATCGCTCCAATGAGTCCGACTCATTTCCCCGGAAATCCCAACCATCTTCCTGATATACTCGATGTGGCGCTGCTCAAGAATATGAACCTCCGTTTGCAATCGATAGAGACGTTCCACGAGCTTAACTCTGACCACCGCCCAGTAGTCATGCATATTGCCCCCTACTCTGGCCCAAGCGATCCCAACCGCCCCACTCAGACCCAGATGATAACCGACTGGAGGAAAGTAAGTGAAAGACTGAAATCCACCACGTCGCCTCAATTGGACACCATCCCCGATCACATAGTGTCAGTCGCCGACACGACGGCCGCAATCGACTCGTTTACTGAGCACGTTCAATCCGTTTTGACGGATTGTTAACGGGAAGTTCCGGTGATGGAAGACCATCGCTGGAAAAGCTACCGTCCCATTAGCCTTCTCAACGTTCTCGGCAAAATCTACGAGAGGCTTATTTATAAGCGTCTCAAAGACTACGCCGAAGCAAAGAGCCTCATTCCCAACGAGCAGTTTGGTTTCTGTCCCCAACACTCGAGTATCCACCAGGTCCACCGTATCGTAGAGCACTTGTGCGCCGGTATGCAGCGTAACGCGACGACGGGTGTGCTATTCTTCGACATAGCGAAAGCCTTCGACAAAGTCTGGCACAACGGCTTGTTATACAAGCTTTACCAACTAGGAGTGCCAGATCGTCTCGTGCTCATCTTACGAGACTTTTTGTCGAATCGCACCTTCCGCTATCGCATCGAGGGTGCACTCTCGTCCCCTCACCCTATTCGCGCCGGTGTCCCTCAGGGTTCCGTCATATCTCCTCTAGTTTTCACGCTGTTCACCAGCGATATCCCACAGAGTAAAAAGGCTCAGTTGGCTCTCTTCGCCGACGACACTGCCGTTTACTATACCGGTCATTGTCCCAATGCTATAGCTCATACTCTCCAAACCTCCGCAAACGAGGGGCTTGGTTCCGGAAATGGAGAATCGAGGTCAACCCCGATAAGAGTCAGGCGGTTCTCTTCTCGAGACGTCGTCGACTCCCTCCCCCACTTCCCAGCCCGATCACTATGTACGGTAAGCCGATCCCCTGGGAGAAGCAAGCCAAATACCTAGGCGTGATCCTCGATGAAAACCTTACCTTTAAGGCTCATATTAAGGCGGTTCGCGCGCGCGCCTCCTTCGCTCTTAGCAGGCTCCACTTTGTACTGACAGCCCGTAGTAAACTGTCACTTAAATGCAAGCTGCGCATCTACACCGCAGTCATCCGTCCCATCATGACCTATGCCTGCGTTGTATTTGCGCACGCTCACCCACGTCATCTCATCGTAATTCTTTCACTGAACAGTAATATTCCTTACATTTGTCATGTTGTCCAAATAGATGAAGCGGACCATTCCGTAAATCATCAGCCATTGAACCTGGCTGACTGCTGTTGTGTATTATAATCTTTCGTGCAACTAGTGTTAATTTCATTAATTTGGGCTTCAACATATTTCGTCCACAAAGAGGGAGCTTGGTATTATAACCTAAAATCTTTTTTTTTTTTTAAACATGAAAATTTATACTAGTGAAATCTAGTGTAAAATTTATTTATAAAATTGAGAAGTGTTTACCTGGTAGAGTGCACTTGTGTAGTTTTTTATAACATGATTCTTACATTCAATTTTCTTTATTTGGTTTCCATAGGACATCTTTTCTTTTAAATTTGCAAATACTGAAGAATCCCCCTCTCCAATAAAATGTTAATACCGAAGCTTATGCATTTTCTCACTCAATTGAAAGCCTTGAAAAATTATATCAGATTCCATTGCAGTAGATGGCCCAGTAAAGTTTTTGCAACAACTGTGACTCTTTGTGTCTACGCCTGTTCGCTCATAATACTGGCATGTATAACAATATTTATTCCTGACACCAAGAAAAAGACATTTCTTGGTCTCCTTTCCAATAATGCAGGCCTCATATAAAAGTTTTTGATATAAACTGAAAGAAAACATAAGTAAAAACACTGAACATTGTATCAAGTTGGGACTTACCATTCCAGATGAAGAATCAAAGTTGTGACCGTATGACCTTTTCAACCATCCTCCATCTACATATACAGTAGTATATGGAATACCATCTGAAGAAACATTTCCTTTTACAATAGCAATGGACATCTCTTGTTCACCGGCTTACTTTATTTCTTCAGTCAAGTGTTCACACCATATATTGCCCAATTGTTTTTCAATTGAAAGGAATGTTTTTCCTGACATTGTTGGTACATCCATTATACTGGAGATGTGTGCTGCCTGCGATTAATAACTTCCAGCAGTCACAGTGGCCCATACAAACGCGGTGTTAATATTCTGGTCCTTCTCTGTGCTTTGTTGCCATGTTTTATTACACATGCTACATTTAAATGTTAACACACTGTTGAATCCTTTCCGATGTTCACAAACATACTCAATTTGAGATGATTCACAAGACTGATGATGTCTTTCCATTTGAAATGCCCATTGGATCACATGTTTCAAGTCAACAATACGGTTCCCTGACAAACCAGATAAGTGGTCACTTGAAGTTCTTTCCACAGTTTGTTGATAAGCTTCAGTGGCTGGATCGGGTTGTGGCCAATCAATATCAATAGTCTCTTCCTGCTCTGATACAGATTCAACTGCATTACAGCTATAGCGGTAGGCTGCGGCTTCGTAACGAAATTTTGGTATACCCCGGGAATAGGTTTTCAGTTTCGTCGTATCTTGAGCTGTCGAAAGGTTAGGCAGCTGATGATCTAAATCTGCTGGTGATGTCTGTGGACTATAATGAAAGATAAATAAACGAAATTCAATAAGAATTTTGCGAGACAATAAATATTGATAGGTCAATCTGTATAGACCTATATCTGTATATACCTTTCCGTAATAGGGCAGCCCGTGGTTTTTTCCTTTTTACGCCATGCTTCAAGCCGGCTGCAAATAATTAAAACATACTTTTCTAATACTATTCGATTACGCCAACAATGGTGCCGATTCTCTTGTCACAAATGCCTCTAAACTAGACTAAAAATCACTAAAATTTGGTTTAATTCTGTCAAATGACGATTTTCCATTCTGAAATTGACTATAGTGACACAACTTAACTATATTTTAGTTTGACAGCTCTAAGATTGCACTGAGTTATTAATTTAGTGAAAATGGCAATTTTGCTATTCTGAATTTTACGTTTTTTAACTAAAAATTTGATTGTCTAACTAAATCTGAACATGAATCTGACTATTTTTAATCGCGATTAAAAAGGTGTGGAATAAAATTAGGTGGCGTGGACTAAAATTCACACCAACACCTCGACTTCAGACGTGCAAAAACGGTACTTTAACTTTATTTTTCTTTTTTTGCTCATATCTCGAAAACGGTGTGTCCTATCACAAAAATAATGAAAATTTCGACCCCCTTTGTAGCCCTGAAACCACCAAATCTCTATATTTCGACATTTTTAATTTTATATTTTCCACACAAAAAGTCAAAACTTCCCTACAAAACACGTCGAGGCTGCCCCAGGCTGCCTCCGGCTCTAACAAAGACGTTGCGAAACCAAAAGAAAAAAAAAACACGTGCACTCGCGATTGTCAAATTCGATTATAGTTGTGTTAAAATTATTTTTAAATTTAGAGATTATTTTTCGCAGAATAGCTTCAAGATTTTCATAGTAAAAAGTAAGGAATTTTAGTGATAGTTTAGTTAGTTTAGTTAGGTGTACAAGAGAATCGGCACCAATGACATTAAAAACAATTACAACTAACGCGTACCAACAAATATCGAATCTACGTAAATCTGATTCGAAATCTTATGGGAATCTAATTTACTCACTAGAAGTTATCAGTAGAATTTCCATGTAACCTTTTTAATGCTGCTTGCACTTTTTTTCGTGATTTCCGCGGCCCCGAATACTCGTGTCTGATGTACGCAGATTTTCTTGTCAGGTTTACCTTAGGCATAATTGCAGTTCAATCTGAAATCGAAAAGAATAATTAAACACAACAGCAAATGTATCTTAGACAAAAAGTGGTTCAAGAAATTCGAATAATTATTTGGAATGAAAAGCACCGTCTGTCCGCCCATGCCGTAAAATCGTGAAACCGTCATTGGTCTGTCAGTGTCAGCAACTGTGGTATCATTCAGTCAACCAACAAGTGTTGCCAACCACTGATTTTGAATTTCGTGATTCCTCTAAATCTGACACTTTTTCGAAGTTTTTCCCGATGTATTAAATTCATCCACTTACCTATATGGAAGCTGTCCAAAGACGATAATAGCCCTTATTTGTAAGATATAATACTAAACCTACATATTTCTTATTACTTACATATTTTATGCGTACTGTATTTTTTTTTTTATAACTATTCACGGATATTATAAGATTAAAATTATAGTATTATTATAGTTTATAGTTTGAATACATACACTTCATTCGAATGCTACTAAAACTTTTTCATACCTTTATAAACTATAATTATGGGAAAATATACATTTATGTGGAGCACACCATCGCCTCAGTTGAGAATTTGCATTAGTAAGCCTTGTCGGTGACAGGTCACGCACACATAGCTGTGCGTGTAGTAGTGTACTACCAACGCAATAGAAGCCAAATTCGGTTAAACGTTCTGTAAAAAAGGGATCAAATTTCCCATAATTTTAGAATTTTAACGATATTAGTATGGATTAGGTATGTTGATTATTTGCTTTATTTTTGTTGACTACTTTGGGGAATCGTTAGTAAATGTACAGACTAGTAAAGCGTTTTTTGGAAATTACTAACGTCCGTATCTCAACATACTAAGATATAAGAAAATTTAGCAGATAGGTAAATCATAGGTACATATTAGCTTTCCTATCAACATTGGAACTCTGTTGGATTCTCAATGCTCGGTTCAACAACGAAAGTTGAAAATCCCACCCCGATTTTATTACGTCCGTCCGAACGTCGACTAAGAGGCTAAGAGCACAATATACTGTGGTAAGAGCATTGATAGATACAACAAGTCAACTTACACCCACCCAAATCATAAATACAACAACCAATATGATGTTTGAAGAAATAAGTCCTTCAAACACAGCGTGCACGCATTTACCATGCACCGGACAACTTACTGACACGAAAACATCAACAAGTATTGTGAATTCGTAATTCATACGCTTGAATAAAGTATCGTTTTGTGATTATTAGATTGCTTGTTCAGTCACTTAGCCCCATACTTAGGTAGTGGTTAAGAAGCAATGTATTTACTGCAAAAATAGTAGTCGCTGTTAATATTTTACGATTTTTTGTTTTTCATGAAAACTTGTATTCATAATTATAATTTTCTATGCTTATGCAAAGATTTGTACTCATCGTTATATTATGACCAAATCACACAATATCTTTATAAATTGTAGTCTATGTACTATTCTGATGTATATGCTATGTAACTGTATAGTTTCGTTAAAAATACGTTAAGTAGTTTTTGCGTGAAAGAGTAACAAACATCAATCCATCCATCCTCACAAACTTTCGCGTTTATAATATTATTATTACTAAAGTAAGAAGGAGGATAGAAGGATTAGTAGGTTATCAAAGACGAGACGAAATACGTAATTTGCTATTATGTTTTTAGTGTGGTTATTTTAGGATTGACACAGTATCAGTATCGTTACAAAACATTGTTGTAGTCGAAAACGAGACCGGGACACATTATTCGACAATAAAGTCTCGTTCAGTTCAGACTGGCGCGACGCCACAGCGCGACACAAAGGCACCGCGTGTCGCGCGGCGAGCGGTGCCTTTGTTACGCGCTGTGGCGTCGCTCCGTTTTGCGGGAGCCATTGCAAAGTTTTAACATTTATCAAGAACTGCACGATGCATTTACCTACGCCAATATGTCGGTAATAGCAACTCCCACTAAATACTTTACGCAAAACACTTTCGTATAAGTACGTAAAGATGTTTTTCTAGTCATAATTTCGGTTTTGAATTTCCCTAAAATAAAAGTGTTGTTCATGCAATCTTTGTAAATATCACTGTGCTACGAAAAATGTAAAATAAATTACTAAGATGTGTCCCAACCCGAATGACGAATTTGACATAACAATAAAAAGTCAAATTTTACCGACTTATGGCTTGGGGGCATCGACTCAAAGATATTATTTTCTCGGTCTGAGTTTCACACTAGTATCTGTTATAAATAACTGTTGGACGTTTTATTGCAAGTTTGTTTACGCATAACATGACTTTGAGAGTGAGGGTATAGGGAGTGCACCTGTGTCTGCGCACACACTTGTGCGCTTTACCCTATTGTGTCATCACAATCACAATCAATCACAGTGTTTAGTGTGGATCTTTGACACTCCTACTACCATAATTGTATTTTTATTATTCTTAGCTCAGAATGCTATTATTTATATGTAGCGTATCGCGTAAATAGGTATAGATTATTGGAATATTTGTCTTTTATTTTGCATAACACTTTACTATTTGACTTGTATTAATTATTGCTTAAAGAGCAGTCGTGGGCCAGGGGTAACAGCCGCGACTTACGAGTTGTAGGTCGTAGGTTCGAACCCAGACAGGCGCTTTACTTTGTGTAAATTATTTCATCACCACTGCTCTCAAAACGGTGAAGGAAAACATCGTAATGAAACCGGCATGTCTTAGAACCAAAAATTCGAAGACATGTTACATCTACCAACCCGCACTGGGCCCGTGTGGTTGATTACGATCCACTCCCTCTCACAGAGAGAAGGCCTGTGTCCCAGCAGTGGGAACATTATAGGCTGTATTTGGAATATTGCTTAGGAACAATTTTTAAAAGTTTAGTGAAAGGAATAAGTAAAAACTAAGGCTGTGTGTACATAAATAAGACGGAAAAAGCCTTAGTTTTTTTAAAGTGGAGACCAAGGGACTGAATAATCTTATACAGGCTTTAAAATGAATAAAGACAATAATAATAAATATCCATTTAATTTATATTTACACGTAGTCGGCCAGTTCCCCTCAAAGACCGCGCGCGATGAAGATCTATAGGTACCATAAGTAATTTATTCAAGAACACCGACAGCACATAGGTACGTTCAACTTTGGTTTACAAAATTATTTAGGACATACCTTATGTATGACTTATCTGTTAGACTTTCTCTCCAAGGCCTAGATATCGAAATATTCTTATAATATATTGAAATATCGGCATTGTAAAGATTTTTCCAAAAAACGCATTACTACTCTGTAGATTTACAAAACGATTCCCCAAAGTAGTCAACAAAAATAAAGCAAATCATGAACATACCTAATTACTTATAGAAACAAAATCTTCCGAGTCGTTATGAATGAATGGTAGGTACATTGTACAGTACACCTAATAATAGACACACACACGGGTGCGCACCGCGTCCCTCGCATACCATCAACAAGTATCGTGAATTCGTAATTCATTCGCTTGAATAAAGTATCGTTTTGTGATTATTACATTGCTTGCGACATACTTAGGTAGTGGTTAAGAAGCAATGTATGTAATGCAAAAATAGTAGTCGCTGTGATATATGACGACAAAAATAACGTAGTGTAGGCAAGAAATATTTTACGATTTGTAGTTTTTCATAAATACTTGTATTTATAGTTATAACTTTCTATGCTAATGCTAAGTAGTTCAATGAAAAAAAGTTTTTATAAAATTCGTTTTTTTTATATACTTGTATAATGGTGGCGGTGGACTAAAACCAACGTTGGATGACAGATAGGGTGTTTATTCGCTTTACTTCGAACACTTGACAGATTTTAGCAAACACAGTTAGACTTAGGTTAAACCTATGAGTGGTCCTAGAGATGGACTGCGGGGCTATCCTATCCCTTTACCTCTTAGCTCGGCTATTCCTGAGGGCGACGGGGCCTCCGCTCAGGTCAAGCTTATGACAACAGTGGTGACTGCGGGGCTATCGACCACTGTGCCTTCTAAGTAGCGAGTGGCTGTTCCTTTTTTTGTTTTTTTTTGTATTTCATCTCGTAGTTGACCTTGAGAGGTCGTGACTACTTAACCGGACTATGGCTGTTCCTTTTTTTTTGTTTGTTTGTTTGGCATCTCGCAGGTCAACCTATGAGGTTGTCGTCTGCTTAAACGGACTTGCCTGTGGTTGCCCTAATAAATTAAGGCCTCCAGCCAGGACTTAAACTTAATGCTAACTAAAACTAAGCGACAACGCTAAGGGCACCCCCTGTGGTGTACGAACCTCGGCTTAGGGCGTCGCTGAAAGAGGGCAGCAAATGACTAGCTGGATCAGGATTGATTATGGCTGTTCCTCCTCGGTTGACCGTTTATATACCGTCTCATGCTTGTATGTGGTTGTAACCCTCGTTGACGTCGCGGACACTTCACACGTCGAATGTTAGATGTCGTTATAAGTTGTAGGTACTGTTGCTGTTATCGTCTTATCGATGATTGATCTTGTTTGTGTTGTGATCTACTTTGGTGGCATAGTGTTGTGCACACAAGCCAGTAGATGGAGTAAGGTGTCTTGTTTTACTTGTAATTTACAGTTAGTTTTAATTACCTATGTATAGTTATAATATTGTAAAACAAAATGGCCAAGACAAATACAAAAAAAAAAAAACATCGCTGGCTCTACGAAAGGATGCTTTGACAATATCATTATTTACCTGCATTATATTTTATTTATTTATTTAAACGTGGTGGTATACCTACCTATGTAGGTACTATATCAGTTGAGCACACGTCACGCGTCTGTGGTAAGTGATAACACTGTGGCCTTCAGATGGCCTAGCGTAATACGAAGTATAAGAGACCAGCTTATACTAGTTTTGTTTGACGGGCGTGCGGCTACACATCAAGCTATACATTTCCAGTTTATGCTGACCTCTCATAGTACGGAAATCCTATACAATACCAGATCAGCGTATACTGGAAATATATAGCTTAGCTTTAGTGCCTACGTAATATTTCAAGAAAGCATCAACGCCAATGGATTTTATTCAACCCGAGACCATAGATTACTTAGTAACCGTGTCAGAAAATGTACAATAATCAGTAGCCTCAGTAGGTACTTACCAGCCTAATTCAGAAATATTTTTATTTCAAGGACCTTGAAATACTGTCTGTTTGTATATGAAAAGTAATGTGATAGAGGAAAATTATTATAAAAAATAAAACCGTGTGTTTGTTTGTTCACCTGTACTTACCTTTTTCGATTTAAATCTAGTTTCACAAGAATTAAAAATAATTCAATCAATCGATTAGGTACGCAACGACGAAACGTAGCTTAGGGAAAAAAAAGGTACTTATCTAAATAGTTTGTGTAACTACCATCTGATTTATACTTACATAAAAATCTAGCTAGTAATATTTATTCCACCCGTGACCATAGATTACCTAGTTAGTCGACATTCACACGGACGTAATAAAATCTTACTGTGTCAGAAAATGTATAATTATTAGTAGGACCGCCTCGTTGTTCTAGTGGTCGCAATCGCTACTGCTGAGCATGAGGTCCTGGGTTCGATTCCTAGGTCGGGCAACGTGTTATTGGGTTTTTCTATCTGGAATTTCTCAGTAGCAGCCCGAAGTCTGGATTTGTACCCGGTAGATGGCAATAGGCTCGCCCCCTATTACATGGGACTTAAACATAACTGGCGAAATGTGGGTGTACTATAGGTACACCTCTGCCCAACCCTTCGGGGAAACAAGGCGTGATGTTATGGTATGTATTAGTAGGTACCTACATATAATCAGAAATATTTTTAATTCCGGAAGTTTCGAAGAATGTTCAAGTATAAACTAGTACTTATGTAGGTACTTAATTTAGATAATACATTCATTAAAATAAAATTGTTTAAAATGTACAGTATGACTAAAGATTTTTTTCTCACTTCATAATGATAAAATATAATCTCTGCGGGCAGAGCCGGCGCGCAAGCATACAATGCGCAACTTGTCAATTTATTGAATCACGCATAATATAAAATTCGCAACAGCGCACAGCGCCAGAATTCGGAGGTTCAAGGTTGTAGGAACCGCAGCGACGCGAAGCGCGTCGCTCCAATACAACATACAACGCCATCTAACGATAAACTGATACCGAAGCGATAACTAGTACCGTATCTTCTTGCTACTCAGCAACTTATTCTCGATGGTTCGTAGCATGTCTGGTAGAGGGCGTGATTCTGCTCACTCACACAAATAAACATTTTTCGTTTTTTGTCAGCTCTGTTTATCCTACAAATACTGTTTTTCATATAAGTTTTTGTCAATACGCGGGAATAATTAATCATAGAGAATTCATATTCCTGCTTAAATTCGGCAAAAATCGTTTATATATCGAGATTTGTTACCCGAAATTATGTATGGGGAAGTGACACTACGCAATCACCTTAACATTTTATTTAAAACTGAGGCATATAACAGAAGAAAAGTTCATATTTGTAGTCACAGGACTTGAAAGATCATCACATGGTGTCACTTTTTGAGATTTATTATTGAATCCTGAAAAGTACATGATCAAGATTTTATAAATTTTTCTAATAACTTTCACGACTTGGCTTATTGCCCGTTTTCGGCTTGACGTTGATTTCTGGGACATGTTGTATTTATATTATATAAATGAAGCATGGAAAAAGGCTTTTTAGTTTTAATTATTTATTCTGAGAAGGATGCAATTGTTTGTACAAACCTACTTATAGAAATAAAATCATTTATCACTTCTTTCACAGGTAAATAAGGAACATAACCGACATATATTGATCGTCAAACGTGATTTTTCGCCGGATAGAGCGCAGCCCACGTCGGATATACAAACGTCGAATGGCATCAAACGCACGTTAGACGGCAAAGTTAAGTCATCGTAGCACAGAACTGGGCTACAACCTTTATATACCATAACAGTATGGAGACGATTTGTGGAATTCAGGAGAAAAATCAAAAAACAAAAGATTATTGAAGGTCATTGTCGTCTCATCAAAATCTGCCGGCCTGCCTTCCTAAATAATGTTGAGTCGGTTTCCAGTCTCACAGGATGCAGCTGATTACCAGTATGTTTACATGGAGTGACTGCCTGTCTGACATCCACAACCTAGTTACTGGGTAGCACGATACAGTCCGCGAGACCTAAGCTGAGCGTTGCATTTGTGTGAGTGCACATAGCGCGTCCTTTGCTTGGCAATCGGCCTGAGGCGCTGTGCCATCACGCGATCACATTGGTGCGATTGGTAATGACTAATACAAACACAAGGCTCAGCTTAGGCCTCGTGGACTGTACCACGCAGCAAGTCGTCGTTGGTCATGAAAAGGTGACAGAAAGACAGCTAGTTTCGCATTTATAATGTTAGGTGATGACATCCGAGTTTTTAGTTCTAATTAGTTTATAGGATTATTATTGTTTAAACGACCTATCAGCCAATATTGATCACAATGGTAAAGTAAATAATGTTTGATTAATAAAACAAAGTACATAAGTTTATTTAAAGTGTTTTTATTTGCTGATGATGAATCCTCAGCTGTAGCCCGCCAAATTCAAATTCAAAGGATGACAAAAGAGAACGACGATGAAGAGAAGATGATGGTGGTGAGGAGGATGCTGTTCTACGTTTTTCTCTAATTTTTTTTGTATGTTTTTTGTAAATTACAGCTCTGATTTACTTCGCATGTTGATCAAACGCACACTATGCAGCCAAGCATATTATAAGTTGGGGGATTACATCTCTGACAAAAATGCTTGGCTCAACGCTGGTTCTGCTCCACAAGGGCGCCTAAACAAATGATTAGCATTCGGAAATATTGTTGGAGCTGCTGAAGATTGTAAAAACTATCTTTGCACTGTATAAATTCAACCTTTTAATATTGTATAATTGCAAAGCACACGTGTGAGCACTATGTACCTACTATAAAGCTACCCTATACTGGGCATGTCTGTCTTTGAATTAATGTGCCCTGGCGGCTGAGAGTATGTCACGCTCACTCTAATGTCTCGCTGGTGGTGGCGTGTGTGTTGGATCATTAAGTTCCCTTCAAAATGGTTGAGCTGAATGGTGCTGATACATACGTCATGTTCGTGAACGGGCGCTGTCAGTGGGGACTGGTCATCTCTTGGCATTTTTTTTATTTTTTTCCGATTTTTATATTTTTCATTACGGGTCTTCCTAAATCGTTCTCACATGTTTAATTTCAACAAGACTGATGTAAAAAAAAACTGTAACCATATTATTTAAAAGAGTGTCCATGGATTTTCTTGCCCGTTCTTCTCCATAGGTACCTACTTCGCTTTGGAATGGGCAACTAGCTTCATATTTCTGACTGACCGACCCCTTGACAATTCAAAATTGCCTGTAATTGGTTTATTTGAAATAAATGCTTTGGGTTTGATCAAAATGCGATTCGCGACTGAAACGAAAAGGAGAATCTGTGAAATGGGTTGGCTCAGTAACAACTTGTCTTAGCTTGCAGCAATGTATAAAATTGTTTAGTAGTTTAGATTTGTTGTCAGTTTGGTTCAAGACGTTAATATTGAAGTCACCAAGCAGGACAACCTTGTCCACGTTAACAAAAGAGGAGAGAGAATCAGTAATTGCATCCAGGAAGACATTGACATCAAGCCACGGGGGCCTGTATGCGGTACCGATGATAATTGAATATGAATTAATGTTAAGCCTGAGCCACATTTGCTCGACCTGCGGCGCTGGCGGGTGCGGCACGGCGCGCACGCGCACCCCGCGGCGCACGTAGAAGCCCACGCCGCCCCCGCGCCCGCCGCGCACCCCGCGGCGCACGTAGAAGCCCACGCCGCCCCCGCGCCCGCCGCGCACCCCGCGGCGCACGTAGAAGCCCACGCCGCCCCCGCGCCCGCCGCGCACCCCGCGGCGCACGTAGAAGCCCACGCCGCCCCCGCGCCCGCCGCGCACCCCGCGGCGCACGTAGAAGCCCACGCCGCCCCCGCGCCCGCCGCGCACCCCGCGGCGCACGTAGAAGCCCACGCCGCCCCCGCGCCCGCCGCGCACCCCGCGGCGCACGTAGAAGCCCACGCCGCCCCCGCGCCCGCCGCGCACCCCGCGGCGCACGTAGAAGCCCACGCCGCCCCCGCGCCCGCCGCGCACCCCGCGGCGCACGTAGAAGCCCACGCCGCCCCCGCGCCCGCCGCGCACCCCGCGGCGCACGTAGAAGCCCACGCCGCCCCCGCGCCCGCCGCGCACCCCGCGGCGCACGTAGAAGCCCACGCCGCCCCCGCGCCCGCCGCGCACCCCGCGGCGCACGTAGAAGCCCACGCCGCCCCCGCGCCCGCCGCGCACCCCGCGGCGCACGTAGAAGCCCACGCCGCCCCCGCGCCCGCCGCGCACCCCGCGGCGCACGTAGAAGCCCACGCCGCCCCCGCGCCCGCCGCGCACCCCGCGGCGCACGTAGAAGCCCACGCCGCCCCCGCGCCCGCCGCGCACCCCGCGGCGCACGTAGAAGCCCACGCCGCCCCCGCGCCCGCCGCGCACCCCGCGGCGCACGTAGAAGCCCACGCCGCCCCCGCGCCCGCCGCGCACCCCGCGGCGCACGTAGAAGCCCACGCCGCCCCCGCGCCCGCCGCGCACCCCGCGGCGCACGTAGAAGCCCACGCCGCCCCCGCGCCCGCCGCGCACCCCGCGGCGCACGTAGAAGCCCACGCCGCCCCCGCGCCCGCCGCGCACCCCGCGGCGCACGTAGAAGCCCACGCCGCCCCCGCGCCCGCCGCGCACCCCGCGGCGCACGTAGAAGCCCACGCCGCCCCCGCGCCCGCCGCGCACCCCGCGGCGCACGTAGAAGCCCACGCCGCCCCCGCGCCCGCCGCGCACCCCGCGGTGGACGTAGAAGCCCACGCCGCCCCCGCGCCCGCCGCGCACCCCGCGGCGCACGTAGAAGCCCACGCCGCCCCCGCGCCCGCCGCGCACCCCGCGGTGGACGTAGAAGCCCACGCCGCTCCCGCGCCCGCCGCGCACCCCGCGGCGCACGTAGAAGCCCACGCCGCCCCCGCGCCCGCCGCGCACCCCGCGGTGGACGTAGAAGCCCACGCCGCTCCCGCGCCCGCCGCGCACCCCGCGGCGCACGTAGAAGCCCACGCCGCCCCCGCGCCCGCCGCGCACCCCGCGGTGGACGTAGAAGCCCACGCCGCCCCCGCGCCCGCCGCGCACCCCGCGGCGCACGTAGAAGCCCACGCCGCCCCCGCGCCCGCCGCGCACCCCGCGGTGGACGTAGAAGCCCACGCCGCCCCCGCGCCCGCCGCGCACCCCGCGGCGCACGTAGAAGCCCACGCCGCCCCCGCGCCCGCCGCGCACCCCGCGGTGGACGTAGAAGCCCACGCCGCTCCCGCGCCCGCCGCGCACCCCGCGGCGCACGTAGAAGCCCACGCCGCCCCCGCGCCCGTCGCGCACGGCGCACGCGTACCCCGCGGCGCACCTAGAAGCCCACGCCGCCCCCGCGCCCGCCGCGCACCCCGCGGCGCACGTAGAAGCCCACGCCGCCCCCGCGCCCGCCGCGCACCCCGCGGTGGACGTAGAAGCCCACGCCGCTCCCGCGCCCGCCGCGCACCCCGCGGCGCACGTAGAAGCCCACGCCGCCCCCGCGCCCGCCGCGCACCCCGCGGTGGACGTAGAAGCCCACGCCGCTCCCGCGCCCGCCGCGCACCCCGCGGCGCACGTAGAAGCCCACGCCGCCCCCGCGCCCGCCGCGCACCCCGCGGTGGACGTAGAAGCCCACGCCGCCCCCGCGCCCGCCGCGCACCCCGCGGCGCACGTAGAAGCCCACGCCGCCCCCGCGCCCGCCGCGCACCCCGCGGTGGACGTAGAAGCCCACGCCGCTCCCGCGCCCGCCGCGCACCCCGCGGCGCACGTAGAAGCCCACGCCGCCCCCGCGCCCGGCGCGCACGGCGCACGCGTACCCCGCGGCGCACCTAGAAGCCCACGCCGCCCCCGCGCCCGCCGCGCACCCCGCGGCGCACGTAGAAGCCCACGCCGCCCCCGCGCCCGCCGCGCACCCCGCGGTGGACGTAGAAGCCCACGCCGCTCCCGCGCCCGCCGCGCACCCCGCGGCGCACGTAGAAGCCCACGCCGCCCCCGCGCCCGCCGCGCACCCCGCGGTGGACGTAGAAGCCCACGCCGCCCCCGCGCCCGCCGCGCACCCCGCGGCGCACGTAGAAGCCCACGCCGCCCCCGCGCCCGCCGCGCACCCCGCGGTGGACGTAGAAGCCCACGCCGCCCCCGCGCCCGCCGCGCACCCCGCGGCGCACGTAGAAGCCCACGCCGCCCCCGCGCCCGCCGCGCACCCCGCGGCGCACGTAGAAGCCCACGCCGCCCCCGCGCCCGCCGCGCACCCCGCGGTGGACGTAGAAGCCCACGCCGCCCCCGCGCCCGCCGCGCACCCCGCGGCGCACGTAGAAGCCCACGCCGCCCCCGCGCCCGCCGCGCACCCCGCGGTGGACGTAGAAGCCCACGCCGCTCCCGCGCCCGCCGCGCACCCCGCGGCGCACGTAGAAGCCCACGCCGCCCCCGCGCCCGCCGCGCACCCCGCGGTGGACGTAGAAGCCCACGCCGCTCCCGCGCCCGCCGCGCACCCCGCGGCGCACGTAGAAGCCCACGCCGCCCCCGCGCCCGCCGCGCACCCCGCGGTGGACGTAGAAGCCCACGCCGCCCCCGCGCCCGCCGCGCACCCCGCGGCGCACGTAGAAGCCCACGCCGCCCCCGCGCCCGCCGCGCACCCCGCGGCGCACGTAGAAGCCCACGCCGCCCCCGCGCCCGCCGCGCACCCCGCGGTGGACGTAGAAGCCCACGCCGCCCCCGCGCCCGCCGCGCACCCCGCGGCGCACGTAGAAGCCCACGCCGCCCCCGCGCCCGCCGCGCACCCCGCGGTGGACGTAGAAGCCCACGCCGCTCCCGCGCCCGCCGCGCACCCCGCGGCGCACGTAGAAGCCCACGCCGCCCCCGCGCCCGTCGCGCACGGCGCACGCGTACCCCGCGGCGCACCTAGAAGCCCACGCCGCCCCCGCGCCCGCCGCGCACCCCGCGGCGCACGTAGAAGCCCACGCCGCCCCCGCGCCCGCCGCGCACCCCGCGGTGGACGTAGAAGCCCACGCCGCTCCCGCGCCCGCCGCGCACCCCGCGGCGCACGTAGAAGCCCACGCCGCCCCCGCGCCCGCCGCGCACCCCGCGGTGGACGTAGAAGCCCACGCCGCTCCCGCGCCCGCCGCGCACCCCGCGGCGCACGTAGAAGCCCACGCCGCCCCCGCGCCCGCCGCGCACCCCGCGGTGGACGTAGAAGCCCACGCCGCTCCCGCGCCCGCCGCGCACCCCGCGGCGCACGTAGAAGCCCACGCCGCCCCCGCGCCCGCCGCGCACCCCGCGGTGGACGTAGAAGCCCACGCCGCCCCCGCGCCCGCCGCGCACCCCGCGGCGCACGTAGAAGCCCACGCCGCCCCCACGCCCGCCGCGCACCCCGCGGTGGACGTAGAAGCCCACGCCGCTCCCGCGCCCGCCGCGCACCCCGCGGCGCACGTAGAAGCCCACGCCGCCCCCGCGCCCGGCGCGCACGGCGCACGCGTACCCCGCGGCGCACCTAGAAGCCCACGCCGCCCCCGCGCCCGCCGCGCACCCCGCGGCGCACGTAGAAGCCCACGCCGCCCCCGCGCCCGCCGCGCACCCCGCGGCGCACGTAGAAGCCCACGCCGCACCCGCGCCCGCCGCGCACCCCGCGGCGCTCGTAGAAGCCCACGCCGCACCCGCGCCCGCCGCGCACCCCGCGGCGCTCGTAGAAGCCCACGCCGCACCCGCGCCCGCCGCGCACGGCGCGCACGTAGAAGCCCACGCTGCCCCCGGCACGGTCGCGCGACCTTCCTCTCCCTGCCTGAGCCAGGTCTCATTAATCGCCATGATATCTGTCGAGAGGTTATCCATAGCGACAAGGAACTCCTCATGTCGCGAACCGAGTGACCCCGCATTAAATAATCCAACTTTAAGATTCCTTGCTTTAGTCATTTTTGTAAATAAAGATGTATATAATAATAAGTTTGTTGTAGATAGCGTCAGAGGTATAATGTAGTGTAGAGTTCTGCCTAATATTTGGAGACCTAAATATAATGAAATTCATAACACTGGGTGTACCTTGTAGTAATATAAAGTGAAGTATTGTAAGTATTGTATAGATATACAATGGCAGCCAAAATGTATCTAAAGTCCGTAAAAATAAATATATCATAATGAATAATGAAGAAGTGAAAAATGAGAGTGGAAGTGTGACACATATAAAATAAATATAAATAGGCATCGGACGAGCAGCTGGTCCACCAGAAGAAACCAACTTATACTGAGACAGGAAAATAGCCAACCTCGCATAGGACAAGCATAAACACCAAAGTGATAACAATACAGATAAAAAAAAGTAATCAGGCATCCTTTGCCGCAGACATGAGGTGTCTGCGGCAAAGGATGCCTGATTACTTTTTTCCAAAAACACGCGCAAGATCTTGCTCTGAGCGGATGCAGTGGGTAGGCTTGCCATCACCCTGCTTAGCTAGAATGCGGCCGAACTTCGTCCACGTCTACCCCCACCCGAGACGGCTGCCAGCTTCACGCACAAGGTAAAACAAATGCCTGTTGGATTTTGTGAGCCTCTCATTGAGATAGAAGCGACGCGGTTGTGCGGAGAGTCCCATGTCAGCGGTGCTGGACCCGCGCCGCACGCGCGCGCTCTGCAGCAAGACGTCGCGCAGTGCACGCCGCGTCAGGCGCACCACGATGCGCCGCCCGCGCCCCGGTGCCGCCGCTACTCCCACCGGGCTCGCTCCGCCAACCGGACTTGCGCTGCCCGTAGAACTCGTCAGCACCTCCCGTTCCGCTCACATGCCCACCCGTTGCGCGAACACTATGTCCCGATGGTCGAGAGTCACTCCAAGCGTTGCCGCTACCAGGCCAACGGTGTGCAACACGTTTTCACCCGGAGTCTCCAGGATGTTGGCGATCTCCAAGTCCGAGCCAAGCAACTCCTGTTCGCGGTCGTTCAAGTCAAGCTGCAACTGCTGCACTATCCGCTCCAGCCGGCCCACTTTGCCGTCCGACACCGCAGCAGTTTGCCTACCCTCAAGAGCCTCGATCCTAGCCTCCAGGCTGTCGACCCGCTCTGTACAGGCTCCCATCGACGAGTACAGGCCGGCCATCTCTCGACGAAATTCACGCATTTCGTCCCGGACTTCCCGCAGTCGGATCGGAAGAGCGTTATTTCCTCACGGAGGGTCAGCTGGGTATCTGGCGAGGGCTCCCCATCGGTACTCTGTTCGCTCCCAGCCCGACACAGTACCTTAGCCACCGCAGCGGGAGGTTTGGACACCGCAGCGGGGGGTGTAGTCACCGCAGCGGGGAGTTTAGTCACCGCAGCGGGGGGTTTTGTCACCACCGCGGGGGGTTTGGTTACCGCGACTGGTGACCTGATCATGCCGCCTTGGATTTCTGCAGCAACTGGAGCTGCTACCGCTGCTGACACTGCCGTAAGGGGAGCCGCTGCAGTTCGCGACGCTATCTCAACAGGGGCTACTGCCAGTGCCGGCGCTGCTGCAGGTGTTACAGGGGGACCACTACCCAGATCCTTGACAGGTGTGGCGCTGTTATCTCCCCTGGGCAACTTTCCCCTACACTCAGGGCACAGCCAGTCGCTGCTTATCTGCGATGGATCCGGCAACAACAAGCAAGCGAGGTGGTATCGATTGTGGCACGCAGAGTTGTTACACGTGGCGCTCCCTTTTGCAGACAGAAACCTTCCGCAAGCTGCACACTTCACCATATTAGTACGGCTCGGAGCAGCTAGATGGCGCAAAGCACTCACACTTTTTCCTTTTTCTTATTTAGGCGCTAGATGGCACCTGCTACGCAATAAATCATTGACTTTTATACACAATCTGTGGTCGCTAATTGTCAAAACCTGTGAAAGTAACACTTTTTGGAGGTACCGGTGGCACAAAAAAACGAGCAAGTGACTTCGAAGCTAAGAAAAGTTAATAAAATTGGAAATTGACGTTCCGTGACGTCACACGATGACATGACCGTCAGTTAAATATTTAGGTTCTGGATGAAAGCAGAATTGCATTTCTTTAAATCAAAGAGTACATCAATATTTTTGGAGTACTTACTTTAAAAAAAAACTTGAATGGATGCATTTCATGAAACATTAGCCATTGAATTTTCAGCCTCAACTTTGCCCCTGCTTACAGAAACTTTTCTGTTTGTTTTGTTTCTTTCAAGTGACTGAGTGGAAAAAAAGATCTTTTGTCATGGTAATGAATATGAATGGTCTTGTTTTCCGGGCAGCCAAAAAACATTTCCTCAAGATTTTCCGTTTTTGTTTTTGGTCAATTTTCTTTGTATTGAATGAGTTTGTTGGAGTCCACTGATAGCGTAAATGAAACTCCATATATTGCAGGGAATAATTGCTTAATTTATTGGTAAAAGATCCTTCCTTATATTATATTTTTGTACACACAATTAGTTGCTAGGCTTACTTATATAAAAATATTTAATTGACCAATGGGAGAACATTGATTTCTAAAACTTAAAACTATACGTGACGATGATCTACGCTGAACGGGCACCCATCTCGCTCTGGCGCGTGCGCGTTGTATAGCGTCGTCTGTACGCACACTATAAATATTACCGACACCGGCGCATCTCATCACCCAACCCTAATCATGGATAAAGGAATCCTCGCGCGAACCAAACCCCGATCCCTAAAGTTAGGTTATTTCAATGCCAATGGCATCCTGCGACAACGCGCTGAAATCAGCGAGCTCCTCCGCGACCACCACATCGACATCCTCCTTGTTCAGGAAACGTTCCTTAAACCGAGTTACCGAAATCCGTCAATTGCAAACTATCGTACAGTTCGCAATGACAGGACGCGTTGCCCTAAGGGCGGTACCCTTATCTATTACAAAAAGGAGCTATACTGCATTCCCATAGACCCTCCCACACTCTCACGATTAGAAGTGTCTTGCTGCCGGCTTGGCATGACAGGTCATCAACCGATCACCATAGTTTCGGCCTACCTCCCCCCCATTAATACTTCGGAGAACTTCCAACTCCTTACTGAAGATCTTTCTGTCCTTTTTAGCCTGAGTGACTCCGTTATCATAGCGGGTGATCTCAACGCCAAACATCCCTCCTGGAATAGCACCAGGACCTCTTCCAGAGGGAGACACTTGTTCAACCTCTCCTCCTCTCAGAATTTCGATGTCATCGCGCCGATGACTCCCACTCATTTTCCCCCCGATTCCACTCACACCGCCGATGTACTCGACGTGGCGCTCCTACAGAACGTCAACCTACGGTTGGACTCTATAGAAGTGGTACAAGAGCTCGCTTCCGATCACCGTCCAGTAGTCATGAAACTGGTCCCCCGCATAGGTCTGCCCGATTCCACCCAACCCCTTCCCAACAAAGTGGTAACGGACTGGAGGAGAGTAAGCGATCGCTTAAAATCCACCACGTCCCCCCACTTGGACCCAATCCCCGATCATTTTGACTCTATCGCTGACACGACGGCCGCGATCGACTCATTCACAGCTCACGTACAATCAGTCCTGAACGATTGTTCAAGGGAAATTCCAGCGACGGATGACCGTCGCTGGAAGTTGCCGGACGATGTACGCGAACTGTTGAATGAGAAGAACGCGGCTGTCCGTGCCTACAGCAACTTCCCCTGCGACGCGAACAAAGCCCATATGCGTTACTTACAGCGTACTGTAAGAACACGCATAGAGGAGCTGCGTACCGCCGGCTGGGACAAGATGTTGAGCGAACTAGAGCCCACCCACCTAGCCTTCTGGCAACTCCAGAGGAAGCTCAGATCCGGAGAAATAGTCTCCATGCCCCCCCTGATCCGTCCCGACAAGACCATCGCCTTCGATGATGTCGACAAGGCTGAGCTTCTAGCCGACACTCTAGAAGTCCAATGCTCGCCTAGCTCTCAACCAGTAGACCAAGCTCACCTCACTGAGGTCGACGCTGAAGTCGAACATAGAGCCTCCCTCCCTCCCGTCGAAGACCCAGAGTATCCACTGCCCCCAGTCACGCCCGACGAAGTGCACGACCTCATCAAAGGTCTTAAGGCTCGTAAAGCCCCCGGCTCAGATGGAATCACCAATAGGGTATTCCAACTTTTCCCTGCCCACCTGATAATGCTACTGACCACCATCTTCAATGGTGCTCTGAGCAACAACATCTTCCCGCAGGCATTCAAAGAAGCCACCGTCATCGGTATCCCGAAGCTCGGCAAGCCAAAGTCAGAGCCTAGTAGTTACCGCCCCATCAGTCTGCTCAATGTCCTCGGCAAAATCTATGAGAGGCTTATTTATAAGCGCCTCAGAGACTACGCCGAGACAAAGGGCCTCATCCCCAACGAACAGTTTGGTTTTAGAACCCAACACTCGTGCGTACAACAGGTCCACCGTATAGTCGAACACATCAACTTCGGTTTCCAACGAGGTTTGATGACCGGTGCTGTTTTCTTCGACATAGCGAAAGCGTTCGACAAAGTCTGGCACAACGGCTTATTATATAAGCTGTACCAACTCGGTGTGCCAGATCGTCTCGTGCTCATCTTACGGGACTTTTTGTCGAACCGCACCTTCCGTTATCGCATCGAAGGAGCGCTATCCTCCCCCCACCCTATTCGCGCAGGAGTCCCTCAGGGCTCTGTGATCTCTCCTCTAGCTTTCACGCTATTCACCAGCGACATGCCAAATTGCAGCAAGGCGCAGTTGGCCCTGTTCGCAGACGACACGGCCATCTACTACACCGGCCGTGATGAAAATTCGATAGCTCGCATTCTCCAAACCCAAGTGAACAAGCTTGGCGCTTGGTTTAGAAAATGGCGAATCGAAGTCAATCCCGACAAAAGTCAAGCGGTTCTTTTCTCAAAGCCGCGTCGCAACCCCTCACCCCCTCGACCGATCACCATGTTCGGCAAGCCGATCCCTTGGGAGAAGCGAGCCAAATACCTGGGTGTCGTACTAGACGAACACCTCTCTTTTTCAGAGCACATTAAGGCGGCTCGTTCGCGCGCCGCCTTCGCTCTAGGTAGACTTCACTTTGTCCTCAATGCACGTAGCAAATTGTCACTGAAGTGCAAAATGCGTATCTACACAGCGTGCATCCGCCCGATCATGACCTATGCCAGTGCAGTCTTCGCACACGCCAAGCCCGTTCGCTTCCATAGAATGCAGACCCTCCAGAACAAGTTCCTCTGTAGGATAACAGGCTCCCCCTGGTACGTTCGCAACGAGATCCTTCACGTTGACCTCAAGATTCCCACTATCCTTCAGTTCATGAAACGCATTTCAAAGCGTTTCTTCGAGACCGCCGCGAATCACCGCAACCCTCTGGTAGTGAAAGCCGCTAGTTATATTCCCTCCTCCATTAGTCATGTCCGCCGTCCCAAGCATGTCCTCACCGATCCCGATGACCACATAACTCTCATTCAGGAGAGCAGTAGGGCCACCAGTACAGTGCACAAACACAGACCGACATTCCGACCTCGCCGCCGAGGTTCCTCGCGAAGATCCCGACGTAATTGTCCCCCCCGACCCTTGCTCGACGAAGTGCCAGCCCGCGCCGTAGCTGAGCCTGTAGCTTTAAATTCCCCGATTAATAATAATCAACTAAACTTGATCCAGCCTGTCCCATCTTGCTGTCCTCCCGTCAGCGACGCCCTAAGCCGAGGTCCGTACCCCACAGGGGGTGCCCTTAGCGAGCGTTCGCTTAATAATATAAGTAGTTTTACGCCCCTGGCTGGAGGCTTTGAGTCCGCTTAAGGCAGCCACAGGATAGTCCGGTTAAGTAGTCACGACCTCTCAAGGTCAACTACGAGATGCCATACACAAAAAAAAAAAAAAAAAAAAACGCATCTCATCAGTACGTATTTGCTTCCGAGGCCGGTATGTCGTCTGTTGGTGTGGCGGCGGCGAATGGAATGATTACATGTGGTGTAAGTATGCGGCTACGCGCTCTGCGCGTCAGTAAACCGTGTGCCGCTGCGCGGTCACGATCTGTTGTTATCATGACACCCATATCACTCCCCCTCAAGAGAAGCGTACATTTTTCTTGACCAATCTTCCGCTTCTCGTGATATAGGGTTGATTTGTAGGTGCAGTAGTAGTGGTCGAGCCATGCTGAGCTGCCGATGTATGGGACTGTGTTGCCGACTTCTGGGTGCTCGATAAATTTGTTTCCGTTTCGCACACGATGTAGGCAGGTTTAAGTCGATCCAGTGACACAACTGTAGTACGTAATGGTAACTGGATCTTGTAGTACTTGTCATAGCGCTTCAGTACTTCATAAGGGCCATCGTACGGTGGCGTGAGTGGCGCTCTGACGGTATCGTTGCGAACGAAGACATGCGTACACGTTGATAAGTCCTTGTAAACAAAAGGCTTGTCAGCTGATTGTGAGCGGTGCGGGGCTGGCGTGAGTGACGTCATCGTGCGAGCCAGACGGCGCACTAGCTCGGCGTCGTCGATTCTTGGGTTTTGTGGCTCCAAGAAATCAGATGGTATTCGCAGTGTGGTACCATATGTCATTAGAGCTGGGCTAAGATTATTGTCTTGTCGCAGGGCAGTGCGTAATCCCAATAATACGGTTGGAAGTTCCTCTGTCCACGTCGTTGTTGCCCCGCGAGCCATTAGCGCCGCTTTCATTGTCCGGTGCCATCGCTCAACTTGTCCATTCGACTGAGGGTGGTACGCTGTAGTACGAATTCTGTTGATTCCCATTTTTTTTATGAGCGCGTAAAATAGTGAAGACTCGAACTGGCGTCCTTGATCTGTCGTGATGCGTAGCGGGCAGCCGAATCTCACTATCCACGTTTCGTACAGTACTTGCGCGACGACCTCCGCTGTGATGTCACGGACAGGTACTGCCTCGGGCCATTTGGTGCATCGGTCCACTATAGTGACGCAGTAGCGATATTCATTAGACAAACGCAGCGGGCCAACGATATCAATGTGGATGTGTTCGAAACGTTGTGACGGCGGGAATTGTACTAACGGCGTGGTAACGTGCCGATGTACTTTCGCTCGCTGGCAGCTTATGCAGGCTCGCGTCCATTGTGCTACTTCTTTATTCATAGACGGCCAAAATAATTTTCTTGTCATCAGTTCTCTTGTACTACGTACGCCCGGGTGACATAACTCATGTAGCGCTTTGAATGCTGCGTAACGGTGTCTTGCGGGTAGGTAGGGTCGTGGTATTGAAGTTGTTAGCTCACATGTGATTGGTCGGTTACATCCGGGTATAGTTATGTCTTTGAATATCAAGTTTTCTTGTTTTCTGAGAGTCTTGAGTTCTTGGTCTTGTTGTTGATCGATGCTTAGTTGATTATAATCGATAGTTGATGGACAAATAATTTCTTCAAGTCTTGATAAAGCGTCGGCGACTGTATTTTGTTCCCCCTTTATGTACTTTATGCTCGTACAAAACTGACTTATGAAATGTAGTTGCCTCTCGCGTCTTGGTGTGTCGGTGGTACTCGCTGTTCTTGTAAGAGCGTAAGTAAGCAGTTTGTGGTCCGTATATATTTCGACGTCGCATCCCTCTATTAATCGACGAAAGTGTTTTACAGCTGTATACATGGCTAAAAGTTCGCGATCGTATACACTGTATCGGCGTTGTGTTTCGCTCATTGCCTTGGAATAAAATGCAAGTGGTTTCCACACTTCATCCACTTTTTGTTGTAGAACAGCACCAAGGCTGTGATCTGAAGTGTCTGTCATGATAGCGAGGGTACTTCCTGAAACTGGATGTGAGAGTATGGTGGCCTCTGTGATGCTTTGGCGGCATTTCTCAAAGGCTTGCTCTGCATCAGTTGTCCACTCGATCGGTGTGTGATCATTGCGCTTTCTGTTATGTAGGTACTTGTTGAGTTCGTTCTGAAGTTCTGCTTGTCGAGGGAGACAGCCTCGGTAAAAGTTGATCATGCCCAGGAAACGTCGAAGTTCGAGAATAGTTTTCGGTTTCGGGTAGGTAGATATTGCTTTTACCCGTTCCGTTGTTGGTTTTATGCCGGTCGCCGATACTTCATAGCCGAGAAAATCTATTGCTTCTTTGCCAAATTCGCATTTTTCTATGTTTAGTGTCAGACCGTATTTGTCCAATCGCTGTAGTATTTGATGAAGAAGCTGCTTGTGTTTTATTTCGTCTTCTTCACAGAGGAGTATATCGTCGATGAAACAGAAACAGCCGTCTATGCCTCTCAGCACCTCGTGCATGAACCTTTGAAATGTTTGACTGCCGTTGCGTAGTCCAAACGTCATACAATTGAATTCGAACATTCCAAAAGGTGTTGTGATTGCCGTTTTCTGTGCGTCCTCATTGGCGATCGGTATCCAATAGTACGCCATTTTTAAATCAAGTTTCGAGAATATTTTCTTGTTATGTAGTTGGTACGTGAAATCTTGAATGTGAGGTACGGGATAGCGATCTGGTTGAGTGACCGCGTTTAGACGTCTATAGTCGCCACACACGCGTAGTCTTCCGTCTTTTTTCTTTACTACATGAAGAGGGCTGGCCCATGGGCTTTTTGATGGCTTGCAAATTCCCATCTCTAACATGCGGTCAAACTCTTCCTTGGCTGCCTTATACTTGTCCGGGGGCAGCGGGCGGGGGCGAGCGTATAGTGGGGGGCCGGTAGTCTCAATATGGTGGACAACTTCATGTTTCGGTGGTTGTTTCAGCGACATGGGACGTAGGACATCTGGATATTGCTTCAATATGTCGTGGTATGCTTGATTGTTACTTATGATGTGCACTGTTTCGGTGTTTGCAGAAACTTCTAATGCGTCGATAGATAGTTCGGTAACCTTGTCAACTAACTTCTTCTTGTCAAGGTCCACCAGTAGTTTAAAGTGACGGAGAAAATCAGCTCCCAATATTGAGGTTTTGACGTCTGCAACGACGAATGACCAAACAAATTCTCTTCGCAATCCAAAATTTAGCCTGATAGTTTTCTGTCCGTAGGTCTTGATTGGTGTATTGTTTGCCGCGTATAAATTGTAGGCGCTTGCAGTTTTGTTATTTTTGTGATTGGCAGCCAAAACGGAGATGTCTGCGCCTGTGTCCACGAGGAAACGTTCGTGAGTGTTACGGTCGTGTACACAAAGGCGATTACTGGTGTACGGGACACCGACGTCCGCCACGGTCGGTGTCGGCTCTAGTTTTCCGACGGCATCTTCCTTCTACAACACGGCGATTCACAGCGCTTTGCTTTGTCTCCAAAACGGTAATGGTAACGGCATTCCCAGTTGGCGTCTCCAGGTTTCGATGCAGGTCCTCGTTGCGTTGACTGCGAGCGAGAACGGGATCGAAAACGAGGATTGTACGAGCGGCGACGGTGTGCATGTGGTGGCCGTCCTCGACGTAGCTCGGCAATCTCAAGCGTGAGCTTCTCCATTTACTTTGCCAGTACTTCTAGTTGTGTCATTGATGTTGTAGATGACGAGGATGGTGCTGGTGCTGTAACTGCAGCGACACTGGGACTCTCTGCGTACTCGACCATTTTGTCTGCCATCGCTGCTAAGGTGTCCAAAGATGATTCCTTGTTTACGGACAAAACGACTCGAACTTGCGCTGGCAGGTGATTTAGCCATTCTATTTTGAGACCTTCTTCGGTAATCATGCCGCTTGCGAGTTCTCGCATCTTCCTTAACAGCTGGGAGGGTTTCTGATCTCCCAACTCTAGTCCGCTGATAAGCTTTTGGAAGTTTTTGACGTCTGACTTGTCGTAGGCTTCGAGTAAACGTTGTTTAACTTTTTCGTATTTCCCAGTCGCAGGCGGATTGTATAATATGTCGGTCAAATGTTGTAAGTCGACCGCTTGCAGCTGTTGCAGGAGATATCGGAACTTCTGGTCATCTGAGGTCTTCAATGGGTCAATCACGGCTTCGAATTGGATGAACCAGGCACGGGGAATTTCTCTCCAAAAAGGTAAAAGCCGCGACTGCACGGATACTGCGCTCACGTCGTAATTCATTTCGGTCTGGATTCTCACTTGTTGCTCTTCAGACATGGTATCTTTGCTCCACACAACAAAGTCTTCTTAAAAATGTTCCGTTTTAAAATTCGGGGTCACCAATTGTTGGAGTCCACTGATAGCGTAAATGAAACTCCATATATTGCAGGGAATAATTGCTTAATTTATTGGTAAAAGATCCTTCCTTATATTATATTTTTGTACACACAATTAGTTGCTAGGCTTACTTATATAAAAATATTTAATTGACCAATGGGAGAACATTGATTTCTAAAACTTAAAACTATACGTGACGATGATCTACGCTGAACGGGCACCCATCTCGCTCTGGCGCGTGCGCGTTGTATAGCGTCGTCTGTACGCACACTATAAATATTACCGACACCGGCGCATCTCATCAGGATTGGCTTGTGGTCGTCACGCAAGCTTCTCCTACGGAATATTCCATTCCGTTAAGTTTGTTCCGCGCGGACCGTCTTTTATTTTAATAAATTTTCGACTATCCGGTTTTTTAGTACCGACGCGGTCGCGGAGGCCACACACCCGTGATGCCGAAACCCGGCACGCGCGGCTCGTTGGGCCGCGATGCCGGGTCACCCGAGTCCCGCCCGGCGCTGGATAGGACGTCGTCGATGCCGAACATCGGTGTCGCGTCGTCCGGTGTACCGCCGGCCGGGTCCATTAAAGACAAAAAGAAGAAGCCACCACCACCAACAAAGGAAGAAAGAAGAGGAGGGGGTTCGAGCGCCGCTGTTGCCACCGGCCCACCGACGTCATCGGCGCCTGCGCGCGCTGCGCCTACGCCGTCGTCGAGCCGACCGCACGCGGTAGCGATCCGCCCCGCCGCGTTCCGCCCGGTGCCCATCCAGGCCCCGGGGCCTGCCGCGAACCCAAACCGCGAAACACAAGCGCGCGCCGCAGCTCCGCCCGCGCGCGCCGCAGCACCGCCCGCGCGCGTGCCCGCTTCCGAGCGCTCCGCCGCACACGCCGCGCCGCACGACTCCGCCGCACTGCTCGCACACCTGAGCACGCCACCCGAGCGCGCACGCGCACCCGTCGCGCACACCATCGCGCCGCCGCGCTTCGCTTCTCCGCCAGCGCCGCCAACGAGTGGCGAGAAGAACAATCAAGCGGGGCCAGCTCCGAGCACCACCACACCCGGTCCCCGCCGCCCGCTGGCGGGACCGGCGACAGCTGGACCAGAAAGAACACGACACGATATAAGGTCAGTACACAGTGACGCCACCATTACGCCCGCCTCGCCGGCGCCCCCCCGTGCCTCAGCATATGACTCGCCCGCGGTTATGTCGCCATGTTCGTCCAACGGGTCAAACATGTCGCTGGCTTCCGTGGGCTCGACCGACTACTGCCGGGTGGACGTATACAGGGACGCGACCTCGCGACCCGGATACCGGCCCTCAGGGTCCAGGGCTGACGTCACCCTGATGTCGCCGGCGTCACCAACGCCGCCACAGGCCTCTGGCCATGGGCCACGGCCCGACCCCAGAGGCCAGCGGCAACGAAGACGCAGAAGCTCCAGCGAAACCGCAGTGGTGGAGGGGAAGCGGCTCTGCTCTGACCCGCCGCGGCCACCGCACGAAAGCGCGCCGCGGGGTCCGGGCATGCCAGCGTCGCTTACCTTTGCCGACGCGGCACGCCGCTCACCCCCGCCACCTGCGTCTCCATCGCCGTCACCAACCGCGGGGCGCAGGCAAACCCCCGCCCCCGCCACCGATACCGCTGCCCCCGCCGCCCCTCCCGGCGCCGCTGCGACAACAACGCGGCAGCAGCCGGGAAAGAAGAAGCCCCGATACCCGCCGCTGGTGGTCGAAAGGCTGCCAAACTGGGCCACCCACTTCAGGGCCATCAGAGAAAAGCTGGGCCGGCCTCCCAACGCGCGTCCGTACGGGGGTGGAGTTCGCTTCACCCCAGACAGCGAGGAAGAGTACAGGTTGGTCCAGCGCTACCTGACCGGCCTAGAAAAGGACAGCGGCGTCTCATGGTTCGCGTACTCACTGCCAGCGGACAAGAACTTGAAGATTGCCATTCGGGGCCTGCCGGCAGACACGGATCCGAAGGAGATTGAGGAGGAGCTCCGTATGCTGGGATACCAGCCGGAGTATGTGCGACACATCAAGGGCGCACAAGGACGACCCGGCTGCGTGTTCCACGCAATTCTTAAGAAGACACCGGACGTCCGGGCCATTTATGACACCACGACATTTATGTTGATGCGTGGTGTCAAAATAGAGGCCTGGCGCGGAAAACGCGGGCCTGCCCAGTGCCACCGATGCCAGCAATTCAGACACAGCTCGCATCAGTGTCACCGCCCGCTCGCTTGCGTGCGCTGCGGAGAGGCGCACGCGGCGAGAGAATGCCCTCGCCCTCGGGAGGAACCGGCCACCTGCGCGAACTGCGGTGGCCCGCATCCCGCATGCAACATTAAGTGTCCGGTATTCCAAAAGGAAATCCGGAACAAGCGAGCGGGGACTGCCGCCATAACGGCCACATCGCGCCGACCCAAAGTGGCCGCTGAGAGGCCGCAAGAGACGCAAGTAGAGGCCCAAGGCACGACGCTTATGGCGGCGGCCAACGGGCCCTCAGACAAAACAGCTACCTCCTCCAGGCGGAGGAAAAATAAGAAACGAGGGGGAAAGGGTAAAGGAAAGGGAAAGAAATCCAACCCACCCCCGGCGACCCAGGAAAACTCCAAGGCCGCCCCTGCCACAAGCGGGGCTCAGGTTGTGAACAATCAACAACCCACCACTAGCGCCGGCATAGCGCCGCGGCCTGAGAAAGAGAAAGAGAAACCAAACATCAAGTTTAACAAAGAGACGAGTGGCGGCGCTACCGGCGCCAAAACAGCCACCAAAAAGACTGAGTTCACAACCTGTGCAATAAAATTGCTGATGGACCTAATAAAGGCCATCAGGCAGGGCCAGGATGTTGAGACGGTCATCCTGGATGGCCTGGCCACATTATTAACCCTGTACCATGGCTAGGCCACTCAGGGTGATCCACTGGAACGCCCGCGGCCTTCGGAACAAGGTCGCCCCCCTCCGCCACCTCCTTCGGGAACAGGACATCGACGTGGCGCTAATAAGCGAGACTTTCCTGGGACCTGAGGACAAGATAAGGTTCCCGGGATACATCGCTTATAGGAAGGACGAAAGGTCGGCTCACATGCGATACCGTGGTCTGGCAGTATTGGTGAGACGTAGAGTCGTCCATCAGGAAATCCCCTCGTCGACACTCAACACGCTATACGCGCTGGGTGTACAGCTACACGTAGCCGGCGAGGACCTAAGCATATATGCGTGCTACAAGCCGCCCGCGGCCCACCTGGACCTTACCGAGCTGCGGGCGCTTGTAAACGGTACAACACACGCCACCATCCTCGCTGGTGACCTAAATTGTAAACACTCAGCGTGGAACTCACACAGCACGAATACCGAGGGGAGACGGCTCTTCGCGGACGCGGAAGCCTTCGGCTATACGGTGTCCGGCCCAGAGACGCCCACACACTACCCAGACAACCTACGGCACATGCCGGACGTGCTGGACATCGTAGTCCACCGAGGGCTAAAATGCCAGATCACACAACAAGTCATAGACGACGAGCTGCAATCGGACCATCAACCCGTGCTCGTCGTCCTATCGGGAATGCCGGCCCGACTGAAGCCCATAGCGCCACGTCGCAAAACGGACTGGACTGAGTTCACAGAGAAGGTAGAGGCCACCACGCCGACTCGGCCTACAGTTACCTCCGCGGACGTGGACCAGATGGCCAATGACGTCACTGCTTGCATCCAAAGCGCCTACGATTCGGCGACAAGCACGCAGCCGCAGGGGAGAGGGCTATTGCCGCCCCTGCCGGCGCACATAAACGCAATGATCGCCGCGAAGAGGCGCATCCGCAAGCAGTGGCAACAACTGAGATGCCCAACACTAAAGACGCAGCTTAACCGTCTCGCGGAAAAGGTAAAGGCCGAGTTACAGGCTCACACCGCCGCGGGCTGGGAAGAACGAATCGACGCCACGACAGACAGTTGGCCGTCGGTGCATCAACTATGCCGCCAACTTACAAATACCCCAGCCCCGGTGCGTCCGCTACTCAACAGCGATGGGGCGCTCAAGTACGTAGCGGAGGACCGGGCGGAGGTCTTCGCCGAACACCTGGAGCGTCAGTTCCGCCCAAACCCGACCAACGACACCGTCCATGTCGCAGCAGTCGAGAAACACCTGGGAGACTACTTCGCAACGCCGATAGCTCCCGATGAGGACCCGATCTTCTTCTCGCCTGGCGAGGTTAGACGCGCCATCCGCAAGACGAAGCCGAGGAAGGCCCCCGGCGCTGACGGTATCACCAACACAGCGCTGCGCCACCTGCCGTACCGAATGGTAGCGGCGCTGGCGCGCCTGTTCACGGCGATACTGCGCACCGGAACCTTTCCCGGCTCGTGGAAGGAGGGGCGCGTCATCATGCTCCCCAAGGCGGGGAAGAACATCCTGAAGCCGGAGAGCTATCGGCCGATCGCTCTGTTGCCGACGGTCTCCAAGGTGTTCGAAGCACTCCTGCTGCGACACCTGCTGCCGCACATCACACCGCGACCCGAACAATTTGGGTTCCGGGCGGAGCACAGCACGACGCTTCAGCTGTCGAGGGTACTGCACCTACTCACAGCTGCGCATAACAGGAAGGAATATTCGGTGGCAGTATTCCTCGACATGGAGAAGGCCTTCGACCGTGTATGGCATGAAGGCCTTGTATACAAGATGGCCACATCCGACGCGCCCCGTCGCGTAGTAAAGGTGGTCTCTACTTTTCTCACCCACAGGACATTCAGAGTGGTGGTCGACGGCGCGCTGTCAAGCGCCCGGCCGGTGCTGGCCGGTGTGCCGCAAGGCAGCTGCGTGTCGCCGGCGTGTTACTCACGATACACGGACGACATCCCCACTACCACAGACTCGACGCTCGCGCTGTACGCAGATGACGCCGCGTACATCACTACATCGCTCAATGCGAAGTACGCGGCGGTCAAGATGCAGCGCGCCCTCGATCTTCTTCCCGAGTGGCTGTCTAAGTGGCGGCTGTCGGTGAACGTGGGTAAGACGCAGGCGATGGTCTCCGGATCAGCGCGCCTCCCACCAAACCTGAAACTACAGGGGGCCGACATCGAGTGGTCGCCCCGGGTGAAGTACCTGGGGGTAACCATAGATCGTCGGCTCACAATGGGGCCGCACGTCCGCTCGGTCGCCGCACAGGGGAGGGTCGCCCGCAGCCTCCTCAGACCGGTGCTCTCGTCCCGCATCCCGGTGCGCGTCAAGCTGGGCGTGTACAAGCTGTACGTACGCCCAGTCCTGACATACGCCGCACCCGCATGGTTCGTCCTCACTAGTGAGTCGAGCCGAAGGCTGCTCCGCACGCAACAAAACCTTGCGTTGCGGACCATTGTTGACGCCCCTCGCTATGTGAGGAACGACATCATCCAGAGGGACCTAGGGATTGAGAGCCTGGATGAGTTTGTGGAGCGCCTCGCGAAGGGAATGTTCGCGCGTGCCGACGCATCGGATTTGACGCACGTCAAAAACATTGCGCCCTGGCATGCGCGCCCCCCTGACGCGAGACCCCTCCCCCGCGACCTGGTAGCGGACGACGACCCCATCACCCCGGACTGACTCCCAGATAAGCCGTAACCAGATAACACACGGTTTATCTGTGACAATAAGACTCCACACTCGCAACACACGCAACCGTTTGCGTAGCGCGTGCTAGGTTAATATAGACGCGTTACGTAAACAAACACAGACATCCGCCACTATACAGGCACCTTAACTCACACGCGGAGACGCGGTGCGGACCGCGACCCGCGTAGACACTGGGCGGTGTGACACACTACAATACCGCCCACACACTCATGACGGCCCCTTAGCCCGGACAGTAACGGCTAGCTCTGTGATCTGGACGGGCGGGGGCCACTCACCTACTCTGTAGGCGCGTCGAGTCGACATCTCCGTCGCTGGTCGTCGCCGCCGGGCCTCCCCTAGGTAACTAGGGGTCTCACCTGGCGGCGGCAGACCGCCGAGATGTCGTGAAGAAAGCGGCGCTTCACTATAAGCGTCGCGGCGCTCCTACAGAAACAAAATAGCAATCACTCACACGGGCGCGCGTTGCCCGCGCGCGCCCGAAAATCCACTGCCATCGAAGCAGACCCAATGAGAGGCCCGTATTTACGGGTCGCCGTATGGCCTCCGCGGGCAGGGGGTGAATGCCCCGGCACCGCACGCAACGCCCCCTTACGGGGGCGCCGCGATATAGCTCCGAGCCATCTCATCAGCACACTCGACGCTCGACTCTCGCCGCGGACGGACGTGTTTGTGCGCTCTCCCGCTCCAGTGTTATGTTTCCTGTTTCTACTCGTCGCTACCACGTGACGTCATCGTAGTCGCCCCGACTACTCCGATATAAAATCAATATCAAGAAATTGATTTTGATTTTAATCAATTAAAAAGTGCCTTTTTCAAGGCAAATCTCGTTTCTCTATCAGACGTTTTGTGAGTAGCTTCACTAGGCCCCTTCTGGGTAAAACCACAGTTTCGTGGTCCTCGGTTGAAACCTTACGGTGTCAACGAAGCCGAGTGGGGTGTTGACCCAATTCACACCCGCCGAACCCCTTCAGGGCGAGGCAGTTAGTTGGACGGGTCCCAGATAACCGGCCTTGGGGGATCTCCTAGTCGGCTCTGGTGACAGTTTTGCTTTCCAGCTACCCGGGGAGTTAGGTATAGGGTTAATAGGCTCTAAGTGGAAACTTAATTTCCACCATTCCCTCCCTTAGGCCTTCCCCCCACTCCGACCATGGAGGACGCCCTTATAGTGGCGTTCTTCAAGGAGGTCCTATTTAAGGACCCCGACTTCCTCGCCAGGTATGGCGCTAAATTCGCTGCACTGCAGCAGTCCGTCCCCGGTCCCTCTGACCTAGTAGGCACCGACAGCTCGGACATCGCCACGTTTAGCGATGCCCTCGAACCCTCTCCGTCGCAACTTTCAGGTTGCTCGCCGTCGGCTGTCCACATGGACACCAGCGAGCCTTCCCCTCGCCCGACCTCGCCGTACTTAATATCGAGCGACGACCAGAGCTCCTCCCCCTCTTCCGACGAAGGCGTCTTTAAGACGGTCGGCTCCAAAAAAAGGAGCCTCAAACCGAGTCCTGACACAAGGACAAAGAAGCCGGCTATCGAAGCCACCTCCGCTCCCGTGGCTCCATCCGCCACCGCCACCGCCCCCTCTCAGGCCGCCTCGGCCTCAACCTCTTCCCTCAGCCACAGTGCTGCCAAGCCCGCTGCCCAGCCTTCTGCGGCAAAGAAAATCGCCCCCCCTCCCCCTGTGTACATCCAGGACAAGGGGAAGTGGACAGACGTGTCCAAATGGTGCACCGACCTGCGTATAGGCTACACCAGCGCGAAATCTACCCAACAGGGTATTAAGGTAACCGTCCCGACGTCAAACGATTACAGAGAGCTCACAAAGACTCTCCTTCTTAGAGGTGTGTCCTTCCACACCTACGCCCTCCCCGAAGACCGTCAAGTCCGCGTCGTGATCCGTAGGATCCCGAAGGAGATACCCGCGGAAGATATAAAAGCCGACCTTCTGTCGCAAAACGTCCCCGTTGCGGAAGTCCACCGCATGCACCGCGCCCGAGGCAGGGTACCGTTCGACATGGTCCTCGTCGTCTGCCCTCCTACTGAGGGTCACCACCCTATCTTCAACGTCCGTTCAGTCTGCAACCTCACCGGCTTGCAGATCGAGAAGCCATTCAAGACCGGTGTCATAGGGCAGTGCCACCGCTGCCAACTTTATGGACATTCGCAGATGCACTGCCACGCGAAACCCAGGTGCGTCAAGTGCCTGGGCGATCACGGCACTGCTGACTGCAGTCGTCCTAAGGACCGCACCTTATGCACAGAGCCGCCTAGCTGTGTGCTATGCGGCGACTCAGGCCACCCGGCCAATTATCGTGGGTGCCCCAAGGCCCCTAAAACATCATCTCCCAAGCTGACGAAGCGTGCAGACGCCCGCCAGCAAAGGGAAAGCCCCCGCTACGCCCACGCGTGGTCTACCACACAGCACCAGGAGCGACTCAGTCCTCAGAGGCCCTCGCCCTGGAACTACTTCCACCATCAGCAGGCTTTTCCAGCCTTAGCTCCTAGACCCGTTCCTGCGGCCATCCCTCCACTTATGGACCCCCGCATCCGCGTCAACGCGCCTCCAGGCATTCCTGTGCCTCTAATCAAAGCCGCTCCGGCCGCGTCAGCTCCGCCCGCAGCCACCCGGGTGGTCGGTCCGAACCCGATGGACGCGTTCAACGTCATATCTAGTACATTCACGGCCTTCCTTACCCCTCGTGCCAGGAAAATGGCAAGTGAAATTGTTGCCGCCAGAAATGCCGGCAACATTTACTTGATTCAGAGTATCTACAATGCGTACCCGGACATTACGCAAGCCCTGATGTCCTTTAACAACCAACCCAACCCTAATCATGGATAAAGGAATCCTCGCGCGAACCAAACCCCGATCCCTAAAGTTAGGTTATTTCAATGCCAATGGCATCCTGCGACAACGCGCTGAAATCAGCGAGCTCCTCCGCGACCACCACATCGACATCCTCCTTGTTCAGGAAACGTTCCTTAAACCGAGTTACCGAAATCCGTCAATTGCAAACTATCGTACAGTTCGCAATGACAGGACGCGTTGCCATAAGGGCGGTACCCTTATCTATTACAAAAAGGAGCTATACTGCATTCCCATAGACCCTCCCACACTCTCACGATTAGAAGTGTCTTGCTGCCTGGCATGACAGGTCATCAACCGATCACCATAGTTTCGGCCTACCTCCCCCCCATTAATACTTCGGAGAACTTCCAACTCCTTACTGAAGATCTTTCTGTCCTTTTTAGCCTGAGTGACTCCGTTATCATAGCGGGTGATCTCAACGCCAAACATCCCTCCTGGAATAGCACCAGGACCTCTTCCAGAGGGAGACACTTGTTCAACCTCTCCTCCTCTCAGAATTTCGATGTCATCGCGCCGATGACTCCCACTCATTTTCCCCCCGACCCCAATCACACCGCCGATGTACTCGACGTGGCGCTCCTACAGAACGTCAACCTACGGTTGGACTCTATAGAAGTGGTACAAGAGCTCGCTTCCGATCACCGTCCAGTAGTCATGAAACTGGTCCCCCGCATAGGTCTGCCCGATTCCACCCAACCCCTTCCCAACAAAGTGGTAACGGACTGGAGGAGAGTAAGCGATCGCTTAAAATCCACCACGTCCCCCCACTTGGACCCAATCCCCGATCATTTTGACTCTATCGCTGACACGACGGCCGCGATCGACTCATTCACAGCTCACGTACAATCAGTCCTGAACGATTGTTCTAGGGAAATTCCAGCGACGGATGACCGTCGCTGGAAGTTGCCGGACGATGTACGCGAACTGTTGAATGAGAAGAACGCGGCTGTCCGTGCCTACAGCAACTTCCCCTGCGACGCGAACAAAGCCCATATGCGTTACTTACAGCGTACTGTAAGAACACGCATAGAGGAGCTGCGTACCGCCGGCTGGGACAAGATGTTGAGCGAACTAGAGCCCACCCACCTAGCCTTCTGGCAACTCCAGAGGAAGCTCAGATCCGGAGAAATAGTCTCCATGCCCCCCCCTGATCCGTCCCGACAAGACCATCGCCTTCGATGATGTCGACAAGGCTGAGCTTCTAGCCGACACTCTAGAAGTCCAATGCTCGCCTAGCTCTCAACCAGTAGACCAAGCTCACCTCACTGAGGTCGACGCTGAAGTCGAACATAGAGCCTCCCTCCCTCCCGTCGAAGACCCAGAGTATCCACTGCCCCCAGTCACGCCCGACGAAGTGCACGACCTCATCAAAGGTCTTAAGGCTCGTAAAGCCCCCGGCTCAGATGGAATCACCAATAGGGTATTCCAACTTTTCCCTGCCCACCTGATAATGCTACTGACCACCATCTTCAATGGTGCTCTGAGCAACAACATCTTCCCGCAGGCATTCAAAGAAGCCACCGTCATCGGTATCCCGAAGCTCGGCAAGCCAAAGTCAGAGCCTAGTAGTTACCGCCCCATCAGTCTGCTCAATGTCCTCGGCAAAATCTATGAGAGGCTTATTTATAAGCGCCTCAGAGACTACGCCGAGACAAAGGGCCTCATCCCCAACGAACAGCTTGGTTTTAGAACCCAACACTCGTGCGTACAACAGGTCCACCGTATAGTCGAACACATCAACTTCGGTTTCCAACGAGGTTTGATGACCGGTGCTGTTTTCTTCGACATAGCGAAAGCGTTCGACAAAGTCTGGCACAACGGCTTATTATATAAGCTGTACCAACTCGGTGTGCCAGATCGTCTCGTGCTCATCTTACGGGACTTTTTGTCGAACCGCACCTTCCGTTATCGCATCGAAGGAGCGCTATCCTCCCCCCACCCTATTCGCGCAGGAGTCCCTCAGGGCTCTGTGATCTCTCCTCTAGCTTTCACGCTATTCACCAGCGACATGCCAAATTGCAGCAAGGCGCAGTTGGCCCTGTTCGCAGACGACACGGCCATCTACTACACCGGCCGTGATGAAAATTCGATAGCTCGCATTCTCCAAACCCAAGTGAACAAGCTTGGCGCTTGGTTTAGAAAATGGCGAATCGAAGTCAATCCCGACAAAAGTCAAGCGGTTCTTTTCTCAAAGCCGCGTCGCAACCCCTCACCCCCTCGACCGATCACCATGTTCGGCAAGCCGATCCCTTGGGAGAAGCGAGCCAAATACCTGGGTGTCGTACTAGACGAACACCTCTCTTTTTCAGAGCACATTAAGGCGGCTCGTTCGCGCGCCGCCTTCGCTCTAGGTAGACTTCACTTTGTCCTCAATGCACGTAGCAAATTGTCACTGAAGTGCAAAATGCGTATCTACACAGCGTGCATCCGCCCGATCATGACCTATGCCAGTGCAGTCTTCGCACACGCCAAGCCCGTTCGCTTCCATAGAATGCAGACCCTCCAGAACAAGTTCCTCTGTAGGATAACAGGCTCCCCCTGGTACGTTCGCAACGAGATCCTTCACGTTGACCTCAAGATTCCCACTATCCTTCAGTTCATGAAACGCATTTCAAAGCGTTTCTTCGAGACCGCCGCGAATCACCGCAACCCTCTGGTAGTGAAAGCCGCTAGTTATATTCCCTCCTCCATTAGTCATGTCCGCCGTCCCAAGCATGTCCTCACCGATCCCGATGACCACATAACTCTCATTCAGGAGAGCAGTAGGGCCACCAGTACAGTGCACAAACACAGACCGACATTCCGACCTCGCCGCCGAGGTTCCTCGCGAAGATCCCGACGTAATTGTCCCCCCCGACCCTTGCTCGACGAAGTGCCAGCCCGCGCCGTAGCTGAGCCTGTAGCTTTAAATTCCCCGATTAATAATAATCAACTAAACTTGATCCAGCCTGTCCCATCTTGCTGTCCTCCCGTCAGCGACGCCCTAAGCCGAGGTCCGTACCCCACAGGGGGTGCCCTTAGCGAGCGTGCGCTTAATAATATAAGTAGTTTTACGCCCCTGGCTGGAGGCTTTGAGTCCGCTTAAGGCAGCCACAGGATAGTCCGGTTAAGTAGTCACGACCTCTCAAGGTCAACTACGAGATGCCATACACAAAAAAAAAAAAAAAAAAAAACGCATCTCATCAGTACGTATTTGCTTCCGAGGCCGGTATGTCGTCTGTTGGTGTGGCGGCGGCGAATGGAATGATTACATGTGGTGTAAGTATGTGGCTACGCGCTCTGCGCGTCAGTAAACCGTGTGCCGCTGCGCGGTCACGATCTGTTGTTATCATGACACCCATAAGTTCAATACAAAGAAAATTGACCATTTCATTTCCTTCCTTAACATTGGAAACATTGGCTATAGTGGACTGGACCTGGAGCTGTGGATGAAATGTGGCCCTGCCTGACCAATGTTACTTATCGGATAAAATGGCATACTCATTTAACGGATCCGCGCTAGCTAGCCCATAATGACGTAGCGATTTATTCCGAGGTGCTTGAGGAGTGCAAGATCTATTCCACGGTTACCAGAACAATCGTGATCGGTTATGATTCCGGCCAGCAAGCAAGTCTTCTTTCAAGGACGTTTGGTAGCCAATTAAGGTAAAAAAGAAGTGGGATTTCTGTTTCTCATCAGTATTTACCCCAGTCGTTCAATAACTGCTAGCCAGAGATGAGAAACAACTTCTCCCGAGAGATCGTTTCCCTGAGGTCGCTACTGCCCAACAGCTCGTCAGAAGCTTCCCTGCGAGTTTATGTTTATTAAGAGGTTGTTGTATCCCACTGTAGGGCAAATGTCTACTCTCTTTCCACTTCTCTGTATTCAAAACTTCTAAGTAACCGTTCTCATTGAAAGACGGAGATGGCCACAGAGTACATTATACTATACTGAAAGAGATGGCGGAATGAGCTGGTTGCTTATCCCGCCATCTGCCGTCTGTTCCTGCCGCTTGCCATTAACCACCATTGGATGGTGAGTTTGGCACATTGGTGGACCGATCGAATAAATAAATAAATTCAATCGTTTTTTATTGAAACAAACATTCATCTCATCGCACTAGTTGATAATGAGAAGTGGTACATGGTGTAGAAATATTAGCAGTGTGACTAACAGGAAAAAAATCCTGTTAGTCACACTCACGCAATAGAAAAACAAGTGGAAGTCCACGCAGCTATCACACACAAAATCAACTTCAACGATAAGCTTATTTGTTGTTCATACAAAATTAAGACTTATTACAACTGCCGAAAGTTGTTATTAATTTACATTGGCAGAATAGTCGACATCGGCTTTGCTTGCCATATCATAAAAATAGAATAGAATATTTTACCGCATAATTGTGACACACGCCGTACTGTGGGCTGGATTCCGGCTTTCAGAGACTTATAATCTTAATGTTTCAAGTGTCGACTTTTATGCTTGAATATGATTTGAAAGACTAACTACATGCCTAAATATATCACGATTATGGAATAATATAGGAAACAGCATTAATAGTTTTTTTTTTTTATTGTATAGCGTTGGTAAGAAAAATCATCTCTCGCACAATTGGCCGTTATTCTTTTTCAGGGGATTAATCCATATAAAACGTACTTTATTTTACTTGTCTAAACAAGTAAAAAAAGTACTAATCTTAAAACAGCTATATTAGCTTACCTTGCTTACGTGGAATCCATATTACGTTATGGACTTACAATATAACAGTACCGACCAGAATAGAACATTTGTTGCTCAAAAAAAATGCATTCGGGCTCTATAAGGACTTCATCCAGAGGAATCATGTCAGCCAGTATGTAAGAAACTTGGCTTGTTACCGCTACCGTGTCTGTATAGTAGCGAAATATGCATGTTCGTATGGAAACATAAGGAGTTATTTAAAATAGCAAACGATGTAAATTCTCGAAGCCGTCGAGATCCTCACAGACTCGTACTTAACACTGCTCCCAGGCTTGCTAAGTACAATAGCTGCTTAACTATGTGTGTGCGAATTTATAACAAAATTACCTACTAATCTGAAAATGTTAAACTCGAGATATGCTTTTAAGAATAAATTGTATGAATGGTTAATTGATAACAACTTCTATAGTATAAAACAATTCCTTGAACTAAAATAGCGTTGTTATAATATTTTAATAATTTGTTAAGGAAAGTGTTATTACAAATATTTGCATGCTGAGTTACATCTTGGCAAAACATGTCTGCTCCATTTTTGTACTGTAAGACTTTTTATACCATGTTTTACGCAAATAAATAAAGCCGGAATCCAGCCCACAGTGCGCCGGTTGACTGACGGGCACTTCCACTTGTTTTTTTCTATTCCGTGGTCACACTGGTGTTACAATCTTTTGTGACTACGAGTTCGCACCCATCTCCCTACCCAGAAGGTTTCTAAGTTTTGTTACGCAATTCCAAATATGACCAGCGATTGTGAGTGGAATTTCTTACATTTTGGGATCGCATTCTAAAAAAAACGTATTACGCAATCAGTCTGCAGGTATACAATTCAAAAAATCGTAATAGCGTGGCCGGGCGGGGAGTAAAAGTGACTCTCGAAATCTTGGCTTGGTTTAGCTTCATTTTACGTCCATTATTAATGGACCTACAAAAAACATGACTGTGTTATTTAATTTCTCAATTTTTGCCTGATTAAAAACCACTAAATAAACCCAAAACAAGTTATCTATTTCAATCAGATAATACTAACTAATACTTTAATAACCAATCTGCCTAGCTTTTTCCCAACAATATAATTATATTATATTGGGGTCGGCTTCCAGTCTGACCGGATGCAAATGAATACTAGTATTTTAGATGGTGCGGCTGCCCATCTGACTCCATAATCAAACTCAAATCATTTATTTCAATTAAACCATTTACAGGCACTTTTGAATTGTCAAGGAGTCGGTCAGTCAGAAATATGAAGCTAGTTGCCCATTCCAAAGCGTAGTAGGTACCTATGGAGAAGAACGGGCAAGAAACTCCATAATGTAATCATTGATATACATAGGCAGTATATACATAGGCAGTATATCAATGCCCACGATACGATACCCCTTTGGTAAAACTGGTAAAGATCCAAGAATTACAGCCGAGACCAACTGCTTAACATATTTTTCGAGGTATTTATGGGTCACGGTATGCAAAAATGGTCACCCGTCCACGGACCAACCGCGGCAAGCGCAGCTTAAAATCTAATACAAGCTGTCTGATCGATCGACCCGTGCAGCTACTTAACCGCATCGGTCGGGGCGGCAAGTAATAACTTACTATGGGGATCGACGGGACGTGAGAGGTAATACTTCTAATTATTCTGTAGCTATGTGGAGTTACTATAATACCCTAGAGCCGTCTTCCGACTTTCATTGTAATTCAGTAAATATATCATTCCTACAGTCGCAAATCGCATTTTGATATTTTTACGCTTTTTAGGGTTCCGTAGCCAAAAAGCAAAAAAACGTCATGTCTGTCTGTCCGTCCGTATGTCACAGGCACTTTTTTCGGAAACTATAAGGTAAGTAAATGAATTCTGTGAACGGCACCTCCGAGGCTCGGAACGGCGCCCGGAATCCCACTTAAATAATTGCCGTCAAGGACCGACGGGACACCGGAAGCCCATCAACCCCAGTCGATTTTAAACTTAAATTTAAATCTTTTAAGGTTTACTATTGCTTCTGTACAATTAAACCACAGGGCCGATAACATTATTAAATCATAGACAAAAACACGAACTCACAAAATTAAAGAAAAAATTTTGAAACCCGCCATTTAACGCGTCAGTGTCAAGTGGGTAGTCTTGTGCCTGCTCGGTCATTTTTAAAAGATCGCTCCGTACTAGTTTATTTCGAACAGTGAACTAGTTCATTCTATTAGTTCTAATAGCTCTATTCGGTCTTTGCTCTCGGTGGTCAGCATCTGATGAATCTGATCTCATTCTTGCAGATTCGGTCGGTCGGGTTCGGTTAGCATCGTCATTCGTCGGCTTTTCTCTCTCTTGTTCTCGTTCGCACAAACGATCGCGCGGTTTACAATGTCCGAGATCGAAAAGACCTATTAGACCTAATAGACCGATTAGGAGTCAGCGTTCGGAAACGTTTCTTTTAGTACAGTGCAAAGATACGTTTCCTATTCGTTCATCGTTCATGAACTACACAAGACTACAAGTGGGTGTCAAGTGGGTCGTGCGATAGTGATTGTGTATTTACTGTGTTTTTTGTGTGTTATTCTTCGGTAAGTGGACTTTGGACTTTTTAGATAATCGTTTGCATGAAACAATATAATAAAACATGTTTTTTGAGCCAATGTTTTTTACGTAAACAGAATTCGTTGTCATGAATTTTGTTGCACGAATTTGACGATTTTGCAATGAATTAGTACCTTTGTGATGTTAGTTATGACGCAAAACATACTGATAATACATAATTTCATGTATTCTAGCCGTATTACAACAATTTTATTCGATATTTCGAGAAATATTTGACATAGTTTCCAAGGTTGTCAATGACGTCATTGTATACATTTTGAATTCTTACGATTTTTATTGAATAAGTGTCTTTGTAAGGTAAAACTACTGATAATTCATCATTTACTTTGTTCTTGTTCACTTTCAAACAATATTCCAACTAAAAACATGAATTAAATGGCCAATAATGGATAAACCAATTAGAATCGTAGTTGAAACCCAGTTCTATGTTTTCAATAGGATGTTTATAATACAAACGTGCTAATAAGAGTGTTGTTGATATTATCTTGAGTGGCTCCATTCTTCACGAACCCGAAACTGTTTACATAATGTAAATAGCGGCAATATAATCGCAGCTACATCGTTTTATGTGAGCGAGGTCAGAGCGTGGTCAAATTACATCGCGATAAGCGCATGCGCAAGTACTTAACGGGGGTTTCGCGAATTTCGCAATACATACCTGAGAGGTTGATTTTCACACAAAAATTATAAAAAAATAATTTTGGGGCTTTCCCATACTTACAACTGAAACGCAATTTTTATTTCATAACACCCATACGTGTGGGGTATCCCTCCCCCCCCCCCCCTGTAACTTCTAAAATAAGGGAATGATAAAACTAAAAAAAAAATTTGATGTACAATACCATGCAAACTTCGAAACGAACTTTGATTTGAACGAGATCTATTAAGCAGTTTTTTTTAATATGTCATAAATCATAAACCTTATTATAACATCGATCAAAGTTACAACGAACTACAAGAACTTTTATATTGTGTTACTTGCTGCTACGGAACCCTTCATGGGCGAGTCCGACTCGGACTTGGCCGCTTTTTTATATTTTGTGCTATGGACACAAAATATCGTAAAAATATCAAAATGCCATCTTCCATAAACGCATTTTTTTTGCCGAGTTTGTGCTAAAACGTTGCCCTAATGTATTGTTGTTGAAACATTTAAATGCTCCTTTTTCAAGGTTTGTATTTTCTGTGGCAGTGCCAAATAAAAGTTTTTATTACTGCCATTATTTTCTTTGAAATGTAACCATACGATTAATTTTTACTTGCACCATTATTTCTACATTATTTCTACGACAACATAATAACAACATTTTTATGAAAATGACAGTTCGGAAAGGTGACGTGTCCGCTGGGAAAGGAGTGTATTTGAAAATTTGCTAGCATTTTAATATAAAATTCTAGCAATTAATTTGTTTGCTGTCAAACTGCTCCGTACATGTTCGTATGTTATACAAACAGTACTTACTATTTCCATGGTTTATTACGTCCATGGCTGTATGTTTGACAGTGATGATGATTGACATTATTTTGACTTTTGGTTTTGGACATTATTGACTTACAATAACAAAACGAAAACAAAGTACGCAACTGATCATTTTACCGACTAAAAGATTAATTTAACGTAGGTAATCAAGCCATACCAAAATGTTATCGAATTCCATCAGACGGGCGAAAATAATTAGGAATGCAACTCCTCTGTTAAGGTAAGTTTGATAAAAACATTAACATAACCTAAATTCTTGCTTTTTCTACTCTATTTATTACTTTTACTCTATCGAAAGACAAATAGGGCCCCTATAAATAAGAAAATATGTCAAAAAAATCATCGTGTTTGAATATAAGGGACTAAAATAGTATGATTTTATGTGGTTGGCTATACAACCTTTTTGAAATTGCAGTGCAATGCGCGGGAAGGCAGCGTACGAAGGAGAGGGAAAGACCACGGTGCGAGTTATCAATCAGGAGGCTGAAGCTGGACTGATGATCGACACATATGCCACAGTAAGCAGTTTTTTTTACTGCAGCATGTTAGGTCCGTATTTCAGGAAAACACTCAAACTTTAAACTCTATCCAACCAACCAAATGGCTTTAAATCAAGGTATGATCTTGGTTTGGAACCACAAACTCAATGTCATTGGCTTTTGTGATACAGGAACTCCTAGTACACAAGCCAGGGCAACACTGATGTTTGTGTCTTGAAGTGAAAATAAATAAATAGTTAAAATTATTATACATTACAAAGTTTAAAGCTACTCAGCCTATTATGTTCCCACTGCTGAGACACAGGCCTCCACTCTGTGAGAGGAAGTGGGTACATGTCACACGTCTTCGAATCTTTGGTTCTATGACATGCCGGTTTCCTCACGATGTTTTCCTTCACTGTTTTGAGAGCAGTGGTGATGAAATAATTTACACAAAGCAATGTGCCTGTCTTGGTTCGAACCTATGACCTAGTAAGTTACTAGTAAGTTGCGACCGTTACCACTGGACCACTACTGCTCTCGATTTCAGACAAATATTCAATCAACTTCCTTAATCATTTAGACTTTACATCTTTTATGTTTTGACAACCAAAAAGTGTTGATTTTCATTAGCCATATATGTCATAGTAATCGATCACAATGTACGCCCCTAATCCCATATCTCAAAAATCAACCCTGCATGCATAGTCATCAGTTAATTGTGCTGTGTTTCAGTACGGCTTCAAGCTGAACAATGGGCTCACTGTTCTCGGACCAATGGCCATATTCCCGAAGTAAGTGTTGACTTTAAATACTGCTGACTAACAGAAACAGAAATGTTGATGGATGGTGTGGAGAAAGGGACTAAATGTAGGATAGATGGAGTGTGCAAGATGTGCTTAAAGCATACACATAATCAGCCTCTATTATTTCCACGGCTGGGACGCAGGCCTCCTTCTGTGTGTGCTATCCACGCGGGCACAGTGTGGGTTGCTAGATATCAAATGTTTTCGAATTTTTGTGTAGGACATGCCACACGATGATTTCCTTCACCGTTTTGAGAGCAGTGGTGATGTAATAAATTACACAAATTAAAGTGCTTCACTTGGTTTGAATCGAACCCACGGCCTACGACTCGTACAGTATTTTTATCTTACCAAGCGACACGCGCTTTACTTGTGCTTAATAAGGGTACAAACACGCTGTGAATGAGTGTGTAATGGCGCTGTCAGTACCATCAGACAATAGCGAAGTCGGAAGTTTGTGTGTTTGTGTGTTATGTGCTGACTTTACTCTTGATTGTACACTTAGTTACCACAAGCAAAGCGCGTGCCGCTTCGTATGATTAAAATACTGTAAGTCAGGGCCGTTACTACTGGGTGACCACTGCTCTTGCAAGATATAATATAAATAAAAAAAGCGAATGATAACCTGAAGGCTAACAGGGGAGAATGGAAGAGAAAAGACAAAAGGAGAATGAAAGGGTCATGTGATGTTCTGTCGTTCTGAGTAGACAGGAATAGACAACATTGTACTCACAATGGTTACGGACGGTTTACCACAAATAACCTAGCTCTCAATGCCATGAAAACGAAATGTATAAAGTTCGCTTTACCGAATGTTAGAAATCTAGGACCCAACATGGTCTTAGATAAAGAGGTGCTTGAAGCTGTAGACTCGGCAGTTTTTCTGGGCATAACAGTAGATGCAAATTTCAGTGGGACCCACATATACACGCTTAGCGGGAAGGCTCAGCTCAGCCGCCTTCGCCGTCAGGAAAGTAATACAATACACTGATGTTGAAACAGCTTGGTTAGTCTATTTTGGTTATTTCCACAGCGTTATGTCCTAAAGCCGCTGAGATTCAAAATATATTTGTCTTCCAAAAACGAGCTGTTCGAGCAATTTACCATCTAGGTGCCAGAGTGTCTCTGAGAGATTTTGAAAAGATATTGGTATTCTCACGATGGCATCACAATTCATCTTCGCCAACATCTTATATATTAGGCAATATATACACTTATACACAAAAAAAAGTGATTATCACAAAAGTAACACTAGAAATAAGGATAAACTACGTGCTGCCATTTCACCGGCTTTAAAAGGCTCATTTGTTAGGCTTGGTATAACCTTTTATAACAAGCTACCCTCTTCTTTGCTAGATAAAATCCAACCTTTGTTCAAAGGCATACTATTCCATCAACAAGTACTTAAAAAATAATGTTGTGGTCATGTGTGGTCTGTGATTAACTCAGACAATGTTTATGTTTTTTCTCCAGAATAAACCTACTGACAGGTTATAGGAGTTCATATAATTGTTTATTTTATTTGACTTTATTAGTCAATTCTTTTTAGTTAGGTATTTTAATTTATTATTGACATGATATACGCATTACATTGTTTTTAATGAGTATGCAGCTGGAGAGTTTGTTGCGCCACTTCTCATTCCCAGCTAAAGCACTAGAAAGTGGTGAGGGGTGGGCGTGCCGGGGTACTGTCTTATGTTATTTTGATGTTAGAAAGTGCTGATTCTCAGCCTAATTTGAATAAATGACTTTTGATTTTGGGTTTCTGCCACCGCCATATGAAGAAGTTTATGTATTTAGTTATGAAATTGCTTTTCGCCTACCGTAAAGTTGTACATCGGATCGGCTTAGAACTAACGCCGCCATCTTGTTGGTTTTTCATACAATTTCAGAAAACATGTTTAACAACAGCGCCCCTCACCAATGTCATTTAAGCGCCAAAAAAACTTTGTAGCACTGTAAAAAACATCTTTAATAACACAATCGGTGTTCAAATGTTGCTGACAAAGAGTTGATGTTGTTGGGTGTCAATATGTTGTTGTTGTTGTTGGTAGGACGGTGATGTCCTGGCAAGTGAGCACGACAGAGGAGATCACGGAGCAGTCGCTGCGACTCTTCAAACTGCTGGAGCCTAAGATTGATCTGCTGGTGAGTAGTTGTTAGTTGAGATGAAACAGATATCCTGCAAGGGCAACATCAGGTATTAAGTAGGTACTCCTTCGCTTATATGAGACTACAGCATGCATAATAAATGAAATTAAGAATATTTATTTTAAACAATGCAAAAATATGTTTCAAAAATTCGTCATATTAGAAATATTCGAACAAGTCATGTAATTTCATAGAAGGCATGGTAAAAAGAAATAATTTAAAAACACTGTAAAATCGATGGAAATATGGAGAAGCTACGCACTTTAACAAGTTTTTGGAAGGCATTATACCTGTCCGTGTCACGCGGTACGGACAATGTAGGATATCGCTAGTATGAAGTTATATTTTCGTGACGTCACTTCTGTGATATTACCGTCTTTGCCTGGCAGTTTTTTTTTAATGAGTAGGTACCGACGAAATATTTCTACTAGAGCCATATGCGTGTCTCGTGGCTGAATAATAACTGCAGCGCGGGTCGATCGAAGGCTAAGGCTACGCTAGCCGCGGTCGGTCCGTGGATGGGTGACCATCCATTACATATCGAGACCACTCCGTGCTTCGGAAAGCACGTTTATTTATTTATTTATTAGGGACAAAAACAGTTACATGCTACAAAATACAGAGAACAACTTAAAGTAAGTTTTAACAAACACGTAACCCACACCATTGTCCACGATTTAACAAAAGGTTAAAAGAGGTGCTGAAGACAAGTGATAAAAAAATAAAATAAAAATAAAACAAGAATACAGTAGTCGCTGTCACAATATTGCTGACTTAAATTAAACTACTCGCTAGACAAAATGTCCAAAGCCATTTTCCCAAATAATTGTTTAGATAGACAAAATATATCTAATTCTCTATAATGTGTGTTGTAAGAATCAACAAGGCGACGAAGCGGCGCACTTTCCACAGCGTTAGTCCTGCATATTCCTGTATGGAACAGTTGAGGCACGCGCACCCCCCTTCGAATAACACTTCTGGGTACCTTGTAACACAATTTGTTTGTAAGGTCTATACAGTCAAATTTGTTATTGCATATGCCGTGCAGTGTCATGACATCAAGTAACAGCCGCCTAGATCCCAAATCCATAACGCCATACCGTTTCAATAGCTGTTGTAAGGAACCTTTGATCGGAAACACTTATAGTTCATAGACCGTAAGAACTTCTTCTGTACCCTTTCAATTCTAGTGCCGTATTTGTCGTCGAAAGGGTTCCAGATAGGGATGGCGTATTCTAACTGGGATCGTACCAAAGTCTTATAAAGCAGCAAGAACGTAGAGAGCCGCACAAAGTCACGTGACGATCTCATGACAAAACCATACATCTGATACGCCTTGTTTACTATATTGTCAACATGTTTGTCGAAGTACAAACTGGCATCCAGTGTGACACCTAAGTCACGAACAAAACTAACTTCATTTAAGAGTTCGTTATTAATTGAATAATTAAAATTTATTTTATTTCTCTTTTTGGTAAGTGAGATGGCATGACATTTGGGTAGACTGAGGAAAAGTTTACTATTGTTACAGTACGTATATAATATTTCTAGGTCCATTTGAAGAAGTAGACAGTCTTATATTCTTGAAAGATTTGTAATTTTTTATATCACCCGCATACATTAAAAACTTAGAATTAATAAAACATTGTTAAATGAAATGAATAAATAAACAACGTTAAGCCTTTGGGCCCGGCTGTCATTCGTAGATCTTAGATAGTCAGAAACCCTCTGAAAAATGACAACCAGTCTTACCAAGGGGTCTCGTGTTACCCAGTAACTGGGTTGTGGAGGTCAGATAGGCAGTCGCTCCATGAGAAATACTGGTGTTCAGCTGCCTACGGTTGACTGGAAGCCGACACCAACATAAGATAAGATTTATTGAACAAAATACGTATGCAATAATTGGGTATTACAATTATATAACCATTAGTGTTGTAGTTGGGAAACAGCTGGGCAGATTTTTTTGATTCTGTATCCTGTGCAGGTGATAGGTCTGGACTCCCGCGAGCGCAGCTTGTGGGACCGCGTGTTCCTGGCGGCGCGCGCGGGCGGCCTCAACGTGGAGGTGCTGCCTACCGAGCACGCTTGCTCCACCTTCAACTTCCTCAACTCTGAAGCCAGGTCAGTACTTCGTCCTGTCTCAAATTTTCAGAATTTTACAATATTCGACTATGCAAGACATACATACATAACAACACGCCTGTAATCCCAGAAGGGATAGGCAGAGGTGTACCTTATTACACCCACATTTCACCAGTTATGTTCAAGTCCCATGTAATAGGGAGCGAGCCTATAGCCATCAACCGGGCACAAATCCAGACACCGGGCTGCTACCGCGAAATTCTAGATAGAAAAACCCAATAACACTTTGCCCGACCTGGGATTGAACCCAGAATGACAATTATGAAGCAAGTCATCTGAAATTAAATTAACTTTGTTTTTTAAATTAAATTGTTTTTTTTTGTAACAAGTCACATTATTATTATCATTTATTTATTTAGACGGCAAATGAGATCCATTGTGTTAGTAACAATCTTACTTAGCATTTGTTAGTACTTAATAGCTAAAAAAGATTTTGTCCTATCGGCTAACGCCCACACAAGCGCACAGTGTACCGCGTAGAACATGCTAGGTGTACAATATTATTTTATGATATTTAACGATGCTTTTATATATAAGTAGTAATGTTGAGGCATTATTAATAGTTTTTGGTATGATTTTGTAATAAAAAAACAAAAAAAATATGTAAAAACCGAAAAAAATATTTAAAAATAATATAAACAAACAACAAAAATGCATTAAATAAATAAATACCTACTGTACAAACTAACTTAACCTAAACCTAATCATCAGAATCATCAACAAAATCTTCTGGTGAATCGTCATCATTTTGTGGTAATGTGCGACAATATGATGACGTTTCCGGTCTTGATGCTACTATGGTCGGGCTTACGATTAACTTTAATACTTCTGCACATATTTTTTCCGGCTTTTTTCGGGGAATCTCACGAAGGCCATTGATCAAAGGGTCAGATGTTATTATTAACATGGACAGCAAGTCTCTATTCGTGGCAACACGTGAGCACTTGCGGGTGTTGTACTCCCTAAATCTGCGGCAATCTTTGTTACGTGCTTCTTGAGCCTCTTCGGAAAGTTGCCCAATTGGAAGCAATGCCGCTTTGATGACCTCAGTACTGTGTACTAATATTCTATCTCGAATCTAGATAGTATGCTAAGGCTTCGTCACTACTTAACTGCCTAGGATTAACGGAACTGGTATTTTCTTTTGACTTAATAATATTATCTGGCCTTTCACTAATGTCTCTAATCACATGGGCAACTTTTCTTTGCCCTGCTGAACGCATAGCAATTTCGGCAGCAGTCACTAATTCACTGGCACTTCGAGATCCACGACTCGACGTTTCTTCGTCTTAAACGACGATTCCTCGAAATCTTTGCGAGGTCTTCCTGCAGATGTCAAAACCTCACTCGATGTTGAAGGTTGTGGGGCTAAAGAACTCACAGTAAACTGTATGTCTCCTTCATCCAGCCAAGTCTTATTTCTAATTAAAAAACGCTCCTTCGATTTTCCCGAAGCCAACCATTTGGCTTCAATCTTAGTAGAAAAGTTGGATATTTTCAACTTTATTTCTCTTTGGCTGCTTTCAGTAATGTCACCAAAGTGAAATTTTGAAGAAAGATAGTCATAAATACGCGATCTTTTATCATTCTTCGTGTGTTTCAACCACTTTTCAAAAAATGCTACCCTTGAAATAGAGTAAACGTGTTCTGAAAAAAAAAATATAAAAAAATATGTTGTACAATGAATTATGTGTGCTGAACAATATGTGTATTTTACAAACTACACAGTTATACCTACAATATATCTAAAAACTAGCCCGAATAGAGGCGAATCAATGTATTTCCCGAACGTTCAAAGTTTTGATTATGAAAAAAATTACGCAAAAAAATATGCATTAAGTTAAAAAAATGCTAAATATTCATTTTAATAGATTCTGATAAAAATAATATATTAAATAATAGTACATACCCTCAGTGTTAATATCCATCACAAAAAACTTTCACAATATCACTATAAACCAATATGAGATGTGCACAAAAGTGTCGCTAAATTGCAACTGATTGACCGGAACGCATTAAACTCATTACCTGACTTCTGAACTCTATGACTCATCAGTTAAGCATTTGAAAAACAACTTTTTCTCGGAATTTGGAGTTTGGGGGTGTTGTTTGTGTTATGCAATTAAGATTTCCTGGAAATTAAAACTTGAATTTTGTCCACCTAGCATGTTCTAGGCGAAATACTGTGAAGCGGACTATCTGCCCGGGCAGCTATCGAGTGCAGAATGATGTTGGAACTGCCACGCAACCTGCGAAGTAACGAGGCAGATCTCTTGCGCCATACTGCATCAAAGCTGTCAGTGCGCGCGTGTCAGTTGCAACAGCACCCTGAACGCATTGTTATATTGGATACGCAGAGCATTGCAAGCCCTTTGGGTATATCTAAACCACAGTGCCCCCGAGTACAGTGTTGTGCAATACGCCTTAAAAAGGGCTATTTTAACTGCGACTTTACATGAAAGAACCTGCGGGCTAGCACGTTCGCCCGGACCTACAACGCTCTGTGCTCCCTCTCCAAATCTGAATCGTCTTTCAGGGAATCTGTTACAAGATGGCCCAAGTATTTAAATTTATACACTCTTTTTATTGGGTGACCTTTAAGTAACGGGGCGGGACCGTAGATGGACATCTGGAACCAGACCTGAAGACAATATATTCTGTCTTTTTGGTGTTGTATATCAACCCATGATACTACGCGTACGATTCACACACAGTCAGTATTTGCGGAGAACATTGGTTGAGGGAGCCAGCAGCACCATGCTGCTGAGTCGCTGATCAAGGCATTCACATAGAGACCGAAGAGCAAGGGCGAGGACAGTCCTCCCTGACGCACCCCACACTTCGGCCTGCATGGCTCCGAAAGCTCCCCTACCCATCTCACCCGAGTCTCTTGGTGTAGGTACCAGTATTTGTGGAGAGATGCGAGCTCTCGTGGCAGTGTTGTGTCTCCTAGCTTCTGCCAGAGTAAATCATAAGAGACTTGGTCAAAGGCCTTGGAAAGGTCCAGGAAAACCGCGTAGACTGGCGTCTGTCTACCCGTGTAATACTATACAGCGTGCTTCAGACTAAGAATGGCCGTCTCCGTTGACAGCCCTGCCCGAAAACCAAACTGGGCATCATGAATCTTGACATGCCTATTGAGATGCAAGTTGAGCACGCTGCCAAGTACCTTGGCTATGACAGTGGCTAGTGAGATTGGCCTGTAGTTTGACCCGTCCGATACGTCTCCAGTCTTATTCTTCACTACTGGAACCACCAGAGTCCGCATCATGTCCGAGGGCAAGTACGAATGAGACAGACAAAAGTTAAATAGTAGTACGAGTACTCGTGGCAAGTGCGCACCCTCATACTGTAGGTGCTCGATGCTTAGCCCATCGTGTCCTGGGGATTTCCCTCTAACCACATTTTTAATATTGACCCTGACCTCTTGCGCCAAGACCATCGTTGGTACCTCCTCATCTTTGGGAAGAGCTTCGAGTTCCCCGCATGGAGGTCCAAGGGGCGACTGTATGGTAAACTGGGTTTTGAACAACTCGGCAAAATCTTTTGGGTTGGCAATCCCATCGATACTCACAGGAATACCAGGCCTAGGATTAAGCTTACTACGAGGGCGGCACTGAAAATTTCGGGTATCAAGGAAGTGACACAACATTACTATTTAAAAATGTATTTATTGCTTTTCGAAGTATTCTCCGCAAAATTTGACACATTTTTCCATACGATGGAACCAATCATTCTTTTTCCATACGATGGAACCAATCATTTTTACACCTAATTGTTCATACAAGATTATTTGTATTTGACTCATGCCAATGTCTAAAGTTGCCTGAATTTCGCGGTATGTCACATGTCGATCTTCCTCAATCAGCTTACGCACAGCATCAACGTTTTCTTGGGTGACTGCAGTTTTTGGACGACCTTGACGGGGATCATCACTGAGCTTGACACGGCCACGTTGAAATTCAGCAAACCAGCGATAAATTGTGGTTTTGGATGGGGCTTCATCACCAAATGCAGAAATCATCCGGTCAACACACTGCTTTTGTGTTAAACCACTTCGAAAGTCATAATAAATCATCGCTCTTGAATTTTCTCGAGTCAATTCCATTTTCTCAACGACTAAACAAGTTTGACAAAACCTTGTGACAAGACCGAGAATCTTTTTAAAATAAATAAATGATATTCGATTTTTAAAACCAGGGAGTTTTCATTTAAAAAGATTTTAATATGACAGGAACAGTGGAAATACTCCATTCCCGATACTTTTAGTGCAGCCCTCGTAATACTCGTATCTTCAATATTTTTCTGCTCTTTGTTTTTTCGCCTCGATATATTGCGGTTACTTGTAGAAATATACTCAAACAATAAAGTTTTTGCTGTTGCGATTTCTTCCTCATTATAGGTGCTAATACACAACCGGATCAAACTCTCCTCGTCCATTATGTCTATTTTATTTTGCACAAAACATAACAACTCGTTTATCACTATGTTACATGATACACACTTTACTTTCTCAGAAGACATTTTCTACACCCGAACGCTTCCGAGTTCGCGCGAAGACTGACATTTCAAATGCATTGAAATCTAAATCCTAAATCTCGCAGTCCCTTGTGGCAGTAGTCACCAGACAGAAAACTCGTCTCCAAGATACCAGACAGAAAAGATTTCGAGATTCTTCTTCTTTCTTAGAGATCAATTTTTCACCAACAAGGTGGAAAGTTCCAAAGTAAAAAAACCGGCCGAATGCCGAATGCGAGCCAGGTTCGCAAACTAAGGCCTTTTAGTTTACCTTTTTTTTAACCGACTTCCAAAAGGAGGAGGTGCTCAATTCGTTTGTTTAATTTATGTGTTTGTTACGCGATATCTTCGGCAATTGGGCATCGATTTCGAAAATTCCCGCCTCTATGCCTCAGGGGTGGTCCCACATAAATATTATAAATGTTGACAGTCTTTTTCAGTTAGCTTCAATAGTACGTATTTTTTCCACTTAGTGTCATATTAAAACGCGCGCGTCCAATACAACAATAAGTTCAGGGCGTTGTTGGGGCTGCCGTGCTGGTGCAGTGTGTCGGGTAACTCTAGAGCGGTCCCCGCGAGTGTGATAGGCTGTACAGCATAGGTCTTAGTGCCTGCCTTGAACAGCAGACACTCACTCTTTTCTGCATTATATCTAAGACCCTGTGCCTCCGCATATCGCTCACACACCACTAGCAGTGTCCTGAGGGCGCTGATCGATGGGGCCAGCAGCACCATGTCGTCGGCGTAACTTATGTTATTGACAAGTGTTCCGTCAATTGAACAACCTACCATAGTGCTGCTGAGCTCACGAACCAGCCGATCCACATACAGACAGAAGAGTTTTGGTGAAGTAAGCCCTCCCTGCCTGACCCCACACTCCAGCCCGTACGTATCGGACAGCGAGCCTGCCCACTTCACCATATTGGTTTGATGGCCGTACCAATATTTAAACAACTCAACCAAATCCCCTGGAAGCGTTGTTTCATCATGCAACTTCTTCCATAAAACACCATAGGATAAAACACCAGATCGAAGGCCTTTGATAGGTCAAGAAAACATGCATACACGGGGGTCTTCCTGTCTGTATAGTATCGAACAGTGTGCTTGAGACAAAGAACAGCATGTTCAGTTGACAGACCTGTTCTGAAGCCAAACTGTGCGTCGTGTAGCGACCGATGTTAATTAACTAGTCTTAAAACACTGATTGAAAACATTTTTATTTAAATTATTTGCCATGATGTTGATGAGGGCCACACCTTAACACGTATTCTGTGCGATTGCAACTCCTCTGTAACAGTTGAGAAGATACAGCACTGTGACATAGCGACAGCCAGAGGGTGTAGGCATACTAATAATGTTCGGTTAGCATCCTTTGTGTACGGAACTCAAAATATTAAATGATAACTGATTTTATTTCTGTAATTAGGTTTGTACAAACACTTAAGTACTATACCTAAATAAAAGCGCGCTGTTGGATTTTCAACTTTCGGCACTAAGCCGAGCTTTCAAAATCCAACAGCGCGCTTTTATTGAGGCAATTTAGTGTCGTAGTGTTATTGAAAACAGCCATATGAGTTTAAGAGTAAAGCTCAACTGTGTTTTCTTCCGCAGGTCGGTAGCAGGCGCGTTGATCCCGCCGACCTTCATCCCGAACATCAGTGAAGACGACATGCTGCAAACCAAGTTGCATTACCACGACGTATTCAACAAGCCATTGATGTAAACACAGAAACTTTAATTCAGAATCTTAGATAATTTAAATGTTTTGCAACCATGAGGCGTTAAGTCAAGGACAGCACTATCGTAGAAGTGACGTCACGACTATGACACTTCATACTAGGGCCGTACATTGTCCGTACCGCGCGCCAAAGACAGGAATAATCCCCTCCAAAAACTTTTAAAGCGTGTATCTTCTTCATATTTACATCGATTTAACAGTTTTTTCTGTTATCTCAGTTTTACTACGCCTTCTTTGTAATTACATTATTTTTACGAATACTTTTCATAGTAGTTATCATCCCAATTCAGTAAATACATAATTAATTGCGGTTGAAACATATATTTTTCAACATACAACCTGATATTGACCTGCGAAGTGCAAAAAATCTAAAAATAAATAAATTTCAAGGGCTTACAGGATAAGGTTCAAATCCCATTACTAAATATTTTCACTCAAAAATCAAGTATGTGCGTATTTCGCCAATGAAACTGAACGCGATCAGCACATGTAAACCGTGTTCAAGAGCTATCAGTCTCAATATTCGACAACAATTTTGACACTGACAGCTTTTGAACCCGCGGTGTAATTGCGTAACACACTCAGTAGTAATCGCTTTCATTTTGTCAGTTCAACAACATTCATTGCGTTATTTACGTTGTTGATCACACAAATTCTTCGAATATATGTTCAGCAATTTAATTCAATCAATGTATTAGCAATTTAATTCAAAATGATTCGGATTGTGATTAATTGTGTTACGCAATTCGATGTGTGAAATCCGCATTAATACATGACGATACAGTAGAATATTGAGTAAGTTGCAATGATGAATGTAAATTATCTAAGATTTTGAATACCAAGGACCACCACCAACAACAACAGTATGCGGCCGTCAATTTAGCACATCGCGTTTTTAAACAATTTCTCTTTGTCGTAGTCTCTTTCACTCATAACTTCGTGACGGTCAAAGCTCGATGTGTCGTAGGTCATTTACAAACTGGGAGTTAGTCTGCTGACTTGTCACTACAGTGACTATCGTGGATTGTCACTACAGTGACTATCGTGGATACCTACATTATAACTTATAAGTTAGACAATTTTGTAAATATTAGAATATTATTGTTGTTATTTAATAAACGTAGTAATTACTTTGTTTTCGTTAATTCCGACATCTTTTATTTTTAAGTTTTGGAATCGGTGAATGAAACAAAATGTATCAATTTCCAATTTTAATAACGATTTTTAAATTTAAAATTAAGTACAATTAATAACAAAACATAAACGTTATTAAACTGACATGTCTTAAAAAACGAAGGCAATCTGTGGCAGCTGTCACTTGCCGCGTCGTCGTTAGCCAATCAGCGCCGAGCATGGGGCGCCATCTAGCGACAGCTGATGGAGTAAGCGGTAACGACTGTCGATACTTCGAATAACTTGCATCGCAATCGACCTTACTGTTGTACGAACTTGAAACTAAAACAACAAAAAATTACGCGTTATCTTGAATTGCGAAGTTGGTCGAAAAAATGTAGAATGTAGACTCAGCGATCTTAAGGCCGCTAGTCATCACAGCCAATGGCATAATAGCCAAGAGCCTCGACCAAACCCTGAGGAGCTTTTAAGGTAAGCAGTTGGATCAAGGGCTTCATTCAGAAAGTGGTACAGTCAGCCTCAAAATATGTATGCATCGGCAAGAATTTAATGTGATGGAGGGGCTGTGGCTGAGTATGTGGATAATAACAGCCGCAAGGGTCAATCGATTAGGTTGTGTTACGCTTGCCGCGGTAGGTCCGTGGATGGGTGACCATCTTTACATACCAAGAAAACTCCGTGAAAGGAAAGCACGTTAATATGTTGGGTCCCGGCTGTCATTCGTGTATCTTTGACAGTCGTTAGAGGCCCGAAAGTCTGACAACAAATCTTACCAAGGGATGTCGTATTACCCAGTAACTGGGCTGTGGAGGTCAGATAGGCAGTCGCTCCATGTAACATACTGGTATTCAGCTGTGTCCGGTCAGCTTGGAAGCTGACACCAACACAGTTGAATACTGTATCAATGTGTTGTTCTAATTAATTAAGTACCCAATGTATCGTATGTTTTCTGCCTACACATCGATATAATATTATGGAACAAAGATTGTAGACAATTAAATTAATTCTTGACAATGTATCCAACTTTTTGAGGCTGATTGTACTCCTAGACACGGTTTTTATTATTAGAAGGTTCCTATCTTTGGGGCCCTGCCCGCCGCGGCGCCGGTAGCACCATAGATAATACACTATATAATATAAGATAGATGTGCGACTGAGGTTTTCGTTTTGAAAAAACCGTGTACCAAAGTTGTTAGATGGCGCTGCTTGTCTCAATGTCCCCTCCGCTTACGCTATTGCTCACTAGATGGCGCTGTTGGTCTGTTTCTAGTATTCCTTTTATTGAAGAATGATCGTTATTTATTTGTGTGGAATAAATTAATTTGTATGTGTATTAAATAGACCATGATGACAATTTTGTCATAAAGAAAATCTGGAATACGAAACATGCACATAAGGATTTACCTATTTCACAAAATAAAATAACGATCGTTCTTCAATAAAAGGAAACTCATTCATCAAATGACATCATTATGAGCTATATCAATAAATTAACGATAACTGAAAGAAAAAATATTTTGTTTTTTAAAGAATTTATTTCCTTTTTTTATAACGTGTGTTATAGTAATTTAATGCTTGTATTTTTGTCGAGTTATTATGGCATATATTTGTTTTACCTTTAAGTATTCTGTTGACATTTGTGCACCAGCTATTTATAATAATATTTGTTACAGTATCCATTAGGAAATTTTGTACATTTATTTTATGAGTGACACAAGAGAAATGGGATAAATTGCTAAATATGTTAACTATTTGCTTAATTGTACCCTTCAGATGTTTCTGCTGTGGTTCCTCATTTAATTGTGTTTGAATGATCATGCAGACATCATCTACAAACTCGCACAATGCCTCCGATGGATAATTAAGTGACCTTCTAGTATAGTCTCTTTGTAATATATATTCTTTATTACTTGGAGGTACTGTGCTTACCAAATGCATTTTACAAGTATGGCATGTTTTACATATATGCTGTAAAGTTTTTTTTACTACGTAGCCAGCAACATACCTTTTTGCCTCTTTGCTAGTTGTATTGCGATTATTTTGTGAATCTGTTTGCATGAAGTAGTTAATTACAGAATCCACACTAACAGACTCTGAGGGTTGTACCCTTGCATCTTTTTCTTTGAAATTTAATAAATTTTGTAATGGTTTTAACGCCTTATTATCGTCTTGCTCGCAGTTCGCCCCAACAGAGTGTGGTGAAGTTAAATTATTTATTAGTAATGTTTTAAACGCTCCAGTGAACTGCGAGCAAGTTGGAGACGTGTTTCTGACACCATTACTTCTTATGTTGCAGAAGAAATTTTCTAATGGATCCTGGTTGATATTCCTTGTCAACAGACTACTTACATCATGTGTTTCGCTTAAATAGTTAAACATTTCCTTGTACACATTAATATTTGAAATCCAGTTCTTGAGACTTGGCACTTGTACAAATTTGGTTGAAATCATTCCGCTTCTTAATTTTTTCTCCACTTTAAACCTCATTGATCTTAATACTGGGAGTAAATCATTCCATAATTTAAAATGTGGAGAGTTCCTTTTTAGTGCACATTTGTACATTTTGTCGGAATTTTGGTAGCTATGGCCATTAAATGAGTCGAATAATTTGTCAACTATAAGCAACAAATCTGCTGTGCCTACGCACTCCTTTGGAAGGATGTTGTGATCTGAAAAGAAAAAAAACAATTGTTATAAGTTTGAAGAATATTACCACATAGTTCTCATGATTGTTGCTGCAATATGTATATTAATATTATAACTGAGATAGTACTGAATACACAAAGTTTTGCAACTATTATAATTTGGTTTGAATTTAGAGATTGAAAATATTTACATTATTACGATCTATACACAAAAAAATTATACTACACCAATAAGTTAACATAACTGGCAAAATGTGGAATACAGGCATGATATGTGTTACAATAATTTTTATTTTTAAAATTAGTTATGAATGCTACTGTTACTGGTTAATTATACTTACTCGCTAAATATCTCATTGTTGCAGACACCCTTTGACTGAACACCTGGGCTGCATGTTTTACCTTCATTTTAGGTATCTTATCTTTAACAACATGACTGTCTGTCAATTTATTCACCAATCTTACATCATCTTCCCCTGGATCAGCATCAAGTAACATTTGCAAATGTTTCCATTTTGCAAATTTGACTTCTCCGTTTTGGATGTACCTTAAATCCTTTGTAAGGAGATTATTTCTTAATCCTTTAAGGAGGTGTGGAGGATCAAATATTGGAAATATTTTTGTCCCATTCGATTCAAAAGCTAAACTTTTAAATTCCTTGCCTTCCAATAAATATTTTCTTTTCGTGTCATCTATGAGGCTTTTTATGACACTCATATTCGTCGATGACTGGTCACAAACCGTGGCAATAACTTTTAACCCTGTGCTTTGTACAGCTTTTAGTACTTCTTGAATTTGATTTTTCAATTCCGCTGTCTTTGTTGCACTCTTGCAAAATGTGAAAGAGATGGGCTGCTTAAATTTTCCTTTCAGACCCTTGACCATAAAAACTAGTGCATGGTCAGCAATTTTGTTGGTACTATTTGTACCAAAATCTTCGAAACCAATAATTTCATCCCAAGTTTTATGGTAATATAAGCCAGGGCTTAATGCAACCTCATCAAATATGAGTGTGCAAATTTTTTTTTCTTGGGGTAATTTCTGGGCTGCCTTTTTTAGGTGTTCTATTATTACCTCATTGATACCAGGCTTAATAGTCACTTTACTCAATATTGTTTGGATTGTCCTTTTTGATGGCAATCCAAAAAGAGTCTTTGCAACAATTTGTAAGCTTTTTGACTCTGTTTGTATATAGTTAGGCACAAAACTTTTTCTTTATTTGTGAATCTTCTTCCTCTTGGTTTAATAGATGCCTTTTTTAACTGCATTCTAGTGAAAATGGCAGCAGGCTCGGGCAGTTTTTCAATGGCTCGTAAAAAAGCTTTATTTTGTGATACCTGAGCAGCTTTTCGCACTTGTTGATTCAGGTTTCTACATTTTTCCCTCAATTTTAAAAGTTTAACCTTTAATTGTGTATGTCGCTTCAAATATTTGTTTACGACAACATTAATTGATTTAGTGCCTGAAATCAAAGAAACAATTAGTTAACCATCCAAAAAGTTGATTGATTTATTCTAAGCTAAGAATCAGTTTTTAAAGTCGGTTAAATAGAAAATAGGGAGGTACTGACCTTTCTTGACAGATGGTTGTCTTATGGGAATTGTTTCAGGAAGATGCTCAAATATAGGCACAATTGCTTGAGAACCTGACCCTTAAAAGGAAAATGATGCAATTAGTGCTAAATACATAATATTTCTACAGAAGTATTAAGATACACATAATAGCAATGACTCATTAACACAACAGAAATCAGCCGAGTATTTTACAACTTTCTTACTCAAATTACATATAAACTTCTCGCATAATATGGATACTGATATAGGTATGAGGTGACCATAGTTAAGTGTAGGTGCCAGGGCCACATTGATACATAAAAATTAAATAGATTAATACCTTGGCCAAAAAAGGCTTCTGCATTATCAGATGTCCTATTTGGCAAATTAAATTGGGCAGTAGTTGATGTAGATGCTGAAACCAAAAGTTATAAAAGGTAATTTTATATTTCATACATTTCCTCCTTCAACATCATTATCAAACAGCCCTTTTTTGTCCACCACTGAGCATAGGCCTTTTCTATAGGTTTTACTTGGATTAGTTTTGTGTTATTTGCCTAAAAATTATTATTGTCAGTGTAACACATTGTGTGCATTGTAAGAGCAAACCGTAATAAATTAAAACTGAAATGTATTAAAATTACACACAATATAACAGAATATCTTTACCTCTGGTGAAAATGGCAACTTCGTTAATAGATGTTTTATTTGGGTCAGCATCACATGACGTCAAACCCATTTCAGAAGATGATGTAGATACTGAAACCAAAAATATATATGTAAAAATAGTATCACTAGATATAGCATGCCCTTCTTCCATCATCATAACCGCCTTTGTTACATCCACTGAGGAACACATGCCTCCCTAGAGATTAACACTTTTGGTCGGGCTTTGGGCTGTTTGCATCCAACTGTCATGTCTATCCTATTATCAGCCTTTAAAATGTTCCCACAGCAGCTGAACCAGACCAGCCTTCTCTTCTTAAGACTAGGTGGTACTGTACTGTAACAACCAAACTGGCCCACTGCAAGTTGATAAATTAATTTTTTGTCAAAAATACCTAATTAAATAATTATGGACTATAATATTTTAAGTACAGAAAACAGTAGGCAATAGATGTTTTTCAAGGATATTAATGTTTTTGCATATTATTTAACAGAATTCAAGCAACTTCTTCATATCAGAACTGATTAAATTACGAATTGAGCGATTGTGTTCATTTGAACCAGCACCCTAATTGCGTAATACACAATTAATCGGAATCTGAATCGTTTTGAAACTGATTGTTAATCCATTGCTTCCTAAGTTCGATAAAAGTTCTGCTCATAAATATATAGAACGCAATGAATGTTCTTGAACCATCAAAATCAAACAGATTAGTCGTAATCGTTTACGAAAATGTGTTACGCAATTAGGGTGCTGTTCTAGTGTATAGTTTTACGGAAATCAATATAAAAAGGTATTTACCAATATTCAATGTTGGAACAGCATTTTTGGTAAGATATCCAGTGGGTGTTCGGTAAAACTCTTCAAAATGGTGATCGCATATACGTATGTTGTTACGTATGTAATTATAACCCTTTTCTCGATCTATTTCGCTCAACACCATTTTCCACTGATCAAATTTTTCCGTATGAGGGTACTGCTGTGGTGGAAAGCTGTGAACTTTTCCTGAAAGGTAATAATGTTCACTTGTAAACCAGTTTCCATGATCAAAATACCTATAGTGTGCCAAAAGAACTTTGTAATAATATGTTACTTAATAGTTATGAGAACCATACCTTTATAAGGAATACATCCAAAATAGCACTTATAGGCAGTCTTTCTCGGCATTTTGCAAGTTTCGTCGAATTCAAATCAAAAAGGAAAATCGAGGTCCAGTATACACGGTGTTGGGTCAATCGTTTACGTATCTTATCACAGGGTCCAAGGGAGAAGCAGGGTCAAACGTTTATAGCAGATAATAAAATCAAGAAAACAAGCAAAGTACTATCGGTCGTAAAAGAGCACAAAACAAATCACCAGAACACAACGAACTTGGCAGAAAAAAGATTTCAAATGTACCTTCTGATTCTGTCATCATGAACGCACGTTTCGTTTTACTAATAGTTAAACTTGAAGTGAAAATGATGTTATTAATTTTGAAATTATATTTTTATGTTTATTTGTAAAGTAAAACATGTTGAAATAATAATAATAAATAATGCTTATTTATTAATATTTAGTTTTATTTTTATTCTACTGTTATCAACTACCTCTATCTATTGGCAAAAATATAAAACTATGGCCAAACTTGGTGTACCGAACCTCAAAGATGGCAGCACTGTCTATGAAAATTTTGTTTGAATTCAATGTATGGAAGTTTCACCCCCCTGGGTAGCACAGCGAGATACAGACTACTTCGACTGTGTTAAGTTGCCGACGTATACGAATTTGAACATTATTTGGATAAGGATAAAGGTTGTTCAAACTCAAAGCATTTATTTCAAATAAACCATTGAGAGGCAGTTTTGAATTGTCAAGGAGTCGGTCAGTCAGAAATACGAAGCTAGTTGCCCTTTCCAAAGCGTAGTAGGTACCTGTGGGGAAGAACGGGCATGAAGCTCCATGGACACTCTTTTAAATAATATTGTTACAAAAATATTATTAACATCACTATTGTTGATCTTATAATAATATGTGAGAACGATATAAAACTACGTACACGTTAAAAGCGTCCAGGGTGCAGCAAAAAAATAAAACTTAATTGTTAAATGAATCCATTCGCATTTGCCAATATAGACATTATTTTCATCAGGATAAGGTTAAATATTCATATGAAATGCTAGCCTGTAGTTTCCTTCTCCAAAATCCAGGGAGAGGCTTTTGACCCTACTGGAGCACAGAGTACTTTTATTATATTGTACTGGAGTAGGACATACAACTCAAAGTCAGATCAAAGTGCGATACTGGTCGGCTACTATATTTACCCTACTGTACTACGTTACGGTAAAGAGTTATTGTCAATGTGTTGAATCAACATCCTAATCCTAACCAATATGAATGCCAAAGTAAGTTTGTTTGCTTGTTACGCTTTCACGCTAAAACGGCCTGACCTTGGTAAGGACATATTTTACTTTGCATCCTGGTTCGCAGACAGAGTGACGGGCAACAGCTATAGTTACCTATAAGAAGTTAGCTCCAACACCAATCTGCAGGCCGTTAACATGAATATCTCTTGGCTGCATCTTCAACGGCACGACGTAGTTGATCTCCAGCCGCGCGGCGTGCCCGATGCGCACGCACACGCCCGCGCCGCACGCCACTCGCGCTTCTGTCAGGGGCCGCAGCGACGACAGCGTGAAGTCCGATCGTTCTGTGAAAGGGTGGGTACAGTGCTACAAGGATCTTTTCTTGAATGAGGTTGACATAGGGGGCGTTGTTGGTATCCATTTGTTAAATAGTCACAGAAACTGTATAAAAAACAAGATGGCGGCGTTAGCATAGAGATAATTTATGAGTGAGCCATTTACAATCTACGTCGCCGCGAATCTCTTATGGAACTATTTAGGAAGATTAATATAATGACTGTACCTTGCCAGTTCATTTATGAAAATATTATGTATGTTAGAAAAAATCTGCATCTATTTAATAAAATAAGTGATAGACATAATATTAACACTAGAAATAAAAATAAAATAGATCAACCATTTTTCAGACTATCTAAAGTACATAGATCTTTTATGGGGTACTGTGTTAAATGTTACAACAAAATACCTGGTGAAATATTGCAATTAAATGAAAGAAAGTTTAAAACTCATGTTAAAAAAACACTTTGTAATCAAGCATATTACAAATTAGAAGATTATATCCTTGATAAGAATGCTTGGAAACATGCTGGTCCTGCTCCATAGGACAATCTAGAGGCTAGACAAAATCATACTATTTGCTTATTGTATTGTATATTTGGTTATTTTTACTTTACTCACACACTGTATTATTCCAAGTTAATATTTTAGGAAAATCATATATTTTTACAATTGTTTGTAAATATGTGAGCACAATGTACCTATCACGTGATTAATTTATATACCTTTGCTTTATTTTTAATTTTTTTGTACCAATAGTGGTATAGTATTTTTATTCTTGGTGCATCGTCTTCACATATAGAAATATAATTAATGTATACAACATATTGTAAAACATTTTAAAAGAGTAACGGTGGAGTTTCTTGCCACTTCTTCTGCATACGAAACTACTTTTTGGAAGTGGCGCCTAGAATCAGTTCTATTTTTAATGTAAATGTTGACGTTCAGAAGTGCCTTTTTATGGGCCTATTTGAAATAAATGCTTTGACTTTGACTTTGATGCCTGTGTTTGCCAACACTACGCGACACCTAAAAGTAGGCAATGCCAGTTGAAAATCCAACAGTACACTTTATTAGGTAATGTATTAGGTTTTCTAATACATTACCTAATAAAGTTCTAATAGCCGGCGCCCCTATCTGTAGGTAGGGGCGCCGGCTATTAGAAAACCTCGTGGGTGCTCAGTTCATACCGTCTTTTTAGGGTTTCGTGGACAACAAGTTTCGCCATGGTCGTTCGTCCGTCTGACCGTCTGTCCGCAGCTTAGCTCAGAGACTCAGTACTAGAAAGCAGTTTTGGTGCCTTTTTGGACATGTGAGAAAATTCACGTCAGAGTATAGGTATTTAACGAAGTTACACACAGTTAGAAACTATCACAGCTAAGTAAACTTTACAAGTTAACGAGTAATAGTCGACCAACTTTTACATTTGCAGTTCAAATATGTGGAAGAACATGTAGATAAATTATCCAACTACGGAACCCTTCATTGTGCGTGGTCCGACACGCACTTGGTCGGTTTTTATTATAGCCTACTAGCTGACCCAACTGCCATTGTCATACCCAAATTTCAAAAATTCATACAAAAGTCCCATAGAAAATGCACTTTCATATTTCCCAAATTTTCCGGGTTACTTTTCATTTTTTTTTTTCCGTAATATTCTGATTCGGACTACTACTTACGAATATTTAAAACACAAAGGACATGGACAAAATGTGCCCCACGGAGTACAAACGTACATTTAATGCAGATAATTAAAATAAAATAAATAAAGAATTTTGAATAACTTTTTATGCCGCATAGCAGAAGTGGAGAAATAATCGTAATTAAAAGTTTTTCTGTTTGATTTGCGTTTTATATACCCTTTAATGTTGCCATATAATGTTAGATAAGTTCAGAACAGGGAAAAAATATTATATGAAGGTTTTTAAAATAATAAATAAATGCTTAGCAGGCCTTAAATAAACACGTAAAGTATTCGTAACCATAATGTAATAAAACGTATTTTTTGGATGTGTTCTTGTCTATAAATCGAACCATCTATGACTGAATTTATAGATGTTAGTGCAGTTACGGATAGGATAATATGACGTTATTACTGGCAACACCGTTGTCAAATGTCAATTGTCAATACCATATTCCTTCTTTGACGTTTGCGCCGGTTTTCTCGTTCGAATCGTGTTTTTGTTTCATTATTTAGTTATTTAGTTTATTTACTTATAGGTACACCTCTGCCCAACCCTTCGGGGATACAAGGCGTGATGTTATGTTATGTTATGTTATTTTCGCCTATACGTTTATATTTTATAGTGTCGTAGCGCCACACGAGTGCTCTAACTAATAATGACTGTAAACTGTATAATTACAAACAACGAAAATTGACCTTTTACAAGCGTGTGTTGACTGTAGTTTTCCCAATAAGAGAACGCGCGCAGGCGGCATGTATTATCATCATTACCCCCTGATGTGATGAGTTCTTCTATAGGAGTGGTTAACTTTTGAGGTAAGTTCTAGTTTCAATAAGTACCTCCTACTAAAATATATACGACAGGTATTATTTACTCCATATTCTAACATCGTGGTCAAATCTAAGACTAATAGTTTCCTATTTTATCTTCACAGTTGTCACCTCATACCTGTGTCTGTGGTGCCTGTTATGACAATAAACCAAGACGCCTTGTAACCAATTCAAGGGAAAGACAACTTGGTCATATCAATGTTTGTTATGGCTGCTGGAGATCAGTTATATGTGCAAGAAGACACGACATTTTGGAATTGAAATAATGTTTTGATAACATTAAATGATTAAAATAATGTTCTTTGTTTTATTATTTGCCATATACAGATTATGCTACTGTAGATATTTTACTTTAAGTGCTATAAACAATAGTTACAAACTATAGATTTTATCAGATTATAAAAAAATGCGAATACTTTTTTTTTACTAAAATACTATTTATATTAAACGCCTGGCACAGATATATACACATTTATTTACATGAAATACCTTAGCCATAGTGCAAAAATCAACCTTTTCAAACGTTCATAACTTTTGTCCACAACTGCTCAGCAATATGCCTCTTTTTAATTTTGTTTGTAGAAGATCAGTACTATTAAATGACATATATTTTGTATATGTACATTCTGGGGTACAAGCCCATACAATTTTTGGCCATGTCCTTTGTCTAGTCGGTCCAGCCGTTTTGAATTTATGCGCTTACCAATGAACAGGCATTAAATTTTTATTAGTAGATTTTATTGGCTTAAAATCGAGCAAAATTTTTAGCTCGATTTTGACTTTCCAATGTAAGGTCTGCTTACGGACGCCATGCCGGACGGTCGTCTCTGTGCGTGGTGTCTTCAGTTTTGTTCAATATGTGGTCGATTGGTGCGAGTTTAACGGTGTTTCATTTGTTTGTTGATTTACTTGTTTGTCGCAAATTTAAATTATTTAAGACGGTGCAAAAGTGATAAACGTGCTTTCCTGATCTCCAGCCTGCGGCCGAGGACCCCGAGCCCCCGTACGGGCCCATCTGGTGAGATCTTTCCATATACTGCAGGGACTTGCCTTCGATCCCGTATCAGGCTGTTTTAGTTTGTTAATTTGAAGCTGCATTTAACATCATTTACCAGTGGTATAGTGTTTCAAAATCATTTCACATTCAAAAGTGCAAACATTTAGAGACCAAATCCAAACAGAGTGTTTGTTTTTTTTTGTGAGTAAACATTCTTTTAGATGTTTCGTGTATGCAGAGGGCGAGAGGGCTGAGGGCGCCAGATGTTGTCGGGATATTTTAAACAATGAAAACTTCAACTAATGTGCGTGTTAACTGTGTATTTTGTTATAAATCGAAATGAACATGAAACTTGTGTGAAACTTATTATTTTTAGTATGTAACTTGTACTTTAACAAAATGGGGTGCTCACAAGGCGCAAGAGTGCGTACGCACACTGAGCGCGTGCGCTGTTGTCAGGTGTCTATAGCTGAACCACAGCAAATTCGTGGAATTGAAATGCGAGGCGTGCGTTTCGCAAGCCCTTTATCCTTATCCGGCGACAAAATTTGCCATTAGAACGATAGCTAAGGACACGAAATACTTAGAAAGGGAATCAATTTTTGGATGGGCACGGCAAAAGAGGCAAGAGATTTACAAAGACTGGAAACGGTAGCGAGACCTCAGACGAAGAAATTGAAAAGTAAAAACAGCAACAGTTATCACAGCAGAACAAGGACATGGATGATGGAAAAAGCCGAGAAAAGATTCGCGAAGGAAGCTCGACCTGAATCAACTCGGCTGCGACGTCAATAAAAGATGCCCTCCCATAGATAAATACCACCATCTCTCCACTATTCCAATACTAATTTTAGGGTGCACTACTCGATTGGCTCTTCTCCTTCCTATCCTAAGGGCACGTCCTCCCTACCATTAAAGCGCCCCCCGGACAATTCCTTGGTATGCAATGGTCATTGTAGCACCATGATGCATAAGGCTTCAGGGGCTAGTGCGAATCTTGGGGTTCATTCGATTAATCGAGTCTGGTCAAACCACGCTGGGGTTTCGGTGCATTTAATTCATTCATTCATTCGATTTTGACTTTCCAATGTAATATCGAAGTATTTAGACGTGTTGCCGCGCAACGAGGGATACTAAAGAGATATTGGTCAAAGCCGATTGATTAATCAGTTTTTATATTTATGCTCATGGCTGCACCCACTGTTAACCTCTCGTGGCTGCTGGGGCCACCGATCACCCACGGAACTCCTGCATATAGATGTTGCGAATTGTTAATGAAAACGGGCATCAGGGATAGAGAGAAGAGTACCTAGTTCTAACGTGAGGTTCTGACCTGGGAAGGCGAGGCAGCCGGCGTTGAGGAAAAGGTGCGTCTTAACCAACTTGAAGACGCCCCGCTGAGCGGCCGGCAGCGGCAGCGGCGCGTACAGGTGCACGCCGCTTGCCCAGAACACCTGTACACAGAACACACATGATCTATCACCTGCCATAGCTTGTCCCAACTGAGTTGGGGTCTGCTTAACAGGATGCAACTGAATACCAGTATTTTACATGGAGCTACTGCGATATGCCTCCACGGTACCCCTTTGTAAGACTGTTTACATTTCTTTTTTTTTTGGGTGGGGAAGCGGGAGGACGTGTCAGACTTTCACTGACTAAAACCCACCCGCGTTCCTTCAGTTGCCTGTGCCAGGGCCACGGATTCCAAACAACCCGCGACCCGTGCAGGCCCAATCGGACCCCGTCACTTAGTGTTGATATCTCTTTGAGGCGCGCGTGGAACACGAAGCACCGTGGCCCCGGGATTGGTCTTTACCGGACGCCGAGCTACCCATTGCTCGCCTTCCGCAAGCCCACGCCTACGGTGGCCGGAAATCTGCAGGCGACTCCCGACGCCCAGGGCGTCTCCTGCGGCGACTAGTGGGGGCGTGAGGGCGCAAGGTTCCCTCAATCACGCGCTCCGCCTCCTCCTTCGCTTCGCAGAAGGAGGAAGTCTGATACCTGCACACAGTAGGTACACACAGGATTACGGTACGCACGGTTCTTCACAAAAATATCTAATGCAAATGTACAACAGCATTACATATGAAGAGAAATTCGTCCGCGTGGATTTCGAAAAAAAAAAAAGTTATAAAAATAAAGTAGCCTATGTTCATCAGACATAATTTCGGCTTATAAAGGTATAACAATTTTTAAAATCGGTCCAGTAGTTTCGGAGCCTATTAATACAAACAAACAATCATATCTTTCCTCTTTTTATTATTAGTATAGAAAACTAGTTATCTATACTAATATTATAAGACCGAAGGAAGGTGGGCACCTGCCCGATGATTGCTGTCGGGAAATTGTACATATGCTATCTGCGCGGTAAACTCTGCTTGCGCGATGCAGGATTTGTCTGACGTCAGTGTGATGCGTTTTTTTCGCATGTGACGATGTAGTTGACGCCACATCACGATGCGTTTGTTCGCATGTGACGGTGTAGATACCGCCACATCACGATGAGTTTGTTCGCATGTGACGATGTAGATGCCGCCACAGTATCTTCGAAACTATGTATTTTGGACCACTTATACTAGGACTTATTGTATTATTTTTATTTATAGAATATAACCCTAGAGTTATGAGATATAAAAAAACACTTTGTGTTTGAGTCCACTGTAATAGGTGGGCGAGGATATATTGTCATCAACCGGATACAAATCAAGACTCCGGGTTGCTACTGAGAAATTACAGATTGAAAAACCCAATAACACTTTTCCCGGGAATCGAACCCAGGACAGTAGAATAATCAATATTTCCTTCTTTCCTGTATTACACTAGTTTCTGCCTGCGACTTCCTCCGCGTAGAATTTCTTGTGCCCCCGACCTATCCCGTAGCATCGCCTGTCCGCGTCTCTTAGTTCGTTTTCGCTTAGCGTTCTTACTGACATTCTTTATTTTTGCTCGGTTAGTAAAGGTCACTATGTGATGATGCCTGTAGATTTCCTAAAAAAAATCCTATCAAATGCGAAAAGAACTATTTCAATCCGACCGTTATTTTCTGAGATTACCCCCCTACAGGGGCGGATTTAGGGGGGGGGGCACGGGGGCACGTCCCCCCCCCCCCCTCCAGACGGTATTTTTGTGTACTGTGGAGATCCGTTGCGGAAAAATGGACGCTAATGAATTGCTAGACATCTTTAGCAGGAAACATAAAAGAAAACTGTATTTATTTAACATTTAATTTTTCTATTGTTTTGACACTTTCATAAACCTTCATATACATACTTTAACTTGCAAGTTTATTTCTAACAGTTATTATTAATTTTTTACATACAAACTTACAAACAATAGTTATTTGTTTTACATGTGGGTAAAAGTGTTTTTTGCCGTGAGTGTTTGGATTGAAACCTGAGCTAGCGAAGGGTTCTAGAATTAAAGCACGAGCGAAGCGAGTGGTTTAAAAGAAGAAACCTGAGCGTAGCGAAGGTTTCAAATCACGAAACGCTATAAACTTTTACCCATAAGTGAAACACAACAATTTTCACCACACTACGAGGAACTTGCAAAAAAGAAAGAAAACCAGTAAAAGAAAACCTTTCAACTAATTCTGACGGAGTCAAATTTTCATCGCATTTTGAGAAATTTGTAAAAACTTGTCGTTGTAAAAGTTTTTGAATGTTAGCGTGGGACACAGGCAGGTCACAACGGGATTCTTACAAAGGCTTCTTTCAAGTGCCTGTTGTTTTTTAATTCGCTCATGCAGGCAAAGGAAGTGAGCCATACAGCCCTGTCTTTTTTGTCATTTCTTAGTGAGAAGGTACGTTCAAAACAAATGCTTCTTACACTTTATTTATTTATTTCGATACACTAAGTATAGTTAACCATTACTTTTATTACCTTTTACTGTATATTACGATTAGAACTATTCAAATTAACATAAAAAATTACATAATTTTATAGTGTTAGCAATAAAAATAAATTAAAAAGCGGATATTTTCGGTTCTGAATAACCAGGTATTTTCGGTTGACAGGTTTTGAACGTTTCTAACTTTTGTCTTAAAAACTTTTTTGTTCCTAACTCTTTGGTTTTATTTAAAACTTCGAGTAAATGTTGAATCAGAAGCCTTCGAATTTTAAAACACTTTTACACTCTAGATAACAAAAAAGGCTTTTACCCACGGAAATCGATGGGTAAAAATTGCAAATAATAGGTAGTGTGGTGAAAACCAATTTTATCTCTTAATTTTAGATCACACTCCGTTATTTACGTTGTTGAGCAGGCAATTTTTTCGAACATATGAAGCAATGGATTGGTAATAGCCTTCAAAATGATTCAGATTGTTTTACGCAAATAGGGTACAGATAAGGGTATTTCATCGTTCATATATTAGGTACTCACCCGTCCACCAACAGCCTGTCCGTCCATGTGCGGCCCGACGCCTCTCTGCTGGAAGCCGCGCAGTGTGGTGGGGCCGCCGAGGAAGAAGTGGTCTGGTAACATCGAGCCGCGAACATCGTGCAGTATGCCTAGAGCGCCTGTTACTTGTAACACCTGGATATGAACAACGAGGTCAGTTAGAATGCTACAATTAAGGATCTTTTGGCGCCCGAATTATATTGACGGAGGGCGTTGTTGGTAAACCTTATATAATAATATTTATCAACCAGCAACCAGTATGTACTCACCACGCCAAAATCTTGAGACAACGTATGATTAGCCTGCAGATGCATCTCCGACTTCAGGTTGACCACACTGCCGCCAACACCAGCCACCTCATTTCTGATCTGCATCCACACGCCGTGCGTCGGGAAGATCTTCTCGTCTCTGTGGTCCACGTTGATTGTGTGGCGGACGGTCGATTTCAGGTGTGGACCTTAACATCAGAAGCGTAAAGGTTAAGTTAGATTAATCATGATTAAGTTTAGCTGCGCTGTGCTGTGCTGTGCTGTGCCCGTTCTTATCCATAGGATCCTACTACGAGCTGTAATGGGCAACTAGTTTTATCTTTCTGAATGACCGATGAAACTCAAAGTATTTAATTAAACTATTTACTTTTGAATGTAAATAGTTTAATTAGCGGGGGAGGCCCGGCGGGAAGCTAGTAACATTATAAAGGGAAAAGATTAGATTTGATGGATGTCTGGATGTTTATTCGTTACGCTTTCAAGCTAAATCAGCTGGACGGATTTGGATAAATTTTGGCACATGATAGACTATAGATAACGTTAAAGGATACTTTTTTTCTCGATATTCCCAAGGGATCAAGAAGGGATGGGGGTGAAACCGTAGGGCGCTGCTAGTTTATAATACAGCTGGAATCCCGCGAGCTTTTAGTACTGCGACCGCATGCCGCACCGCTCGTTCGTTTATAGGTATGAGGAACAGGGTGTAAAGTTCTCTAGAAAAGCTCTATAGAAAAGGGAGGACCTTCCGCACAGACGGTTTTCGTGTCTGGTGGGCAAGTGCCCGACGAGAGATGTCGGGACTTTGTATATTATATGCTAGTTGCTCAGTAAACTCTACTTGTGTTGCAGGATTTTGCGTGACGTCAGTGTGATGCGTAGTTGGAGTGGAGCGATGTAGATGCCGCCACAAACTATTTTGAACTGCTTAAGGTTCCAGCACGTGTTGCCTCAATGTGGTAAGTGCGAAGGACAGTATCCTAGTCCAGAGCGTTGCTAAGCACAGCAGAGCCTGAGTTTATGTATAAATGTGTGTATTTGTACTATTGTGTAATGTTATGTTGTCATGTCTCTCACCGCTGCTCTCTCTGACCGCGAAGGAAGTCTTGTTGATGACTGACATATCTCGGATCAGTCCCTCCCACTGCAGGTTGTGTTTTATCTGTAAGGCACATCGTCAGTGTAGGTACAGTCAACAAAACACCATGGAACAATTTCACATTGACAGTGCCCTTTATATTTGTAGCAGTCAGGCCGAATTTTTTCGGCGTTCCTTGAAGGGTTAGGCAGATATGTTTTAGTGCACTCTTCGCCAGCAATGTTAAAGACCCGTTGACCTGATAGGAGATGACGCGACCGAGTTAGTTCAGTGCTCACAAATGTTTACACCGAACTTAGCGCCAACCCGTAAACCATGGAGTCTCCTGTGGGCTAGATCCTCAGTCCGGCTTCCACCCGAATTGCGAAACACACTATCTATCACAATCTGAATCATTTTGAACAAACAACAACGTAATAACGCAATTGACGTTGTTCGAACTGTCAAAATGAAAGCCATTTCTAATTTAGTTAGTGTGTGACGCAATTACCCCCCAGTTAAGAAGAAAGCCCACACAACTCAAAATGTCTTTATGAAGGAATCAAGTACTAACTTAAAAGTAATGCTATAGTAGAGTTTGACAAGTTCTCAACTTCGAATTGAGAGCAGTGGTGGCCCAGTGGTAACGGCCCCGACTAACGCGTTGTAGGTCGTGGCTTCAAACCCAGGCAGTAGCTTGACATTGTGTGAATAATTTCATCACCACTGCTCTCAAAACGGTGTAGGAAATCATCGCGAGGAAACCGGCATAAGCTAGACCCAAAAAATCGAAGTCGTGACATCTATCAACCCGCACTGGGCCCGCGTGGTGGGTTACGGCCCATTCTCTCTCACAGAGAGGAAGCCTGTTATGCTCTATGCAAGTTCAAATTCTTAATTCTGAAGCCTGGTGTAACAGTTATGTAACAGTTATTTTCATCCGGAATTTCTCCGTAGTAGCTCAGATTCTGTATTTGAAATATTGTTATTTTTTTTCTTTTGTGCCCTACTGATCATAAATTTACAAGGCTCCTCCTACTAAAGGGACGATGAGGGTGTGCCACCTCTGCCCAGTGCCCAGCCCTTCGTGAAATACAAGCTGCATTTTTATATGAATTGAATCTTTTGCTCGCGACTTCACTAATGCAGTGGTTGGAATAATCCCACGCGAACTTACCATCGGGATCAAAAGTATCATAAGAATTTACTTGTGAGCCAATTTCATAGAAAGCTTGATAAGGACAGACTGAAAGACACACTGGCGGACAGACAGCCAGGGTCACTTTTTAATTATAATAAGTATTAGTAAACAAGTACCTAAGTACCTATATTAAGTAAGTACGGAAGTATGTATCAAATTGTCTCACTGTTGGCGACGTCTTGAAGCCTAAATTGAATTGTATTCCTCGGTCGAGCAGGCGGTACCCTGACCACGGGTACTCCTGGTTTTGCTGATACAACGACGCCGATATCCTGCACAAACGGTGATTTTACATTAGGCTATGTTGTGCTACGCTAAGCCAATTCGCTATCAATTCAGTAAATAACGGAACCGTGCTGCGCTGAGCTTTGTATTGCTACGCATTTGTTTTTGCCAACAGCACCACGTAGGTATACGTGGTGCTGTTGGCTCGCAGTTAAATTCTCGACTACACGAGATTTACTGCACGGAGTTAATAATCTGCAAACCTGTCGCAATTAGAAATTGTTTTCTAGAAAAAAGGTCACACGAGAAATATAGCTTAATAGCTTCTGCCCGCGAGATCCTCCGCGTGAAATTTCTTGTCCCCCCGCCCCACACCGTCGCATCGCATGCCCGCGCTATCACTTCGTTTTCGCTTAACGTTCTCTCTGACTTTTTTTCCTTTTTATGGTGTTACATAGCCTAAAGGTTTCCTCAAGAATTGTGCTATAAAATGCAACAAGATTTTTTCAAATCCTACCAGTAGTTCCAGAAATTACCATACAAACTTGCAAACAAACAAATTGGAACTCTTTATAATTTAAGTTTAAATGTTAGCATAGCACAGCAAAACGCAGCGTAGCATAATGCTGAATGGTCATTCAACAAAACTTAAAACACATCGAAGTTCAAAATGTTATAAACTACTTTTCCAACTAATAAGTATGGTGGAAGCCTCGCTATCCTTTCTTGCGCTGGCAGTCAATAAAAGAAAGCAATGCTCTAATTTTAGTTAAGTTGGAGAAGAAGTGCCTGTTGTAGATGAAAGTACTCACATGGGTTCTAAAGGCTTGAGTAGAAGTGGCTTAGTAACCGCGATGTTGAAGCTGCAAGTGTTCCTGTAGCCGAGGCTGTAGGCCGCCTGCGCGCGCTCGCCGCGACCCCATATGTTAGGAAGCTTCAGTCCTACGCAGTACTGGGAGTAAGAAGGAGTATGAGGCTGCCTATCTACCAAAGAAGTATGGGACATGTTCGATTCGGCAGAGGTCGGGCAGCAAAATTTAATGTATATTTGCCATCCTGAACATGTGTTTAGCAGTCCTGAGATAGCTGAGCAGTGAAGCCAAAAAACTATGTATATGTCAATTCCCATCAGAGCAGAGAGAGATGCGCCTTGCGCGTATGTTTTTTCACGGTTTTCACAACAACTGCTTCATAATTTCAAATTAAATGTCATGCAAACCTAACTTGTAATGCAAACGTAAAAAGTGATTAAAATGCTGGATCGAAAATTCGTAATTTATTCAAAAATCTAAAAGCTTTTTCTTATTCTTAGCGTGTCGATAGCAATCTATGCATATGGAGTCAGCCTAGAATTGGGCTACGAGCTTGGACCTTGCAGTAGCGTCCATCAACTCCTGTAGCGTGCAGACACGCTGGACACAATATTAAGTGCCCCATTGTTTGTGGGACAACATCACATTTACACTTCAGGGCGGAGTCATCTGTGAATATCCACCTGAACAGGTTTTCCTTGCACCGGCCTGCTTACCAGCTTTTTCTTATCTCGCAGAAGGTGTGAAGGATAAAGATGACTTCGTCTTGGGTGACCGTGACATAAGACACTGCTTTATCCCCTTGGTGAATAATCTATAGGTTTGTTGACCACCTTTCTGCTAGAGCTGGGTCATCATCATCAGGACTGCCAGATTGACTTGTACAAAATATAATTTAATGTCTGTTACCGATCACCACGTTGCCCTCATCCTCTCCGACCGTCGCATTCATACCGCCAACCATCCGTGACATCTCGCGGACTTGAAACGTCACCTGCACATACGTTAAAGCCCAGAAGGTTAGGCCGAGGTCTACCTATAGTACACCCACATTTCCAGTCACAGTACAGTCCCATGTAATAGGGGGCGAGCCTATTTTGCCATCATACGGGCACAAATTCAGACTCCGGGCTGCTACTGAGAAATTCTGGATAGAAAAACTCAATAAAACTTTGCATGACCTGCGAAACGAGCCCAGGACCTCATGCTCAGCAGTAGCTCTTGTGACCACTAGACCAACAAATAGGTTGTACATCATGTTGGTGACGTGAGCAAAGTTTTGATATGAATGTGGATGACTTTATGAGTAGAGAAAGAACAAAGAAATGATGGATGAGTGGATTGTGTGAAGGATGAAGACTTATCGAAGAAGAAGACGTACTGCGCCATTCGCCAAAAATTGGAATAAAGGTAAAGTAGTATAAAAGTAAAGTAGTAGGGGATTCGGTTGTGAGCCATCGTAGCGAGCGGTGCCCTGTGTCGCGAAATTCAATTCTTTGGAACTGTACACCTACATACATCCGAGGAACTGCTTGCCTGCCAAAGGATCCTGAGCTTCGAATTTGGTGAGATAAATCCATTCTATGGTTAAGGAAATTTAATTCTCAACATGAAAGTACAAAGATCTCACTTAGCTTATAGCTATTGTTTTAATTTATAGCAAATCATTTAAGGCTCCAACGAGCATCGACAACAAGCTCGAAGGCAATGAACAACTTGCGTAAAGAGCCTAAAAGTGAGGAAAGCCTGGATCTGTTGTGATCAAGTTTCATTGTCCAGCTTAACTGTTTTTGTTAAGGCCAAAAGGCAAAATAAGCCAATCGAACTCAGTTTTGATTTTCAGCTTTAATCTAATTGTGGTTCGGCCTAGCGGGTCTGCAGGGTCGTGAACTTGAGGTTTGGCGGTTCTTATTTCAAGAGACATTCTGGTGAAGGGTTTTTGTAGGATGTTATTAACTCAAAACAAAACGAACGCTGTCGATTTAGATTTCGTACATGAACTTATTACCTTGACCTAGACACTAACCTATCATATGTTAACAATTGCAGCATTTATTCCCAGGAAATACGGCTAACAAATGATCCAAGTAGATTTAAACCTTCAACGAGGCGTTCTGGGGAGGAGAAGACATCCTAATTGCCGCGTCAGAATTGTACCTTGTAAACGTGTGTTCTAACTTGAAATGGGCGGGAAGAGAGATTTTTGTTTAATAGCTGATTCGTCATATCATTAAAATGAAAGCATTGTTTCTACAAACTTGTATTTTGTTGCACCAAGCTTACAGAAATGTGCTTCAGGTAGCCGGCCCGAGGGTAAAAAAAAAGGTTATATAGCCGCACAAATAGTCGGTCCCAGTGTCAAGTGTTAAGTTCAAAAGTGCTGCAAAAACAGTGAGGGTGACGTGACGCGCTTTGTAGGAATGCGGAAGGCATCTTGTAGTGAAATTAATTGAACATAATAAGCCCTTTGGGATCGTTATTTGGTTGTGGTTTTAAATAAATATAGTAATGTAAATGTAAATTGTGACGCGAAGTCACTAATACCATTTATAATAAACTCAAATATGGGTTAGAAATTAGCCAGACTCATGTATCAAATGTTGATCGTAAGTACCTTGTATAATACACAGTCTGAAAGTGTCGGCACTCACTAAAGCCAACAGGTCAAGACTGTGAAAATATTAAAGAGTTATCATGAGAGACCTGATTAACCACGCTAAGAATAAACCAAGACAAAAGAAAATGCATGAAATATTAAAAGGATAACCCGTAACCAAACGCATCAAGAACCACAGGATGCGTTATCTCGCACATTTCCAAGGACGACAAAAATCACACCTGCTACCTGCTGCAATGCAGTACAAGGCCAAATACAAATAAGTCGGCCGAACTATTTACACTTGGAATGACAACCTCAAACAGGACATGACTTACTTCGACAAGGAAATCAACTTCTGGATGGACACGGCTGTAGAACGAGATAAGATAAAAAGGCTGCGAAATATACAAGAAACCTGAAACGGATAGTAGCGAGACCTCAGACGAAGGTATTGGAACAACACAGCATAGCAGAGACCGGCTGCGACGTCGTTAAAAGATGCCCACCCATAGACAAATATTACCCGCCTCTCCAATAGTCCAATGCTAATTTTAGGGTGCATTACTCGATTGGCTCTCACTCTCCTTCCTATCCTAAGGGCACGTCCACCCTACCATTAAAGCGCCCCCCGGTCTATTCCTTGATATGCAATGGTCTTGTAGCACCATGAAGCATGAGGCTTCAAGGGCTAGTGCAAATCTTGGGGTTCATTCGATTAATCGAGTCTGGTCAAACCACGCTGGGGTCGGTGCATTTCATTCATTCATTCATTCAGTAGTATAAAAGTAAAGTAATAAGGATAAAGTAGTCTAGTGAGCGTGTGTCTGGTCTCGTGAGTGTCTGAAGTCACAGAAGTGTCTTTGGTCACATATCTGAGTGTTATTGAGGGGTGTAAGAGTGAGTGCGTAAGTACCTCGAGTCCATCGGGCGTGGCATCCGGACCGGAGGACACATCGATATAGACACAGACGTTACGAAAACAGCCCAGGTTGTCGAGCGCCTGTCGAACCTGTACACAAATGACCTACGTTATAGGAATCTTAAATTCATCACAGAGAGCGCGCACAAGTGTGTGTTATATAATGAAGCATTTTTGTAAATTCGTTCCCAAAAAGGGGTTAAATAGAAGGTGATAGATTTGTGCGTAATAAACTAAGTAAAAATGTTTCTTCATTTTAGTTCTAAAGGAGCTCGTCCGTGGAAGCAAAATACGATTACCTATAATAGTATCTGGCGCTGTGATTTGAAAAGTATGGGTGCCGTTGGGTAACAGAAACATGACAAGGCCATCCGATTTTAAAAGAAATGAGTCCCTTGCCATCTGCGCATAGAGCACCAGTTCACTCAAAGTTCATTTAACTATTCAATTCAAGGCAGGCACTAAACTGCGCAGAATTTGCAACAGAATAGAGGACCTAATACCTACGTGTTAGGGCATCTATTCTTCTGCCAGTTCGTTGCTAGACATAGGCCTATCCCACGTTTCACCGCTACGGTTACGGCTTAGAAGAACAGGGGCCGCCACAATTCATCTGCAATTTACCGGCGAATGGCGTCACTGAAAGGTTTAACCTTCAGACGAAGTTCCGCCTGTCTTTTTAATTATGTGGATCGATCTACCAGGGTATCATCTCACGCTAATAGTGGAGGTACACATTGAATTTTGCACCAACCACAGTAGAGAGTAGACGTGTTCACTGGCTAATTTCCTACTACCTTAAAAGTACCAACAGCGTTTTTTACCGACGGGTTCTGATTTCGACTCACCGCTCTGTGGAACACTTTGCCGCCAAACTAACATACCGGAGCAGATTAGAACCAACTAAGTACTGGGCGCTACGGGAATCATCGTTTCGAGACAGCGAGCAACACGGCATAGCTACTTCGCCCCACCTTGCGACCAGCCAGCGGTGACCAACCTTGCGGTATGAATTTCACTTGTAAAAAATGTGCTGATGCGGTATCGGACGGCGCCCACTGTTCAAGTTGTCGTCTGACTTTCCATTTCCCTTGTGTAAGCCTCTCGGAGGTCGGCTGGAGGAGATTAGGATCAGACAGACAGGGAACTTGGATCTGCCCGGAGTGTAAAAACACCCCACAACTCAACTCCCCGAGAACCCAAATACCGGTGAAACCGAGTACCCAAGAAGATGACTCATCTATCAAAATTTCATCTCTTCAGAAGATCGAGTCAATATTGCAGACTCTAATCAAGTTACCCGAACAGGTTGAGCAGTTGCGCTCTGATCTAAATAACCTGACATCTGGCCTAAAAACGCAAATAATTGACGAGTTAAATACAAGATTTGAGCAAATTGAAACAAAATTGGCAATTGTTGAGACCTTGAAGCAGGAACGCAATGCTTTGACGAACAAATTCAATAAATATGAAGAGCGTCTATCAAGTTTAGAAAAAACGATTAAGGACAAAGAGGAGGTAATTAAAGATCTACAAATAAAAACCAACGTCCTAGAAAGAGAGTACAACCGTGGCCAACAGCAAAATCGATTTCTCAACATCGAAATAGTAGGGATACCGGAAAAATCGGATGAAGATCTGCCACAGTTGTTACTAAAACTAGCTACCTCAATCAACGCCAACATAACCAAGGAAGATATTGAATTTATAACGCGAGTTCAGCCACTGCAATCCCAAACAGGTAAACCTAAGCGAATTGTTGCTAAATTGAGGAACAGAAACGCTAAAGACTGTGTCATTGCAAATTTTCGGAAAATCAACAAATCCAAAGGTATAACTTCAAACGATCTAGGCTTCGAGGGTAATTCATCGAAAGTCTTTATAAACGAGCACCTCACGATAGCTAACAAAATCCTGCTTAATAATTGCCGTAAACGCGCGAAGGAACTGGACATCAAATTTGTGTGGGTAAAAAACTGCTCAGTCTACATGCGCTGCCACGAAAAATCACCACCCGCTGCAATTGCCTCGGAAGAGGATTTGGAGAAGTTTCTTATTTCAAAGTAATTTGCATGCTACGAATGTTATCTTATCCGTCAATTGTTTCCAATATTGTAGTAAAAACCACTTTCATAATGTTTAACACGATACACTTACAAACTACTTACACACATTCATCTATCACACACACTCATACCCAGATACAAAATAATTCTAGTAAAAAACTAACACTCTTAGCGACCCTCGCGTTGAGAACCTCTGGCTCGCATATTACTCACTACTTATCGTTGGTCCGTTATACCTCGCGTCACATGCAGTCTGGCAAATTATTTCCTAAGTACCCGCGCTCATTCATTTTTTTCTCTTTTGTTCAAACATTATTCCGGTTAACTACCTGCCACATCTTAATAATAGCATGAATAAGTTAAAAGTTTATTATCAGAATGCGCGCGGACTTAGGACTAAACTACCTGTTTTTTACCGTAATATTGAATCGCATGATTTCGACATTATAATCATTACGGAAAGTTGGCTGTACGACGGAATATTGAACACAGAAATATGTGATGGACGTTATGATGTATTTAGATACGATCGCCCTAGCGGTAAAAAGGGTGGCGGGGTTATGATATGTATTAAACGTGGTTACTGTGCCACAGCGAGGTCAGACATTCACATTGGATGCGCGGAATGTATTTGGGTAACAGTTAAGAATTATGTTTTTTCTAAGTCATCTCAGAAAGGCGACCTACACTTAGCCGCAGTTTATATACCCCCCAACAATAATTCACCAAAAATGTTAAAAGATTTTAAGGACTCTCTGCTTCATTCCTACAATTTAAGCCCCGATGATAAGTACCTAGTGGCAGGCGATTTTAACTTACCCTTTATAACTTGGTCCTCAGATGGATACGGTTGGAAAACTAAAACTAACTCGGATTTATTTGAAGCCGCAACTGAATTTGTTAATTCTTTAGATTATATGAATATGTCTCAATACAATTTGAAACCAAATTGCTGTGGCAATGTTCTCGACCTTGTTATCGCTAATGTATCTTTGGAGTGTTCCACAAGCGAGGTATCGCTGGTGGATATTGACAAGTATCACGTACCACTGGAACTTTGCATGGAGGATTGCTGTTACAAACCTATTCGCTCCCAACCTAGAGTTATAAAAAAGTTTTTTAAAGGTAATTTTGAGAAAATTAATTCGGAGCTTATCAGCGTAGACTGGAATAACCATTTCGAACAGCGTAGTGTAGATGAGTGTGTTGACATTCTTTACGTAAAATTACGCTCACTTATAGAAGCACACGTCCCAACAGTAAAAGTATCAGGGCGTTACCGTTACCCGAAATGGTACCCTCCAGCACTAATAAACGCTATAAAAGAAAAATTTAACGCCCACAAACGGTGGAAAAAATTCAAATCCCAAACGGACTACGCCGAATTCGCCTTGTTAAGAACTCGAGTAAAAATTCTCCAAGAGGAGTCCTACGCTAAATATACTGCCAGATGCGAGAAGCAATTAATAAAGTCGCCTAAAGAATTTTGGAAGTACGTAAATAATAAAAGAAAATCCTCTGGATACCCTCGCAATATGGTTTATCAAGGGGTAACATATTCGAAAGGTGAGGATATTTGTAATACATTTAATAATTTTTTTCAAAGCGTCTTTAGTCCTACCAGCAGTAGCAGTGTCAAGAGTTGCGATGACTGCCCTATGTCAAACGTTGCCCATTCCATTGTCATCACTCCCGAATCGCTAAGAACAGTTTTTAGAACTTTAAACATTAAGAAAGGAGCCGGTACTGATGGGCTCCCAGCAATTCTTATAAAAAAATGCGAATTAGGTTTAACTCCTCCCCTTAAAATCATTTACCAGCGGTCTCTCGACGAGGGAACGTTCCCGCGACAATGGCGCGAGGCTCAAATTATCCCAATTCATAAAAAGGGCTCCAAGCTGGATGTATCTAATTACCGAGGCGTATCACTACTGAATAACTTTGGGAAGATGTTTGAGAAAATTGTTTACGACCATATTTACACTGCAACTAAGCTTTGTATACCTGCTTCCCAGCATGGCTTCGTTAAATCACGTTCAGTCAATACTAACCTTCTCGAACTTACCAACTATGTTGTAACTGGTATGAACGACGGTGCCCAGGTGGATGTAATATACACAGACTTCGAAAAAGCGTTTGATCGGGTGGATTTCTGCATTCTGATCGAAAAACTAAAAGCCGTAGGTATTAAAGGGAACTTGCTAAGGTGGATAGACTCTTACCTTAGAAACCGGCGGCAAGCCGTAGTTATCGGTAGCTACCGATCTGATTACGTGGAAGTTACTTCTGGAGTGCCTCAGGGCTCACTGGTATCCCCCCTACTTTATAATATTTACTTATTTGACATTACACAGTGTTTCTTTCACGCTGAACATCTTCTGTATGCCGACGACAAAAAAATATTTATGAAAATAAATAACCTTAGTGACTGTCATTTGATCCAATCAGACTTAGATAGGCTTAGTGACTATTATATTTTAAACAGTATAAATGTAAATATTAAGAAATGCCAAATTATATCTTTCTCTAAAAAACGCAGCAATATTAACTATAGTTACCGTCTCAGTAAGGACATTATACCGCGAGCATCACAGGTTAGGGATTTGGGAGTGATTCTAGACGAAAAGTTCACGTTCGAGGCACACATTGATCAAATTACGAGTAAAGCATTCAAGTCCCTCGGATTCGTAATACGTAACAGCCAACTGTTCAATAGCCCACTTTGCTTAAAAACTTTATATTACTGTTATGTAAGGAGCATACTGGAATCCGCTAGTGTTATATGGCGACCTTTTTATAAGAAATATATTGATAAAATTGAATCAATCCAACGCAAATTTATCAAGTATCTAAATTACAAAACTAAAGTTGATATTCCAAATTACCCGGAATCCTGTCGACACCACGGCTTTAATACTCTGGAAGATCGACGACAGTTGAATGATATGATGTTATTGTACGGCATACTTAACAATAAATTTGACTGTCCACAACTGCTCAGCAGAATACAATTTAACGTTCCACTCAGACGTACCAGACATACCTCTATGCTATCTGTACCATCGGCCCCTACTAATTATCTAAAGATGTCACCATTTCTGCGTCTACCTGCATTATATAATGATAAATTCTCATCTTTGGACCCCTTTTCTACCACACGTAACAAACTTAAAAAGGAGATTATCCAAATCCTCCATCTAACGCCGGTTATTCAGCTTACCAAGTAGTGCCAATTTAGTCATACTTCTATAGTCATACACATATCACCACACACATTTACAGCACCTACACCGCACAGATACACGCACTCACATAATAATATTATAAATAGTCACTCTCTATATTTCATATTTTTCTGTGTACTTCGTAATTGGCGTAATGTTTTAAATAATACATAGGTTATATTTACTGTCAGCTGTGAAGTTACCTCATATAAATAAATAAATAAATAAATAAATTTGATGTAAGGTCAACGGACCAACTTAACTTATTAATAAACTGAGCACCAGTTCACTCAAAATTCATTTTACTATTCAAGCCAGGCTCAGAGTCAGCGCTTTTCGAACGTCCAAATTATACAAGACAGTCTCGCAAAATGCCCGCCTTTCACCACTTCCTAGCGCTTTAGCTGGGAAGAAAAAGTGGCGCAACAAACTCCCCGCAGCACTATTGCTTGCCGTGTTTTTAAAAGAATAAATGGTCGTGGTCGCTCACAATGGGCCTTATTAGAAGGCTCACCCAAAGGGCAATGGAGTGGGCTATGCTTGGAGTTTCCCTATGTGATCGAATCAGAAAATCGAAGAATTGCCAAACTTAAGTGGCAGTGGACAGGGCACATTGCTCGCAGAACTGATGACCGATGGGGCTGAAAGGTTCCGGAGTGGCGACCGCTAACCGGAAGACGTAGTGTTGGAAGGCCAAACATAAGGTGGACCGATGACCTCGCCGGTGGCTGGATTCGGGAAGCACAGAACTGGTCGAAGTGACGGTGCTTGGGGGAGGCCTACGTCCAGCAGTGGATGTATTTTGGCTGAAATGATGATGAGTGATGAAATAAGGGTGTGTGGGAGTGTGTTTTTTTTAGGGTTGTTTAAGTCTGAGTAACTTGAGTAAGTGATAGTGCGTGTGTGATTTATGTGTCTGTACCTTTTGAGCACGAACGATGACATCCTCGAAGTCTTTCGCTTTGAACAGATCGTCGACGGTGCCCTTCACTATATCGTCTTTCGTACGCTTTAGTCCGTCAATGTGAACACGGTCCACGCGAGCCTGTAACATTATTCTCGAATGGAAAAATCTTTCCCTGGGTTTCTGAAAACCTATTGGTTGTTAAGGCACCCACAAACAGGCGCGACGCGACAGCGCGACACACAGGCACCGCTCGTCGCGCGACACACGGTGCCTTTGAGACGGCTTGTGGCGTCGCGCCTGTTTGTGGGAGCCTTTAGCAAACTAATATTGTATTTACTATATTTATTCCACCACCACACCACACGCACACACAACCACCATTCACATTTCAGATTTTAAATGTGGATGATGATGATGATGATGATGACGGTGGTGATGTCTTAGACTTTTGAGTCTCGCTTCACGCAAAAGGCTATTCCTTCTATTTGTTTTAAACTAATTTCTGCCTTCTACTTCATCCGCAGTAAATTTCCCGTCGTATCGTATCCACATTTGTTTCAAGGAGATTACGAAGACACTGCAATCTATACTTATCGATAATCTTAGTTGAGGCAGCTAGTGAGCACAGCACTATTTGCTTCGTACACATGCACCATGCACATCACACGCACACTGTTATCACTGGTTTTTTGTCTCGTCCTACTAACCACATTTTTTTTTTTTTTTTTAAACGTTATACCACACTAGGAATTACTCCTTTATCGTGGGTGCGTTCACAAACACGAAAACTCACATACACAAGACACCCAGACCCGGAACAATTTGTAGGTCATACAAATATTTGTTCCGTGCGGGAATCGAACCCGCGACACGCAGCGCAGCAGCCGATCGCTCAACCACTGCGCCAACCGTGCCGTAAACCATCTAACGCTAGTTTATACTAAATCTATCCGTTAACTATGTACTACTAAATGTAGTGTGTATGTAGTCCATTCATCATCTGCCTACTGCCAAGTCTTTTCTCAACTACATATGTTGGGGTCAGCTTCCAGTCTTACCAGATATAGTTGGATACCAGTATTCTATTTGTGGAGCGACTGCCGATCTGACTTCCACAACAAACTGGGTACACAGACTTGCTAGCTCCTGACTACCCGTAACTACTGTCAAAGATCTACGAATGACAGCCGGGACTTTTCGAGGCACGGAGGGGTCTCGGCATGTACCGCCGCAAACACTCGTGGTTGACCAGCTTTGAACCTCAGGACATAGAGGTGAAAAGTGTTCCACCGCCATTGTCCGCGTTTGTACATAATACATAGATGGTAACTCATTTAAGTACCGACCTTGGAGAACGTTGCTTAACTTTGAAGATCGACCCATGGCCGTTACTTAGCCACGAGCCCCTCCGAGTACGTGTGTAGTCCGTAAGTAATAAGTACCTTAACACTGTTGAGCGCGTAGCTTGCCTTGCGCACAACCTCCTCGTCATCTACCACTTCCTGTTCCTCTGGGAAATCCACCGGAAAATGTGGTTCCACCTGAAACTCACACACACAAAACACATCTAGCTATCACGGACAACATCAATGCTGGCTCATCTAACTCAAACCCAAAGCAAGTATTTTAATTAAACAATTTACAGGCACTTTTGAACTGTCAAGGAGTCGGTCAGTCAGAATGATGAAGCTAGTTGCCCATTCCAAATCGTAGTAGGTTCCTACGGAGAGGTACGGGCAAGGAACTCCATGAACACTTTTTAAAATATTGAAAACATCGACATGATCAAGAAAAATTATTGTTGGCCAACTATTGGCTGTGCCTGACCTACACGTGTGGAAGTTTGGACTAGTCTCAAGTGGTTTGCTGATTCTCATGTTGTGATTTCCACCAGATTATTATCTGTAGCGGTCCGAAGTTTGGATATGTGCCCGGTTAATGAAAATAGCCTCAACCCTCACCCCTGTTTCATAGTGTTTTTGCGGGATTTTTGAAAATCACACGTTTCAAAATTGAAATTAACTGGCTTAGCCTCTGCCTACTCTTTCGGAATGCAGGCGTGATGTACTGTATATAATTACCTTCGCGTGTACAATCCCCATTGTCTTTATTATTTGACTATCTTCATAAAAAACTAAACAAAACGTCTCAAAATGAACAATATTTCTAAATATTTGACGAACACTCTGAAAAGTAAACAAACATCTTATTTGACGTTTTATGACGTAAACGGATGACACGATCATGAAATGGCAAAGAGGTAGTTGATTTCCAAGCATGTAATAAAGAAGATAAACTGCTTCGTTGGTGTAGTTGTCGAGTGATCGATAGCGCAACAGCTGAGCTGGAGATTCTGGGCTCAACTCTTAAAAATGTTCTATACATTGCAGGTTTGTGAGAGACTGAAAGTGCAGGATAACCAAATAAAAACCTATTTACAACCAAGTCGATGTCGACTATTCTCTCAGTGCAACAACAAAACGTAACGTCAAAATGACAACAGACTTATGTCAGCCTGCTGACATACGTCTTTGAATGTCAAGGATGTTTGCGATTTGCGTTGCGAAAGAAAAGTTTTTAGCATTCTCTATCGTCTGCCCTTGTCTGTTCACACACATTTGAATGAGACAGAAATGTCATGGCCAATAATGGAAGATGCGCTTACTAACGGAGCGCAGTCATAGTGGACGTGTCGGTCGTGCACATACGGTTATAAATATTATTTTTATCACGGAAATACCTGATCTAACCGCGATAATATTGAATTACCACAAAAAGTACATAAAATACAATAATTCTATCGAATGATTTGACTCGTAACGATCGTAATAATTACGTAAATTAGCTTGAAATCGAGATCAAAGTTTACGTTTCTTTTGTCGATGTAAACAAAAGGGATGTTTTTAAAACAATGCGTGTGGTAAGGGGGCGTGAATGAAGCTCGTTCAAGACGGAATCTCGAGGGCATTTAGAAGAAAATACTGGAGAATGAGCGGCGTCAGCAGAGACGCTCCTCTTGGGGTGCAGTTTATTCAGAAGCTGAGTAATTATTGCTGCCCGCGACTACAGATCAACCGATTACGATGGTGAGTCACTAAGGCTGTTTAGGTCATACCTTGATGCTGTTCTAAGTTTTCAGAAAAGTAAATACTATTAAATAAGCTCCAATTCCCGGCGAGTTTTGTTTTGGTGGCTGCAATTTTTTTTTGAAAGGTTCATATTTACGAAGACTGATGTGCCACTGCAGCTAGGAACGGGGCTGAAGCCACTGCTGTCTGAAATTACCTAGAAAATGCCTTATCTTTTCTTTTCTGATAGCCTGATCAAGTCTTCCCTCTTTAGTAGACAAGCGATTGTCAACAGGTTACAGTGCCCCGCTGTTAATATGGTATAAAATATACCACCATATTAATAAATCAGTAATGTTATGCCAAACCTATCTTGAAAAATTTATGGTACAGCCTGATATAACCTGTATGGTGGCACATGAGGTGAGTTGCTGCACAGTATCAAATTAAAGAGTCAGTGGGTGTGAGGGGTGGGGTACTGCATGCTGAGTAGCGCACTTCACAGCCGCCATAAGTTTTGAATCGGACTGTAACTCTTGAATTTTATACTGTAAACAGTCATCTAGAACAGGGGTCTACAGTTTTATAGACCATTGTCCCTCTCACTCAAACTTGTGTGCTAGTCTCCATCTAGACATGTGTCAAATTAACACCGGCCTATTGAGCATGGTTAAGAAAGTCTGTAAGTCTTATTGAGAGTTATCATGTTACCTTGGTTGTGGATGTCAGTTAGGCAGTCGCTCAATGTATAATAATGGTATTTAGCCGCATTGCGTCACACCACTAGAAGCGGAAGCATTGCATACAGATCAAGCTTTTTTTCAGAGCTGTAAACTAGCTACATATTATATTATGAATGTAATCATGTACTGCCACACATTGATAGCACAACCAACAATGACTAATTCTTAGTAAGTGGTTAGTGTCCTTTATGATAAATACATTTATAATTGACTTACATTTTACCACTTCCAACTTAAAAATATTATAAATGTGAAAGTTTGAATGTTTGTTACTCAATCATGCAAAAACGGATGAATGGATCTGGATCAAATTTGGCACACTGATTGTTTATAACCTGGATTAACTCGTAAGATACTTTTTATCCCCGTAGTCCTTTTCAGAGGGATAACTTCCGGGACGTCGGCAATTTATCTGCTTAACAAAATAAGAGCCATATTTTATGAACAGGCATGTTCTGGGCACGCTAATTCCATCATAGACCTCATCCATCGCTTTCCATGAGATGTGGTTGAGGTCAAGAGCTGGCCTATTTTGCAATAAAATAAAAAAGGTTTACTTAAATTACCTCATAATTTCATTTAATAATACTAACTTTTTCTTATTTACTTTTTCTTTTATATTTAAAATCCAGATACAACTTATATGATAGTGTCGATAATATAGGTATTGTATCTGTGTTACTAGCTAGTTTTCTAATACTTTGAATTGTAATCTGTGAAGAACATAGTGGGTAATAATTGTTTTAATATGTAGTATTTAAGATATTATTATGACTATTTCTTTTTGCTGCTACTGTTTGTTTTTCCATAAATAAATCAATAAATTCTTTACAAGAAATTCCCAATCTAGTCAAGAAAGGAAAAAAAAAACATTTTACCAAGTGTACACAGATTATTGCACCCAACTGTGCATATGATTCAACCATTTTACTTATCAAGAATATTATAAAACAGTTATAACAATCCAAGGCTGTGGCTATTACTGATGCGTTACTACAACTACAGGTCACGGTTACAGCAACTACTCACAGCAAAGTCAGTCAAGTAAATTGTTTATCAAATTACCTAACTACAATTATAAATGCGTAAGTAACTGACAGACAGGCAGACAGAGTTACTAGCGTGAAAAGGTAACCCTTATCATATCACGCCTGAATGGATGAATGGATTTTAGATGGGCACACGGATAGGCCCTTACAGCGACAGCGACTGCTTGTCTATACTCCACAACTCTGTTATTACTAGGTAACACGATACCCCTTTGGGTAAGACTGGTTGTCTGACCCGTAACGAGTGTCAGAGATCTACGAATGACAGCCGGGACCAACGGCTTTACGTGCTTTCCGAGGCACGGAGGGGTCCGGATATGTAATGACTGGCCCATCCTTGAACCGACCGCGACAAGCGTAGCTTAACCTTCGATAACCAAATTAAATTGTCCGTATATTCAAATCACATAAATTGACAACCGTCATTCATTGATGTATGAAATGGCTTTAATACGTCAAATTGACGTAGTGTGTCGATTAAAAAAAAACAATTTATTGCTCTGACTGTACATGTGGTAACATATAGTTTAGGGTTCTGTACCCAAAGCCTGCCAACGGGACCCTATCCTATTCCTAAGTCTGTAAAAGATCGCTTTTAGCGATAAGACCGCCCAATGTGTCACACAATTTAGAATTTCTACATCAATGTCTGTAATTTACAAGGTGAACATAATAAAGAGTATTCGATCTATCTATATATATAAATCTGAAGGCTCCCCTGTCCGTCTGCAACAGGGCTGTATCTTTTGAACTAGATACTTGAAATTATTAAAATGTGGGCTAATATGGCCGCTATAACAAAGAATAATAAAAATTTAATTATAAGTTAAAAATTATAAATATTTTTTCGAAAGTTTTTAAAATTTAAGTAAGTAGGTACTTAGAGTTAAATATTGTACGGTGCGCGTGCACGGTGGTACGGAACCCGTACTGTGCAAGGCCGACTTGCACATGGCCACCTTTTTACATTCGAATGAAGTTAATTGCTCGGTGTTACCAGTTTGTTAGTTATCAGCTAGCCTTGTCTCTACTATGTTTCGTTCGTTCTGGGGCTAAATATCCATGTTCAGCTTGGCATGGCTTGTACATTATTGTGTTTTATGGGCGTGGCGTTATCTATGTATATGACATAAATTAATTTATTTAATACTTCAAGTACACGAATTTACAGAGGCGGACTTAAAGCCATATGCATTATCTACCAGTCAACCTTTGGGTGATGCAGAGACAAACAGTGGTAGGTGCAACAAAAAAAAACATTTATATGTATAATTTATTTAATATTTTTAAATATAAAACATGCATAAACCTATTAATATACCTAATTATATATAAATATGAGCACAAATAAATATACATAAATTTATGAACATGTATACTAAAGACTATTATGTCTAACAACGAGAAAAGAAATACCGATATGATGAGACTGCCAGCTTCTTGTAAAGGATAATTGGGTGACACACATACGTATCCAGCTGTAGAAAGAGACTGTCACATACAGGTATGAGTGACAGGGACAACGCGAGACAAGTGTGAGGGTGTGCCTACATCTGGCGAATACGCCGCTCGCGAGCTGCTCGTTCGCTGCACGCGTCCATTTCAAGTTCGCCCGGCACCCTTTTTTTTTTTTTGGGTATGGCATCTCGTAGTTGACCTTGAGAGGTCGTGACTACTTAACCGGACTATCCTGTGGCTGCCTTAAGCGGACTCAAAGCCTCCAGCCAGGGGCGTAAAACTACTTATATTATTAAGCGAACGCTCGCTAAGGGCACCCCCTGTGGGGTACGGACCTCGGCTTAGGGCGTCGCTGACGGGAGGACAGCAAGATGGGACAGGCTGGATCAAGTTTGGTTGATTATTATTAATCGGGGAATTTAAAGCTACAGGCTCAGCTACGGCGCGGGCTGGCACTTCGTCGAGCAAGGGTCGGGGGGGACAATTACGTCGGGATCTTCGCGAGGAACCTCGGCGGCGAGGTCGGAATGTCGGTCTGTGTTTGTGCACTGTACTGGTGGCCCTACTGCTCTCCTGAATGAGAGTTATGTGGTCATCGGGATCGGTGAGGACATGCTTGGGACGGCGGACCTGACTAATGGAGGAGGGTATATAACTAGCGGCTTTCACAACCAGAGGGTTGCGGTGATTCGCGGCGGTCTCGAAGAAACGCTTTGAAATACGTTTCATGAACTGGCGGATAGTGGGAATCTTTAGGTCAACGTGAAGGATCTCGTTGCGAACGTACCAGGGGGAGCCTGTTATCCTACGGAGGAACTTGTTCTGGAGGGTCTGCATTCTATTGAAGCGAACGGGCTTGGCGTGTGCAAAGACTGCACTGGCATATGTCATGATCGGGCGGATGCACGCTGTGTAGATACGCATTTTGCACTTAAGTGACAATTTGCTACGAGCATTGAGGACAAAGTGAAGTCTACCTAGAGCGAAGGCGGCGCGCGAACGAGCCGCCTTAATGTGCTCTGAAAACGAAAGGTGTTCATCTAGAACTACACCCAGGTATTTGGCTCGCTTCTCCCAAGGGATCGGCTTGCCGAACATGGTGATCGGTCGAGGGGGGCAGGGGGTATGACGCGGCTTCGAGAATAGAACCGCTTGACTTTTGTCGGGATTTACTTCGATTCTCCATTTCCTAAACCAGGCGCCAAGCTTGTTGACTTGGGTTTGGAGAATGCGAGATATCGAGTCTGGATCGCGGCCGGTGTAGTAGATGGCCGTGTCGTCTGCGAACAGAGCCAGCTGTGCCTTGCTGCACTTGGGCATGTCGCTGGTGAATAGCGTGAATGCTAGGGGAGAGATCACAGAGCCCTGAGGGACTCCTGCGCGAATAGGGTGGGGGGAGGATAGCGCTCCTTCGATGCGATAACGGAAGGTGCGATTCGACAAAAAGTCCCGTAAGATGAGCACGAGACGATCTGGCACACCGAGTTGGTACAGCTTATATAATAAGCCGTTGTGCCAGACTTTGTCGAACGCTTTCGCTATGTCGAAGAAAACAGCACCGGTCATCAAACCTCGTTGGAAACCGAAGTTGATGTGTTCGACTATACGGTGGACCTGTTGTACGCACGAGTGTTGGGTTCTAAAACCAAACTGTTCGTTGGGGATGAGGCCCTTTGTCTCGGCGTAGTCTCTGAGGCGCTTATAAATAAGCCTCTCATAGATTTTGCCGAGGACATTGAGCAGACTGATGGGGCGGTAACTACTAGGCTCTGACTTTGGCTTGCCGAGCTTCGGGATACCGATGACGGTGGCTTCTTTGAATGCCTGTGGGAAGATGTTGTTGCTCAGAGCACCATTGAAGATGGTGGTCAGTAGCATTATCAGGTGGGCAGGGAAAAGTTGGAATACCCTATTGGTGATTCCATCTGAACCGGGGGCTTTACGAGCCTTAAGACCTTTGATGAGGTCGTGCACTTCGTCGGGCGTGACTGGGGGCAGTGGATACTCTGGGTCTTCGACGGGAGGGAGGGAGGCTCTATGTTCGACTTCAGCGTCGACCTCAGTGAGGTGAGCTTGGTCTACTGGTTGAGAGCTAGGCGAGCATTGGACTTCTAGAGTGTCGGCTAGAAGCTCAGCCTTGTCGACATCATCGAAGGCGATGGTCTTGTCGGGACGGATCAGGGGGGGCATGGAGACTATTTCTCCGGATCTGAGCTTCCTCTGGAGTTGCCAGAAGGCTAGGTGGGTGGGCTCTAGTTCGCTCAACATCTTGTCCCAGCCGGCGGTACGCAGCTCCTCTATGCGTGTTCTTACAGTACGCTGTAAGTAACGCATATGGGCTTTGTTCGCGTCGCAGGGGAAGTTGCTGTAGGCACGGACAGCCGCGTTCTTCTCATTCAACAGTTCGCGTACATCGTCCGGCAACTTCCAGCGACGGTCATCCGTCGCTGGAATTTCCCTTGAACAATCGTTCAGGACTGATTGTACGTGAGCTGTGAATGAGTCGATCGCGGCCGTCGTGTCAGCGATAGACTCAAAATGATCGGGGATTGGGTCCAAGTGGGGGGACGTGGTGGATTTTAAGCGATCGCTTACTCTCCTCCAGTCCGTTACCACTTTGTTGGGAAGGGGTTGGGTGGAATCGGGCAGACCTATGCGGGGGACCAGTTTCATGACTACTGGACGGTGATCGGAAGCGAGCTCTTGTACCACTTCTATAGAGTCCAACCGTAGGTTGACGTTCTGTAGGAGCGCCACGTCGAGTACATCGGCGGTGTGATTGGGATCGGGGGGAAAATGAGTGGGAGTCATCGGCGCGATGACATCGAAATTCTGAGAGGAGGAGAGGTTGAACAAGTGTCTCCCTCTGGAAGAGGTCCTGGTGCTATTCCAGGAGGGATGTTTTGCGTTGAGATCACCCGCTATGATAACGGAGTCACTCAGGCTAAAAAGGACAGAAAGATCTTCAGTAAGGAGTTGGAAGTTCTCCGAAGTATTAATGGGGGGGAGGTAGGCCGAAACTATGGTGATCGGTTGATGACCTGTCATGCCAAGCCGGCAGCAAGACACTTCTAATCGTGAGAGTGTGGGAGGGTCTATGGGAATGCAGTATAGCTCCTTTTTGTAATAGATAAGGGTACCGCCCTTATGGCAACGCGTCCTGTCATTGCGAACTGTACGATAGTTTGCAATTGACGGATTTCGGTAACTCGGTTTAAGGAAAGTTTCCTGAACAAGGAGGATGTCGATGTGATGGTCGCGGAGGAACTCGCTGATTTCAGCGCGTTGTCGCAGGATGCCATTGGCATTGAAATAACCTAACTTTAGGGATCGGGGTTTGGTTCGCGCGAGGATTCCTTTATCCATGATTGGGGTTGGGTTGGTTGTTGAAGGACATCAGGGCTTGCGTAATGTCCGGGTACGCATTGTATATATTTTGGATCATATAAATGTTGCCGGCATTTCTGGCGGCAACAATTTCACTTGCCATTTTCCTGGCGCGAGGGGTAAGGAAGGCCGTGAACGTGCTCGAGATCACGTTGAAGGCGTCCATTGGATTCTGGCCGACCATACGGGTGGCTGCGGGTGGAGCTGAAGCGGCGGGAGCGGCTTTATTTAGAGGCACAGGAATGCCTGGGGGCGCGTTGACGCGGATGCGGGGGTCCATAAGTGGAGGGATGGCCGCAGGAACGGGTCTAGGTGCTAAGGCTGGAAAAGCCTGCTGATGGTGGAGGTAGTTCCAGGGCGAGGGCCTCTGAGGACTGAGTCGCTCCTGATGTTGAGTGGTAGGCCACGCGTGGGCGTAGCGGGGGCTTTCCCTTTGCTGGCGGGCGTCTGCACGCTTCGTCAGCTTGGGAGATGATGTTTTAGGGGCCTTGGGGCACCCACGATAATTGGCCGGGTGGCCAGAGTCGCCACATAGCACACAGCTAGGCGGCTCTGTGCATAAGGTGCGGTCCTTTGGACGACTGCAGTCAGCAGTGCCGTGATCGCCCAGGCACTTGACGCACCTGGGTTTCGCGTGGCAGTGCATCTGCGAATGCCCGTAGAGTTGGCAGCGGTGACACTGCCCTATGACACCGGTCTTAAAAGGCTTCTCGATCTGCAAGCCGGTGAGGTTGCAGACGGAACGGACGTTAAAGATAGGGTGGTGACCCTCAGTAGGAGGGCAGACGACGAGGACCATATCGAATGGTACCCTGCCTCGGGCGCGGTGCATGCGGTGGACTTCCGCAACGGGGACGTTTTGCAACAGAAGGTCGGCTTTTATCTCTTCCGCGGATATCTCCTTCGGGATCCTACGGATCACGACGCGGACTTGACGGTCTTCGGGGAGGGCGTAGGTGTGGAAGGACACACCTCTAAGGCGGAGAGTCTTTGTGAGCTCTCTATAATCGTTAGATGTCGGGACGGTTACCTTAATACCCTGTTGGGTAGATTTCGCGCTGGTGTAGCATATACGCAGGTCGGTGCACCATTTGGACACGTCTGTCCACTTCCCCTTGTCCTGGATGTACACAGGGGGAGGGGGGGCGATTTTCTTTGCCGCAGAAGGCTGGGCAGCGGGCTTGGCAGCACTGTGGCTGAGTGAAGAGGTTGAGGCCGAGGCGGCCTGAGAGGGGGCGGAGGCGGATGGAGCCACGGGAGCGGAGGTGGCTTCGATAGCCGGTTTCTTCCTTGTGTCAGGACTCGGTTTTAGGCTCCTTTTTTTGGAGCCGACCGTCTTAAAGACGCCTTCGTCGGAAGAGGGGGAGGAGCTCTGGTCGTCGCTCGAGATTACGTACGGCGAGGTCGGGCGAGGGGAAGGCTCGCTGGTGTCCATGTGGACAGCCGGCGGCGAGCAACCTGAAAGTTGCGACGGAGAGGTTTCGAGGGCATCGCTAAACGTGGCGATGTCCGAGCTGTCGGTGCCTACTAGGTCAGAGGGACCGGGGACGGACTGCTGCAGTGCAGCGAATTTAGCGCCATACTTGGCGAGGAAGTCGGGGTCCTTAAATAGGACCTCCTTGAAGAACGCCACTATAAGGGCGTCCTCCATGGTCGGAGTGGGGGGAAGGCCTAAGGGAGGGAATGGTGGAAATTAAGTTTCCACTTAGAGCCTATTAACCCTATACCTAACTCCCCGGGTGGATTGGCCCGGGGATGAGTTCCCTCCCTGTCGGGTGCAGACAGGGAGGTGTGTACCTAATGGTGAGCCCTAAGCTTGTATACCCGTCGCCAGTCTTATTGTGCGAACGGGGCCCTGACCAGTCTAGCGCGAAGGGTGTAGACACACCCTAGAGACACTAGGTGAGTAGCTGAAAAGCAAAACTGTCACCAGAGCCGACTAGGAGATCCCCCAAGGCCGGTTATCTGGGACCCGTCCAACTAACTGCCTCGCCCTGAAGGGGTTCGGCGGGTGCGAATTGGGTCAACACCCCACTCGGCTTCGTTGACACCGTAGGGTTTCAACCGAGGACCACGAAACTGTGGTTTTACCCAGAAGGGGCCTAGTGAAGCTACACACGAAAATCTGATGAAGAAATAAGATTTGCCTTGAAAAAGGCACTTTTTAATTGATTAAAAATAAAATCAATTGCTTGATTTTATTTTAATCGGAGTAGTCGGGGCGACTACGATGACGTCACGTGGTAGCGACGAGTAGAAAACACGAAACACAACACTGGAGCGGGAGAGCGCACAAACACGTCCGTCCGCGGCGAGAGTCGAGCGTCGAGTGCTCCTCGCCCGGCACCCGCGTGCCGCGCGCTTTTAAACTAAAGCGCTTAACCTTCTTGCCTAGATGATAATCTGTTGGTGCCCGGCGTCGCCCGGGGTGAATATGATACATAAATAGCATCCAAACCGTATACATACCTTGTGCGGACAATTGCAATAACAAATATTAAAGAATTAGCCAATTAGGGTCAGCCGCTTTCAAGTGATGTGCGGATAAACATTTTTGGCAGTTGATTTTTATGTATATTATAGATAATTCTTTCTAGATAGACACAGCTTCTCTAGTCTGCCCGACCCGTAGCTCGCTTCAAAACCAAGAAATAAGAAAACGAATGAATTGCCAATGGGCACCGCTTGGTGTTGCCACAAAATAATCGTTATGAATTGAATCGGTATGTAATTCTAGTCGATATAAAAATACAGATAAATTCAATGAGATTAGATGCGTTACCCGCGCTCAATATTGGCAAGATTAAAGCAAGTCAATTGCCTGACTTGAAACTGTCACTAGCTGCTGCATGTATATTGCTCCAATGAACATGTAGCAGCTAGTGAAATAACTAAATATGTATCCATCTCTTTCTAACAACAGGTATCGGAATGAGTCTTTCGTTTTCTTCGCTCACTCTATGATTGTATTAACTAAGTACGTAGATACATTCACGGCTTACGCTGTGTTTAAGTATGACAGGTCTATTTAAGTCATTGGATAAATTAACCTAATCTAACCTAAAACATGTACGAACTTTTCTCAAACCATGCTGTACCGACATACGGAGCCAACTTTAATTGACTAAATAAATATGACCTTGTTCTAATCTCTTATAGATAAAAAGAACGCATGTTGCTAAATAATACCTATTTCCTTAAAACATAATTTACAAAATAAAATATTAGCTAAAAGATAATAAAAAAGAGAAACATGACAATATTATCAAGTCATTACGAATTTGTACATGAATAAAGCATTAAATGATAATTGTTATCGTGATAGGTTCGTCTCCTATTACATAGGATTTTAACATAACGGGCTTTAAACTCAAACTCAAAGCATTTATTTCAATTAAACCATTTAAAGCACTTTTGAATTGGGATGATGACTGCTATTAAAAATGTTCTTAAAAATAATGTAATTTCAAAGAAGGCATAGTAAAAATGAGATAATCGAAAAAATCTGTTAAATCGATGTAAAAATGAAGAAGATACACGCTTTAAAAGTTTTTGGAGGGGATTATTCCTGTCCTTGTCGCGCGGTACGGACAATGTACGGCGCTAGCCTGAAGTTACGTAGTCGTGAGAGCAGTGGTGGCCCAGTGGTAACGGTCCCGACTTACGAGTTGTAGGTCGTGAGTTCGAACCCAGGCAGGCGCTTTACTTTGTGTAAATAATTTAATCACCACTGCTCTCAAAACGGTGAAGGAAAACATCGTGAGGAAACCGGCATGTCCTAGAACCAAAAATTCGAAGACATGTGACATCTACCAACCCGCACTGAGCCCGCGTGGTGGATTACGGCTCACTACCTCTCATAGAGAGGAGGCCTGTGTCCCAGCAGTGGGAACGTTATAGGCTGATTATGACGTCACTTCTACGATAGTGCTGTCCTAGTCTAACACTTACTTTCAACCGTTTATAACATGGCAGTTTTTTAAGCTTTTACACTTTTTGTAATACTATTTGCACTATTTGGAAATAAACATTTTTTAAGATAAAAATAAAAAAAATGCCATCATCCCCAATCAGTTAGTCAGAAAGCTTAAGCTAGTTGCCCATTCCAAACCGATAATAACGACTTTTAAATCAATTTCTTATCAAATCCAGTACATAATTATTGTTGATTTTACAACGTGTAACAGAATAAGCGCAAGACCTGAAAGTAGTTTGCTCAGAATCAGCTTCCAAATCGATTTCCGTGATTATTTATGTGTAAATTTTTCACGACAAATTCTTGAATCTCTACCTGAAATTAGAACCACCGCGTCATAGTAAGGTAATTAAATTTTTGATTTAAGGAAATTTAAGCCTTATCACAAAGGAATAAAGCCTATTCAAATGCACGACCGTTTTTGCAATTCGCTCATAGCTATCTTATGTGTAGTGCGCGTTATGTAAAACAGTTAATTTAAGGAAGCTTAAACCTTATTCCAAAGCAAAACGTCTTATTTAAATGTAAAACCGAATTTGTAGTTCGGTCATAGCTTTCTTTACACACACATTAACATTGTTTTAACACACACATTAAAATTAAAGCTCTGTAAAAAAACAAATTGAATAAACAATTCAAAATATAGGCTTAATTTTTAGTGGTACAGCCGCGACTTATGAGTTGTAGGGCTAAGGTTCGAACCCAGGCAGGCAATTTACTTTGTGTAAATTATTTCATCACCACTGCTCTCAAAACGGTGAAGGAAAACACCGTGAAGAAACCGGCATTTCCTAGAACCAACATCCTTCAAGACGCATGGGGCCCGCGTGCTGGACTACAACACACTTCCTCACGAAGAGAGGAGGGCTGTGTCCAAGCAGTGAAGAAAACGTCATGGGCTGATAATGCTAACACACCTCTGCCTACCTCTCCGGGGAATATAAGCTTGATTATATGTCATGTTCAACTGTGTAATATGAAATTGTATAATTATTACATTTGGATGTGACCTAAATATTTCAAAGCATTGTTTTTATGAATCATTTAAACAAAATGTGATAACTTAATTATTATTACAAGTCACACTCATTTCTTTACCGCAAAATAAATACAGTCCAACTAAATACCTACTTATTTGTTTTTTCTACTAAAATATAAACTTTATGCAAGTGTAATTTATGTTGATTTCAGAATAGAATAGTATTATTGAAAAAGTCGTAAATATGTTTGAGCTTTAACGCAAACTGAACTTTGTGTGGGTTTATAAGTACTTTTCCAGAAAACCATATTTGTTTATAGGTATGTTTGAAAACTAGAGACAGTCCTCCAAAAGGCCAAAACGCCTTTCATCACTTCATATTACTCTATCTGGGAAGAAGTTGTGGCGCAACAAACTGTCCAGCACCCTAATTGCGTAATACACTATCAATCGGAATCTGAATCGTTTTGAAACAGATTGCTAATCCATTGCTTCTTAAGTTCGATAAAAATTCTGCTCAACAATATATAGAACGCAATGAATGTTCTTGAGCCGTCAAAATCAAACAGATTAGTCGTAATCGTTTACGAAAATGTGTTACGCAATTAGGGTGCAGGGTGCCTCCAGCAGTACTTATGTGTACAGAATAGGGATCATGACAAATGTTAGAAAGGTTAGTTTTTTTTTGTAAAATGATAATCGAAAAAATCTGTACAAACGATGGAACTATGGAGAAGCTAGACGCTTTAAAAGTTTTTGAAGAGGATTATTACCGTCCTTTTCGCACGTTACGGACAATGTTACATAGTCGTGACGTCACTTCTACGATATTGCTGTCTTTGTCTAAGAGTTATTTTAAAACGTTTATTAATTGGCAATTTTTAAGCTTTTACACTTTTATAATATTGTTTACACTATTTGCAAACAAATATTTTATTGAGTTCAAAATATATAAAAATATATGGCACCGTACATAGAGCGAAAACAGACGCTCGCACACAAAGACACGTAGATTTTTTAGGATTGAGATCGCCACGTATCTCAAACAAAAGTAGATCGCAAGTCTCGCAGTATGGAGCCGACCACACACACACACACAAGTACCATACCATACCTGAAATCTCCTCTGTACTTTCCATTCTGGAATTCGCACCCCGGGCCCCAAGATACAAACGAACTGTCTAGTTCCGGGCTCACTGGCAAATAATATATTGTAACCTAGCCGTAGGTAGTATTTTAAGCTTCTCATGTCGTCTAAACTTGCTGGTAACCTGTGAACCTGCTTACAAAATGACATATGAATAAAAGAAATTCGCTATTTTGTCTATTCATTTTTTCTATTCTTCCATCGACAAATCCCGGTCTTGGTCCGCGTGCTGGCGTGACGTTATGTTAGACCGAACCGAGGCTGGACCACACGCTTAGCAGTCATGATACCCCATTTTCCACGTGTCCATCTTTGATACTGTGTTTGTACGTACAAATGGACGCATAGTATCTAGCTATACTCCTCTATTGTAAACTGACCTCGCATGGCATAGGCTTTCCATACAATGATAGGTCAGCTTATACAGGCAAATTAAAGGATATTATACTCACTAACGTTATCTATTATTACTTTTTAAAACTATGTTGTGGTCGTGATAGCTCGTAATTAGTGGTTTCAGTTAGATAATAATTAATTTAATAATAACAATGATATACGCTATCACCTTTTGGTGCAATAAGTTGACCTACTGTGACTTATTTATTTTCTTACTTCATTTCGGCCGCAGACAGTTGGTTATTAAAGAGCTGTTCTTTGCAAGGAATGAAAGTATTACGCAACTTAGGGTTTCTTTTTGAATTGCGTCCATGCAGTTTCTTGCGCGTACTTCTCCATAGAAACCTGCTACGATTTGGAATGGAAAACTAGCTTCATCTGCAGCAGTGCCCGCGTGGTGGATTACGGCCCACACCCTTTCACCGAGAGAAGGCCTGTGTCCCACAGTCCCGGCAGTAGGAACATTATACAAACTTCCACCCTCCACTAAACCTCTTCCGTATACAAACTTTCATCCCCAATTTACGCCTTTAAGGGGTTTTAAGGAAAAGATTTCCTTAAAACCCCTTCATGTCATGTTTTTAGATCAAGCGCATCATGTCATGTTTTTAGATGCAGCGGTTTAGGCTTGTCCTTTGTCTGTCAGTGTATTTAAGATTTTTTTTGTAGAATATATTCTAGCCTGAACAGCCGCACGGGTCGATCGATGGTTCAGCAACGCTTTCCGAGGTCAGTTCCTGGATGGATCTCCATCCTACATGTCACCGCGGGGGGAAATACTCGTAGCTCGAGCTCGACGCAACTACCGCGGCTGGTGTCGTCACAGCGCTCATAGTAGTGCTGGGTACCGGTGGCGGCGAGGCGGAGTTGAGTTGACGTTGGTGACGATGAGTCCGGAGGTGGTGGGCGTGTTCGACGTGCGGCTGATCTTTTCAACATACTTTCCTCATTTTTCAATTTGGTTCGTGTTCATGTCACCTCCGATTCTGTAGTTTTTGATAAAATTTCTTACATGTTTATGTGAAATGGTCTCTTTTTGGTTTTATTGTAATTTTCAAGTTTCAGGTTTGGTTTCTATTGAAAAACTATTGTAATACTTGGTCAAAATTACTTTCACTGATATTATTAGGTAAAATTGGAAATTCAAACGTTTGGTTGACACGGTGTTGCCAATTGTTATACAGACCCCTCCGTGCCTCAGAAAGCAGCTGCTGTCATTCGTAGATCTTTGACAGACGTTACGGGTAGTCAGGTGCCCAAAAGACAGACAACTCGTGTTACCCAGTGACTGGGTTATGGAGGTCAGGTAGACAGCCGTTGTATGTATTCAGCTTCATCCGGTTGGACTGGAAAACTACCTAGTTATGAAAAGACTAGACAGATTAATTCCAGCCAGTTGTTGTAAACAAGTCATCGAATTAAGTGTCACAGTACCTTTTATGTAAACTTGTATGCACCTACGTGGACGTCTTAGCCTGTGTCTTATAAAATTAGATAAACAAATCAAATAGGACGTAATTACTCAGTGCCTGATGTATCTGGCACACTTCTTTGTACAAATAACTCAAGTAGGTTTGTTGGTATTGATTCAATATAAATAAATCGCAACGCTAGATAATTATGCGTTTTTTTTATGATGTCCCGTCCGAAGTGGATCGTTGAGCGATAAAAGATAACACACTTATTTACATACACACTTAAACTCACGCCTTCTTCCTATGGAGCAGAACGTCGCCTGCTACGATCTGAAGAAGAAAAACCTTGAAAAGGGCACCATGTTAATATTTTAAAAACATATTATTATGATATCTCATTAAATGGTTGATCTAATCAGAAATTTAAGCTTCGCGACGCGCGACGCGTTACAAACACATCGCGGGTCGCGCGACGGTCGTTGTGTTTTAATCGCGAGGGCGCGGGAATGCGTTGCGTGTCGCGCTTGTTTAATGGAGCCTTTAGACGCTACTAGGGAATAAATCAGAAACCTGACACACACTTTAAGTTTTAAACTCACAGGGCTCAATTCTTGGTCCTTTCTTGTTTCTTATTTATATTAATGACTTGCCTTACCTCATAAAGGATAATCATGATATAGTGTTGTTTGCGGATGATACTTCACTTTTGTTTAAACTTAAACGTCAGCAGCTGGTTACTGACGATGTAAATAACGCGGTCTCAAAAATAGTTCACTGGTTCAATGTTAATAATTTACTTCTTAATGAAAAGAAGACTAAATGCATTAAGTTTATGCTACCTCACGTTAGGCAGGTGAAAACGAATGTGTTGATAAAGGGCGAAGAATTGAAACTTGAAGACAGCACAGTACTCTTGGGCTTAACTTTGGATGCTAAGCTTCAGTGGGGCCCACATATTGATAAATTGTCAAAAAAGCTAAGCTCCGCAGCATACGCTGTTAGAAAAATTCGAAATTTAACTGATTTAGAGACAGCCCGTTTAGTATACTTTAGTTATTTTCATAGTGTGATGTCGTACGGTATTCTTTTGTGGGGAAATGCCGCCGACATGCAGACTATATTTGTTTTGCAGAAAAGAGCTGTTAGATCAATTTATAAATTAAGTCCGAGACACTCTCTCAGAGAGAAATTTAAGGAAATTAATGTAATGACTGTGCCTTCTCAGTATATTTATGAAAATCTTTTATATGCCCACAAAAACATAAAATTGTTTAAAAAATACAGTGATAACCATAATATAAATACTAGGAACAAACACAAATTTGTTGTACCTACAACAAGGCTCAAGAAAATAGGTGGCTCGTTCAGATGTCAATGTATACGCTTTTATAATAAACTTCCAAGCCATGTTCAATATCTAAGCCTTAATAAATTCAAATCATTTATTAAACGTAAGTTGTGCCAGAAAGCTTTTTATACAGTCAAAGACTATATTGAGGACAAAAAGGCTTGGGACTGACCTGCTCCAATTTTTGCATAGTGAGTGTGTTTTTTTTTTGTTTGGTACGTAACTTTTGTTTTATTTTATATACACTTTGAAATTTCATGATTATGACATGAATATTTACTTTGTATAATATTATTATTATTTTAATTTCGTGTGAGGACTTAGTGGGTATTATTTCTATATATTTTGTCTATCTCAGTTATTTCATAATTTTTTTATATCTGGCAGTTTGAGTACTTAAAGCGGCCTACCCAAATGTCCTTTCTTTGGTATTGTTCGTCGAATCGTTGAGCTCCTTACGTTTTGAGTTGAGCTGCACGATTAATGACAAATGCGTGCACTGACTGGACAGGCCCACTCAAATCTGTATGGTTCTTTCCTCAAAAGACCATTTCAGACACCTACCTACATGGTCCTCATATGATCTGTAAAATAAACAATGACATGAATACTTACCTAGGTATTATTTTATTGTTATTATTGTGAATGTTAAGACTATGTGGGTCATTTTATTTTTTACTTTTGTTTTTTTATATTTTATTATCTCAGTGAATTTTAATCGTAACTTGGTCTGGCGGTTTGAGTAATTATGCGGCCTATCCAATGTCCTTTCTTTGGTATTGTTCGTCGAATCGTTGAGCTCCTTATGTTTTGAGTTGAGCTGTACGATTACTGACAAATGCGTGCACTGACTGGACAGGTCCACTCAATCTGTGTGGTTATTTACTCAAAAGACCATTTCAGACATCAATCCACATGGTCTTAACATGATCTGACCAAGATTATGTCTGGACTTTAAAAGAGACTGTGACCTCTGAGTTTGTTTCGGCTTTTCTTCTCAGAGTAGTCAGATAGGAAACGCCGACTTCATCTAGTTAAAAAAAAAATGTTTGACGTGTAAAAGTGTTTGTACAAACCCACTTACAGAAATAAAAATCATTTATCATTTATCATAAAAATCATTTATCATTTATCATTTAAACATCACCTTTGAAGAAAGTTTTCACACGAACTTGTCATACTATAAATAGACAACGCCCGGGTATTGTACAGTCGTACATGTTATCATACAGGAAAAAATATGCAATGGTAATTAGCACAACAAACACTGCACAGCAAACTCACATAAAACAAATAATAGTAGTTGCTTGTTGCATGGATACGTGCATAAATGCCTATTCAATAATTTTTACACTAATAAAATCCTTTACTATCAACAGTATAGTTTCACCAAGGGGCGTTGTACGACCGACACCGGTGTAACCTTATTAAAACACATTTGTTACGCGTGGGAAGAAGCCCCCATAGGAATATTTTGTGACCTCTCCAAGGCATTTGATTGCGTGGATCACAAAACATTACTCTTGAAACTCGAACAAGACGGACTTGAAAAATTTGCGCTCAGTTTAGTAAAATCTTATTTAAATTAAATAATAAATGGAATGAATAAATGGTGTCAATTCAGTCGGTTTAAAAGTAAAAATGGGGGTTCAACAAGGCTCGATATTGGGTCCTTTCCTCTTTTTAGTGAATATTAATGACCTACTCCATTTATTTAAAAAACAACCACAAATGGTGTTATTATTATTATCATTCCTTAATTTTTAAGGCAGATAGATGCTATAAAAGTTGACGACGTAAATAACGCCCTACTGCAGGTCCAAAATTGGTTCACTGCTAATAATTTTATATTTAATAGGAAAAAAACGAAATGCATAAGATTATTTTTGCCAAATGTCAAAGATAGTGATTGTACGATGGTATTAAATCAAAACAAACTAGATTTCGACGATAAAATTGTTTTCGTGGCGATCACGCTCGACTCAAGGCTACAATGGGTCCTCATGGAACATCTCTTGTAGGACGACTAAGTTCAGCAGCTTATGCTGTCAGAAAATCCGTCAATTTACTGATATAGATACTGCGCGGCTGGTCTAATTTAGTTGATTTCATACTCGTAGTAATGAGTCTTACGGTATTTTAATTTAGGGACGGGTACAGGCATCGATTCTATTTTTATTCCGCAGAAAAGAGCTATCAGAGCCATATATAATCTCCGCAGGCGCAATTCTCTAAGGGAACTGTTTAAGGATATTAACATCATCACGGTACTTTGTCAATATATCTATGAAAGCATAATGTACGTTAGCAAAAAGTTACATCTTCTCAGTAAAAGAGGTGAAAGACATCATTATTGAACTAGAAATCGGGACCTAAAAATAACAGCAACACTGTACAGAACTAGCCTTCATTGTAATCTTGTAAAAGTGTTCCATCGTTTATTCATGACTCACCTTGTCTCATTTCTTCATCCGCAGGTACCAAGTCTCAATCCTCATGCTGACATTCTTCACGTACATGACGTACCACCTGACGAGGAAGCCGATCTCCGTGGTCAAGTCTGTGCTGCATCAGAACTGTTCGGCGCTGGTGCCGCCGCCTGGGACCGACCCTAACGACGACCAGTGGTGTAACTGGGCACCTTTTAGTAAGTACTCTTGAGGAGTGTTGTTACAGAAAGAAACACAGACTCAAAGGCACACAACATAGAGTGTAACTGTAGACTTCCAGTGATCTAAATCGCAATTACGCAACTCCTTGGTTTGATCCCTGCGTCGCTTCGGAAGTTGTTATTCGGAACTTCGAAAGACGGAAATTGTCAAAAGTTTATCGGAAGTTTTTTTTTTCACATATTAAATGGTACAGTCAGTGATTTGCATAACCCAACACCTCTACCCCTCTTTTTCATTATAAGAGGGGGACTTATCAGAAGGCTAAAAGTCACCCGAAGGGCAACGTAGAGGGCTATGCTTGGAGTTTCCCTACGTGGTCGAATCAGAAATTAAGAGATCCGCAGGAGAACCAAGGTTTCTGACAAAGCCCGAAAAATTGCCAAACTTAAGTGGCAGTGGGCAGGGCACATTCCTCACAGAACAGACGGCCAACGGGGCCGAAAGGTTCTGGAGTGGCGACCGCGTACCGGAAGACGTAGCGGTGGAAGGCCTCCCACAAGGTGGACGACCTAGTGAAGGCCGCAGGAATCCGCTAGTTGCGGGAAGCACAGGACCGGTCCAAGTGGCGGTGCTTGGGGGATGCCTTTGTCCAGCAATGGACTTCTTTCGGCTTAAATTATGATGAACCTACCAGCGCCGCCTATGGACATCTGCAATACCAATTAGGGCGCTGGAGTGTAAATATTGTGCTCATATGGCTGTGATGGAAGAAGTCCCTGTAACACGTTGCATCCGTTTGTTTCAGATACGACCGACGCCAACACGTTGCTGGGCGCTCTGGACTCCGCCTTCCTGTTCTCATATGCGGGCGCCATGTTCGTCTCAGGTAAAACAACTATATTTACTTGACTACAGGAGTACTGCCTGATACAGAAGGCAGTACTCCTCTATACGGCTCGCATTGTGAGGAGGTCCCTGTCTCTGGAGCCCTAACCGCCAGTAGCTTGGACCCTGCTCCCGCTACGGCGGACGGCGGACGGCGGATTTTCAAACGTTTTTTTAAAGTTGTTTTATAAAAATATTTTAAAATGTAGCAAAATAAGGATCAAACATTTGAACAGATATACAGGACACATTCAAGTTTTCTTAAATTTATAATGAAGGCATCTGTGTCTGAACTAGATATAAAGATATCTGTATCTCAGACATCAGCGCTCATTCTTATGATGACCATTACATTACTAGCTTAATTAGACATATTAATGAAAGGAGGTATATCATTACACAGAAAAAGAAAAAAGTTTAAAAAAGTAAACTTTTTTAACCTCTCGGTGAGTTGTGTGAAAGTGTGTGAGAGGGTGAATATAAAAGAGACTTACTATTTAAGTATTTTGAATAAGTTTTCTGTCTCTTCATATGTATGTTTACTAATGTATATTTAAAGATTATACTTTTACATATTTTTTTATTTAGCTGGTATATGTCCAAAGTATAATTTATCTTATTATAGGTATAAGTACGGTCCCAAGAAGCAAAAGTATTTGTTCACGTAAGCATGTCTGAAAGAAGGTCAGTCCTTATTACTAAAAATATTTCGTCGTCTATTTAGATCACCTTTCGAAAATTGTAGTAAAGAGTGTTGCTTCAGAACAACAAGTAATATACACAACTGGCGAACTGTAAGGACCTCACACGACTGATAAACAAGATGGGTTGGTTACAAATAAGGGCGAAAAATACTAACTTTTAGTACACCCCTCTGAGCTATTTCTAAGGGTTTTAATATAGTTTTATGTGCACCTCCCCAAACGGTGATACAATATTGAAGAATGACTGTACGAGAGCTAAGTATATTTGCTTTATTAATTTTGGAGGGGCAACATGCCTAAGGTTCTTGAAAACATAAATCATTTTTCTTGTCGTAGATGTAAGAAGGTAAATATGGTGTTTGAAGGAGAGGTTACAGTCTAGAATTATTCCAAGATATTTAATTAACGCTATATTTAGTGTTGGACAAAAGCATACAAAGCTATTACAACAAGTATGTGCTGTAATCGAGGGGGTATGCGGAAGCTGCACATTTTGAGTGCGCATCGAGAAAATCATGTACTGGGTTTTATCCGGGTTAAGAGTCAGGGAGTTATTTTGTAGCCAGTGGGTCACAACATTGAAACCCTCCTGCGCCTCCTTATATACTTTATCCCAGGTATCAGCAGAGAACAACAGAACTGTGTCGTCTGCATACGATATAATTTTACCTCCTGAAAGGTCTAGTTTACAGAGGTCATTCAAGTATATATCTACTACACTAGACTTGTATTTATGGTGTAAAAATCAACACAAAAGTGATTTATTTACAAGACATAGGTACAAACATGGTCAGGGTAAAGCCGTGGTCGCATGCCTGTATACCATGTGGGTACCAGGAACACATACAAAATTATAATGGCATGCGATCACGGATATACTCTGACCGTTTTTGTACATTTTCTTGATTTCTGTCTGAAATATTTTCATGTTTCGTACTTTTCAGAGCGTGATTTTTCAGTAGTCGGGTTTTAGTTTTTGAACTAACTTTTTTAAATTATTTTGGACTCATAAATATTTGCAATGTTTTTTTTAGTTCATGACTGTACGTTCTGTAGGGCGCCATATTCTAATTTGATTGCCAGCGCACGATCAAGACGCTTCCAACAATACCTCATTTGTCAAATTATGATATGTAGTTTACAAGTTATGTGGGTGAACGGATGTACTTATATTCATATGTATACATACCGGTCAAAATCATAACCCTCCGTTTTGCTTCGCTTCGCTAAAAAGATTTGATTCTCAGCCTATTTTTACCCAACTACGGGTAAAAATAGGCTGAGAATCAAATCTTTTTCATCGTCAATATTGCATGAGAAAGTCACCTATAACGCTCACCCTTCACCACTTCCTAGTGCTTTAGCTGGGAAGAAGAAGTGGCGCAACAAACTGTCCAGTAGCACAGCTGTCTGTGCAGTTAGAAGAACTTGATTCCATACAATAGTATACTTGACTACTATCTTTGTTACACTAGGCTACAATCCTACGACGGCAAGACTGAGCTCAAGCTATCTCACGCCGTTGCATTGGCAAGGAATTTGCCGATAATTACTAATTAGTACGATAATTAGTATTATTTACTTAACAATTCAATGGATCACTCTCTGTGTAGATGCATCGCATGCCCTCGACTGTCAAGGTCGTCGATTCCATTGCTGCGTCGAGACAAATATTTACATGGTCTACAGCTGTTTACATCATAATTATTTTGCCTTTTCAATTCAAGGATATTTAATGAGACGGTTATTCGACAATAACAGTACGTACAGTCAACTGCACGTCAGTGGTAACGCGTGCAGTTCGAAAATCGCCCTTACTACTACGACATCAATCAACTCAGGCTTTCGTTCGCAATCCTCTGCTGGACATAGGCCTCTCCCAGGCTGCACTACAACACCCTGTTTTCCACCTTCCGCCTCCAGTCTGTCCCAGCCATCGGTCGGTTAATTTCGTCGGTCCATCTAGCTTGGGCGTCCTACACTACCCTTGCCGATACGTTGTCTCCACCGGCCATCGATCCTTCGTCAAACATGGCCAGCCCACTGCCATTTCAACTTGCTTACTCTGCAAGCTACGTTTGTAACTCCGGTTCTTTTTCGGTTAATTTCGTTACCGATTCTATTCTTCAATGAAACTCCGAGCATAGCCCGCTCCGTAGCGAGCTGAGTGACCTTTAATTTGTGCATAACGGGCAGGACGCACTGAAGACTTTAGTCTTCAACCGACCGGGTCAGGCGACCCAACTGGATCCTAAAATAAAATAATTAACAAACAGGATATAATACATGTACAAATATCTAAAAATAATCTAAAATATTGTAGTACATTTTGCAGATAAAGTACAAAATAATGGTTAAGCGAAATATTATTATCTTATTCGCGATCTCCTGACTTTGTTTATACTATACTTAAAATTTGCTCCTATAAATACTACTTGATTGTCTCCTGAAACAGGGCTTCCTCTCTCCTAAATTTTTGCTGTGCCCTACAGGGTCCATAATGATCTAAAATTTAGATCCTAAATTATATAGTTACCGCCTAAGTACACATTATGGTATAGCAATAAAGATATTGAGTATCCTTCTCTCGGATACTTTCTCAAATTTGTGTCTACCTAGCTGGATGACTTGCCCTAGGTAGACATACTCCTTCAAGACTTCGAGAAGCAACCTTTCGATGTGGATTGGAATTGTCCAACTTCATGCCAAAGCCAACAAGCCGAGAGGCTCGTTTTGTACCACTGATATGAGATTGACTGTACGGGACAATAAGTTACATCGAGTTGTGGAAAAAGTTCGTCTTCGTCTCTCGTCGTCTCTGTCGCTTGTAACTGTGTCTCTTTCTTAAGCTCGATGTGTCATATTAATGTCCTAGTACTGTAATTATGTATGAAGCAAGCTTATACCTCGACGGTCTAGTCATCTAGTGGTACCGGACTAATTGTAGTACTACAAACGTACATACGTACTACGTAAATGAAAGACATTCCTACTGATAGAGTAGGAATGTCTTTCATTTTGACAGATCAACAACATTCATGGCGTTATTTACGCAATAACAATAATGATCCAGATGGTGATTGAAATGGAAGTGTGTTCCGCAATTAGGTTGCAGGTCAGGCAAAGTGCTATTAGATTTTTTCATCAGTAATTTTTCAGTAGCAGGCCGAAATATGCAGTTGAAGCAGGCAATGGGCTCGCCCCCTAAAACTAGCGAGATGTGAAACCACGAACATACAATTAGGGATTGTTGTACTCACTACTCATGAAAATGGATGACTTTATGGCATCAACTCAGAAATATGAAAAAAAAAATACTTTTCCAAACATTTTGATCGTACTTACTTTTATATGTTGTATCGTATTGTTGCACTTTTGTATGGAATAGCAGATTTTTTTTGGGACGAAGTTCTTTAACGCAGCTTGCGGTAGAAGTTGACTGGTAGAAATTGTCACGTTAGGAAAAAGCGTTATGCCCTTGACTGTGTGTGTGTGTGCGAGTAAGCAACTACGTTGCTGTCGGAGGGCAGCCGACCGCACGCGTTTTTGTTCATATTTCAGAATTGACTATTTAACTACTTTTTTATTTGACTTTTCGAATACTAGAAAAATATTAAACCACAGAAAAAAAGGCCGCAGTTCTATGCGTTATATATAAAGTCAATGCAAGACAGATCACAGAGCAGCATTACTAGCATCTGGCGTCACAACACAGGGACGACATAGTAACTTCGCGCCATTCAGTACAATGATCGTTTTGCGTGACAATGATAGACAAATAATTTCCAAAGTAGGTAACTTCTCCATTTTTCTAGCGATATTTTTATATTTTTATTGCAAAATGTCTTTTTCTTTGGAACATCTTTAAAAAAGTATTAATTAATGTTTTATTTTTGATAGTAGTCAGATACTCCTAATCAGAAGTTTGCTCAATTTCACGCGTAGGTATTAACTCCCTTCAAGTCCCTCCTTTAACCTAACGTACTTAACACCTCTGTCTGGACAGTTTGTTGCGCCACTTCTTCTCTCCAGTTAAAGCACTAGGAACTGGTGTAGGGCGGGCGTCTCGGGGGACTGTCTTAAGACATTTTGACGTTCAGAAACTGCTGATTCTCAGCCTAGTTTGAATAAATGACTTTTGATTTGGATTTGATTTTGACTCAACATAGCTACTGGACACTTGCTGCAAAGTCAAAGTCAAATCATTTATTTCAAATAGGCACATAAATAGCAATTTTGAACGTCACAATTAACATAAAACAAACAAATTGATTCCAGTTGCCCCTTCCAAAAGGTATGGAGAAGAATGGACAAGAAACTCCACTCTTTTAAAATGTTTTACAGTATTTTGTACTTTTACATGAATTATTTAATTACACTGCCTACCCCGTTCAGGGAATACAAGCGTGAAGTTATGTTTGTGTTGTTACAGGTATGGTAGCCGAGAGGGTGGATCTTCGATACTTCTTGTCGTTCGGAATGTTGACGTCAGCCATCTTTTGTTACCTGTTCGGCATCGGACGGACTTACAATATACACAACATATCATACTATTTACTAGTGCAGGTAAGTGCAAATAATTAATCATCCTAACTAATATTAGAAATTCGAAAGTAAGTTTACCGCTGAACGGATTTAGATAAAAGGCCAATACCAGCTCCTGCCGCAGCTATTCACAGGAAATGTCAATTAATGAAAATAATCGTAATTATTAGAGGACCTTTTCATAATACATTGTTTTTGGGTAGAACGTGCTGTTTACAAATCAATGATAAAAATAATTCAACCCCTGATTTTCCTATTGTTTTACGTATTGCGAATGATACACAACAACAAAAAAAGATTTAAATACCTGTAAAACAAAAACTCATACTATGACCATAATAATTAAGATAATGCGTAACGTATGTGTTGTTTAAATTGCTTTATTAAAATGATAAACTGCACCTAACTCACAATCAATGTCATTATTGTTTGATAAAATGATAAATGATTGATGATAAATGATTTTATTTTCTATAAATAGGTTTGTACAAACACTTTTACACGTCAATCATATTTTAAAAACTAGGTGAGATCGGCGTTTCCTATCTGACTACTCTGTGAAGAAACGCCGAAACAAACTCAGAGGTCACAGTCTCTTTTAAAGTTCAGACATAATCTTGGTCAGGTCATGTGAAGACCATGTAGATTGATGTCTGAAATGGTCTTTTGAGGAAAGAACCACACAGAATGAGTGGACCTGTCCAGTCAGTGCACGCATTTGTCAGTTGTCATGCAGCTCAACACAGAACTAAAGGAGCTTAACGATTCGACGAACATTACCAAAGAAAGGACATTTGGATAGGCCGCATAAATTACTCAAACTGCCAGACCATGATTAAAACTAATAATTAAGACAAAATGCATTAAAAAAAAAACAACAAATCCACAATGGTGCCGATTCTCTTGTACACCGAACTAAACTATCACTAAAATTCCTTACTTTTTACTATGAAAATCTTGAAGCTATTCTGCGAAAAATAATCTCTAAATTTAAAAATAATTTTGACACAACTATAATCGAATTTGACAATCGCGAGTGCACGTGTTTTTTTTTCTTTTGGTTTCGCAACGTCTTTGTTAGAGCCGGAGGCAGCCTGAGGCAGCCTCGACGTGTTTTATATGGAAGTTTTGACTTTTTGTGTGGAAATTATAAAATAAAAATATCTAAATGTAGAGATTTGGTGGTTTCGGGATTGCAAAGGGGGTCGAAATTTTCATTATTTTTGTGATAGGACACACCGTTTTCGAGATATGAGCAAAAAAAGAAAAATAAAGTTGAAGTACCGTTTTTGCCACGTTTAGTCCACGCCACCTAATTTTATTCCACACCTTTTTAATCGCGATTAAAAATAGTCAGATTCATGTTCAGATTTAGTTAGACAATCAAATTTTTTGTTGTAAAACGTAAAATTCAGAATAGCAAAATTGCCATTTTCACTAAATTAATAACTCAGTGCAATCTTAGTGCTGTCAAACTAAAATATATGTAGTTAACTTGTGTCACTATAGTCAATTTCAGAATGGAAAATCGTCATTTGACAGAATTAAACCAAATTTTAGTGATTTTTAGTCTAGTTTAGAGGCATTTGTGACAAGAGAATCGGCACCAATGTCGTCACATTCACAATAATTAAAATAGTATAATCTATATATTTTAAGATGTTAACGGAAACCGCAAGTTCGACAGGCATTAGGACAAATATTTAATCAACAGTAATAAATAAGCTTTAAGATGCTGCATATTGCAGGCTTGTAAATGGCTTATTGAGTGGGGCAAAGTTCTATGGAGTTTCTGGCATTGCCCTACGCACACAGATAGACCATGGCCTGGGTAAGGACATATGCTACTTTTAATCCTGAACTGCAGACGAAGTCGCGGGCAAGAGCTAGTATTAGGTCGAGGGGCTCGTGGCTAACAGCCGCACGGGTTGATCGAAGGTTAGGCTTCGCTGCCGCGGTCAGTTCATGGGTGGGTGACCATCCATTACATATGGAGATCCCTCTATGCCTCACAGAGCACGTTAAGCCGATGATCCCGTCGTTCGACAGGTCTTTGATAGTCGTTACAGGTGATCAGAAGCCCGAAGGTCTGACAACCAGTCTTACCAAGGGGTATCGTGTTACCCAGTTATTGGGTTGTGGAGAACGACCACATCATCACTTACCGGTACTTATCCGGTCAGATAGTGGTAAAACGCGAACCTATCAATAATAAAATAAAGAAAGATAGGCAGTGATCAGACTGGAAGCTGACCCCAACATTATTGGGACCAGGCTTTGGTAGCTGATGACTCCTGTCATAAACGATTTATAAAATACTCCATTGATCAACATTTTAAAATTAGTACACACACATAACATCACGCTTGTAATCCCAGAAGGGTTAAGCAGAGGTGTACCTATAATACACCCAGGGGCGAGCCTATTACCATCAACCGGCCACAAATCCAGACTCCGCGCTGCTACTGAGAAATTCTATATAGAAAAACCCAATAACACTATGCCCGACCTGGAAATGGAACCCTCCTGCTGCTGCTGCTTTTATTGTTTTAATTTAGTTTTTGCAAATAAAAGTAAAGTTTCCAACATTTTTTTTCTATTTACCAGGCCGGGGCAGGCATTGCCCAGACCACTGGCTGGCCGGGCACGGTCGCCATCGTGGGCAAATGGTTCGGCAACAGTAAGAAAGGGCTCATCTTTGGAATATGGAACTCACACACTTCGCTGGGAAATATTCTGGGTAAGTTGCTCACTTGTGGTCATTATGTGGTCATTGTGGGTGTGGGTGGTATTATTAATGTTACTCTGTTCCGAACTCATTTGTATGAATGTGAAAACGTTTTAGGCCTTGTAGACTGTAGATTTGTAGACCATTTTCTATTTGTTAAGCACCTGGTACTTGTTGACAGGCCTCCCATACCTATTAACACTGTAATATAAAAGTTTCTTGCCGGCTCTTATCCATAGGAAACGACTAATTGGAACCCTGCACCTAGCTTCTGAAGTGCCAACCATACACTTCTGCCAACCACCCCTTCTCTTAAAGTCATAACGCAACCGTTCACAGGTACAATAATGGCGGCCGAGTACGTGGACTCAGACTGGTCGCTGTCGTTCATCTACCCCGGGCTGGTGATGGGGGCCGTGGGGGCCGTGGTGTGGCTGTTCCTGGCGCCCGAGCCGCGGCTCGTGGGGCTGGGCGCGGCCGTCACTAATAGTAGGAACTCGGTAAGTACACCAAAAAAAGTATGACGAACATATTTATGTTTGAATCCATCTAAAAGAATGCGCAAAAGTAGCCGCAGAACTCAAACTTTTTTACGTTTTTTTGCAAAATTTCTGGTTAGTTTCAGATTGTATGTTGATCAATATATGATTCTCGACAGTAACAAATTTTATTAAACAGAATTATAATCATAAAAATATTCAATACAACTCATAAAAAATAAATACTTTCGAAATTTCACGGGCTGCCCTCCTCACCTTAAGTTTGAATCAATCAGGTAGTAGGTACTGCAGTTATGTGAATTGTCTGACATTGAATCAATTACTTGCATGTGAATCAAATAAATTATTAGTAATTTCAAATAAATACAGGTAGTGACATGAATCAATCGGTTTAACTTGAATCATCCTGATTTAAACCAATGTTTCATAAAACAATCATAACATAAATGACACTAACTGGTTGAATCAATCATTCAAAACAAGCGACTCCTAATTGGTCCCACATTATCTAAAAGTAGCCACTATCTAACTTCAATCATATTATTTTATGAGTATACTCTTCTAAATATTGACATTACATTGGCTTATGAATCAATCAAAACATCAATCACTCACAGCCATCCCGCCAATCAACGCGTTCAGATGAAGAAGACGAGGCAGATGATGACGACGCATCTTCCGTCATCGTGGGGGATCAGGTAAGCAATCATTGAATTATTCGTTTGAATCAATCATTATTTTATTTGCAAAGTAGCATTCGAAAATCGTGACTTTCATAAGATTTTGTAAAAAAAAAACAAGGTTGTTTGGCCTATATGTCTAAAATAAATAAACAGTAAGACAACAATTATAGTTTATTATCCAGCCACAAGATATTTTTTATTTAGATCAATTATTACTTTAGGTAAACGAAATAAGAATTGAGACTAACGCCATGGACTGCCTCGTTGGTCTAGTGGTCGCAATCGCTACTGCTGAGCATGAGGTCTTGGGTTTGATTCCCAGGTCGGGCAACGTGTTATTGGGTTTTTTCTATCTGGAATTTCTCAGTATCAGCCCGTAGTCTGGATTTGTGGCCGGTTGATGGCAATAGGATCGCCCCCTATTACAGGGGACTTAAAACATAACTGGCGAAATGTGGGTGTACTATAGGTACACCTCTGCCCAACCCTTCGGGGAAACAAGGCGTGATGTGATGTTATGTTTACTAACGCCATTTAGTTTCGCGCTCAAACAAAAGCGTTCAGTTCAGTAATAAATATGCGTGTAGCACGTAGCGACTTAATATGACACATCGAGCTTTAGAAAGAGATGGTCACACAGGTACGAGTGACAGAAGACGTGAGACAAAGACGAACTTTCTTCTTTTTTCGAAAATTCGTTGTGACATTTATTTGGGAAAAATTAAAAAATAGACTTATTTGTCTGTTTTTAAAACACAATAAGAAATAATACACAAAATTAACAAACACTGCCTCGCTGGTCTTAACCTAACCAAACCATGAGGTTCTGGGTTCGATTCCTTGGAATTTCTCAGTAACAGCCCGGAGTCTGGATGTGAGCCCAGTTGATGGCACTGGGCTCGGCCCTTACATGGGACTTAAAACATTACTGGCAAAATGTGGGTGTACCATTTGTTTACCTCTGCCTAACGATCCTTTGGATTTTATGTCTATGTAACCACCGGAGGTTCTATATTGCGCAATTTTTTTGGCTTTAAACCCCTATTGTAATTTATACCGCTTTCCAAAATGATAGAAGGACTCATAGAATTTCATAACACTTACCGACGACTTACCTAATCTGTTTCTGAAAACTGTTATCTACAAGGTGTTAAACCTTAAAATAGGGCATTGTACTCATGAATATGAACTGCTTTTATTGTGAGACCGAACGTGAAATTGCAAAAAAAACTGCTGTACCTACATTTTTGTTCACATAAATTGACAAATTGCAGGGAACAGATGATTTTTTTTTCATGATCTCAGAACAATATTTTCATGATTATAACTCTGAGACGTTGGTCTCATAATAAAAATGTTTTTCATATTCATTAGTTTTCAAATATTTTCAAAGTTAAAAGATCTTTTTCTGTTACCAGCATAACTACCAACCATTCGACATGTTGTCAAATCGAAAATGACACATTTTCAACCACTAAATTGCCAAAAACGAATAGTGGTCGTCTTGGATGTAAACTATCAACATTTTCGGGTTTCGGATTTGTGAACAGCGTTAAGCGTCCTTTGATAACATGGCCTTCAGATCTGGTAGCGTCGTGTGACGAGTCGTTGAGCTCCCTAAAATAGGGTTGAGCTACACGATGAATGATGCACACATGCCGTCTGTAGGGACAGGTTAACTCAAAGCTGCAATGGCTCTTTCTTCAAAAGGCCCTTCCAGACATGGCTCTGCATTGTTAGACTCACATAAATGATCTCTGAGTTTGTTTCGGCATTTATACTCAGGCATGGGGTCTCAACTCCAACAAATTATAGTTAATCTTGAAAAAAAATACTTCTCAATGAGCGTATTTTCAACAAAAAAACATAAATGAAGCCTTTTGCTTCTCGATCGAATCCATAAAATGATAAAATTCTAAAGCCATCAGTTTATCAGAGCTCTTTGCAATAGATGGCGTTTTACTCAATTAGTAATTTGTTATTAATTTAAATCGAACAACTTTCGTTTGACTTGTTTTTCTGAACCCGGAATATATAATTTCATATAAAAAGGATTGCACGAAACGTTCTAAAGTAGGTCGACTCCTAGATGGCGTTGTAAAACTAGTCTCTGGCAATTAGTGAGTCGCTGAATCTGCCATATGTTGAAAATTTGTACGAAGAAAAATAGCCAGACTTAGGGAGGTGTTAGTTCTTTTTATGAGATTGGGTATCTGTTCGTAGTATTATATTATCTGTGACTCAGGGATCAGTTAGCTAGGAATTAAAGCGTATCGAATGGTTGTGAATAGCTATGCAGGTCCCGAGTTAAGTCTTCAGATGTTCATGATGTGCTTGTAAATAATATTTGTTTTTGTTTTACAGTCGGCAAGTTTGCGACCTAATAGGCATTCGTCTAATGCAGCACAAGTAAGTATTATCACAGAATAAGTATAAGCTTATCAAGCTTTAGAAAGAGTCTGTCACTCAGATGTGAGTGACGGAGACGACGCCTTACGGAGCTGAACTTTTAAAACAGCTTTGACCACTTTGATCTTCCATTCATCCTTGGTCTTCCATTTCGACAATGATTGTAAAATATATAATGACGTTCATCTTTTTTCGCTTATCATTTAGTCACGACTTAAGAAAATATAGACGTTTTAACTGATGCCTGGTCCTAACGTCTCAGTCAGTGCTGTCAGACAACCCTCATTACCTAGTTGGTCTAGCGGACTGCTGACTTTCTCACTAGCAGCCCAGAGTCTGGATTTTGCCTGTTAGAAGAACATGCAAAAAACTCCAGTCACATTTGCGTATTTAAATAAATTGACAATACAAGAAAATGCATTGTTGGCGAGCAGTATTTTTTTTTAACTTAAGATGGTTAAAAATTCGGTTGCTCTCAAAATTTGATTTTCTCTTCCTTTTCTAGTTACTAATCATGTCATCTCTCTCTTAGCAAGAAGAAGCAACAGAGCGCACCTCGCTGCTCCGCGCGTCTCCCGAGAGCGCGGTCTCACTATCGCGCGCTCTCTCTATCCCGGGCGTAGTCGAGTTCTCTCTGTCGCTCTTCTTCGCGAAGCTCGTCAGCTACACGTTCCTGTATTGGCTACCGTCTTATATCAGGTTTACTATGGGTAAGTTGAAAAGTAAGCTTTTTCTAAGCGTTTTTTTAAACTTGTATTAAAAATATTTCGCAGCATGCTTAATTTACATATGTTTATATGAGTGTTACTTTTACTGTGAGCCTTCATTATCCCAGTTGTGAACAAAAGCCTCACCCGATGACTTCCAGCTCCTTCAATCCAGGGCAAAAGTGGACCACTGGTGGTTTGTTTTCTCCAGCTCGTCCCGCCATCTTCTACGGTGTCTGCTGCGACGCCTTCTGGCTGTATCAGGGCTCTACGTAGTGGTTACTTTGAATACTTCATCGAATTTAATTCCTTTAATATTATTGTCATGTACTGTGTTCATTTTGAACTAGGGACTCGTGACTTAATGATCGAACAGCAAAGCGATCGATCGAAGGTTAAGCAACGCTAACCGCAGTCGGTTCGCGGATGGGCGAACATCCATTACATATTAACACCCCTCCATGCCTGGAAAATTACGTAAATAAATAAAAACTAACTACAGCATGTAACAAAAACACTGTCCGATCCAATAAAGGCGTATTCCTGGTTTAACATAAGTACGAGAAAAAAAAAAATGAAAGTCATAAAAACCAAAAGTTATTGATTTTTTAATTTTTATGTACCATGCGAAATTTAATTTTTATCTATTTTTATTTCAAAGGACAACGCACTAGCCGCGCTGTAGGCACTCTTTTAACTAGTCCTCGACCTTTTGATGTGACTGCTTGTCTACTGGCACGCTACTTGTTTGTGGCCAGTCTCACGTGGAGATAGTTTTCGATCATCCGATCGTCCGTACGTATCACGTGCCGCCATCTTATCTCAAACGATGTCGTATTCCAATCAGGAATATTTTAATATGTTGATTTTTATTTATGGTCATGCTAAACAAATGGTTTTTTAAAAGTGAGTTTTAACCGGAAATCGAAGTAAGAGTTCGGATTGTGCAAGCTTTTGACTCACTCAAATCGTATACAAGTGCGCTGCGAAGAGTACGTGCAAATTTAATAAAAGGTGTAGACTGTGTATTTATGTTGGAGGTAGACATGTGGCACACGATCGCCGAGGTATGCAACAAGTTAATGTTTTAATAAACTGATACCTACAGTCAGTACATTGCCAAAAGCACATCATATTAACTAAATAATAATTGTTTCTTGATAAACAGAATCAAGTCAGAAATCAAGGTCACTATGCCTCCATGCCTACAATAAAATATCAGCTGATACCTACGCGTAGGCATAACGTAGGTTTCATTAGTCATAGGTTTGTTTGGCGTCACGCGACAAGGCACCGCCTGAACTTTGTCGAGCGATCAGTGTTGCCTTTGACTGAGGGAACGTTACGTTCACCGGGGATGGATACGGGACTCAAAGGTTTACTTAAAAAAAAAAAAACTTGTAGCCAAATGATTACGTATTTGTGTACGCAGTACGATACCAAATAATACCCTTCAGGATCGGACAGGGTTTTCGTTACATGCTGTATACAATAGCAAATAAACTAAATAGCATGTGTGGCGGCATCTCATCTACATACTACATATCCACACCCACCAACGAGTTCGAACCGTCGACTAGCCAATAATAAAGGATACTATTGTTAACCTTTTCTAATACGAAGAACATAGAATTGGATATACCGTTTAGTTTTGGATCCGCCGCGCCCCCCTGTGGTTGACACCAATGCCCTTGAATGTGGATGCTAGTAATAATGTTATTTCTAGCGGATCTCTCCGCGCGTCAGTCGGGCGAGCTGAGCACAGTGTTCGACGTGGGCGGCGTCACGGGCGCCATCCTGGCCGGACTCGTGGCCGACTGTACCGGCTGCCCCGCGCTCGTGTGCGTCGCCTTCTACACCGCGTGCGCGCCCATGGTGAGTTAGTTCCCGCGAGTATACCACGCGGCTGCCCCGCGCTCGTGTGCGTCGCCTTCTACACCGCGTGCGCGCCCATGGTGAGTTAGTTCCCGCGAGTATACCACGCGGCTGCCCCGCGCTCGTGTGCGTCGCCTTCTACACCGCGTGCGCGCCCATGGTGAGTTAGTTCCCGCGAGTATACCACGCGGCTGCCCCGCGCTCGTGTGCGTCGCCTTCTACACCGCGTGCGCGCCCATGGTGAGTTAGTTCCCGCGAGTATACCACGCGGCTGCCCCGCGCTCGTGTGCGTCGCCTTCTACACCGCGTGCGCGCCCATGGTGAGTTAGTTCCCGCGAGTATACCACGCGGCTGCCCCGCGCTCGTGTGCGTCGCCTTCTACACCGCGTGCGCGCCCATGGTGAGTTAGTTCCCGCGAGTATACCACGCGGCTGCCCCGCGCTCGTGTGCGTCGCCTTCTACACCGCGTGCGCGCCCATGGTGAGTTAGTTCCCGCGAGTATACCACGCGGCTGCCCCGCGCTCGTGTGCGTCGCCTTCTACACCGCGTGCGCGCCCATGGTGAGTTAGTTCCCGCGAGTATACCACGCGGCTGCCCCGCGCTCGTGTGCGTCGCCTTCTACACCGCGTGCGCGCCCATGGTGAGTTAGTTCCCGCGAGTATACCACGCGGCTGCCCCGCGCTCGTGTGCGTCGCCTTCTACACCGCGTGCGCGCCCATGGTGAGTTAGTTCCCGCGAGTATACCACGCGGCTGCCCCGCGCTCGTGTGCGTCGCCTTCTACACCGCGTGCGCGCCCATGGTGAGTTAGTTCCCGCGAGTATACCACGCGGCTGCCCCGCGCTCGTGTGCGTCGCCTTCTACACCGCGTGCGCGCCCATGGTGAGTTAGTTCCCGCGAGTATACCACGCGGCTGCCCCGCGCTCGTGTGCGTCGCCTTCTACACCGCGTGCGCGCCCATGGTGAGTTAGTTCCCGCGAGTATACCACGCGGCTGCCCCGCGCTCGTGTGCGTCGCCTTCTACACCGCGTGCGCGCCCATGGTGAGTTAGTTCCCGCGAGTATACCACGCGGCTGCCCCGCGCTCGTGTGCGTCGCCTTCTACACCGCGTGCGCGCCCATGGTGAGTTAGTTCCCGCGAGTATACCACGCGGCTGCCCCGCGCTCGTGTGCGTCGCCTTCTACACCGCGTGCGCGCCCATGGTGAGTTAGTTCCCGCGAGTATACCACGCGGCTGCCCCGCGCTCGTGTGCGTCGCCTTCTACACCGCGTGCGCGCCCATGGTGAGTTAGTTCCCGCGAGTATACCACGCGGCTGCCCCGCGCTCGTGTGCGTCGCCTTCTACACCGCGTGCGCGCCCATGGTGAGTTAGTTCCCGCGAGTATACCACGCGGCTGCCCCGCGCTCGTGTGCGTCGCCTTCTACACCGCGTGCGCGCCCATGGTGAGTTAGTTCCCGCGAGTATACCACGCGGCTGCCCCGCGCTCGTGTGCGTCGCCTTCTACACCGCGTGCGCGCCCATGGTGAGTTAGTTCCCGCGAGTATACCACGCGGCTGCCCCGCGCTCGTGTGCGTCGCCTTCTACACCGCGTGCGCGCCCATGGTGAGTTAGTTCCCGCGAGTATACCACGCGGCTGCCCCGCGCTCGTGTGCGTCGCCTTCTACACCGCGTGCGCGCCCATGGTGAGTTAGTTCCCGCGAGTATACCACGCGGCTGCCCCGCGCTCGTGTGCGTCGCCTTCTACACCGCGTGCGCGCCCATGGTGAGTTAGTTCCCGCGAGTATACCACGCGGCTGCCCCGCGCTCGTGTGCGTCGCCTTCTACACCGCGTGCGCGCCCATGGTGAGTTAGTTCCCGCGAGTATACCACGCGGCTGCCCCGCGCTCGTGTGCGTCGCCTTCTACACCGCGTGCGCGCCCATGGTGAGTTAGTTCCCGCGAGTATACCACGCGGCTGCCCCGCGCTCGTGTGCGTCGCCTTCTACACCGCGTGCGCGCCCATGGTGAGTTAGTTCCCGCGAGTATACCACGCGGCTGCCCCGCGCTCGTGTGCGTCGCCTTCTACACCGCGTGCGCGCCCATGGTGAGTTAGTTCCCGCGAGTATACCACGCGGCTGCCCCGCGCTCGTGTGCGTCGCCTTCTACACCGCGTGCGCGCCCATGGTGAGTTAGTTCCCGCGAGTATACCACGCGGCTGCCCCGCGCTCGTGTGCGTCGCCTTCTACACCGCGTGCGCGCCCATGGTGAGTTAGTTCCCGCGAGTATACCACGCGGCTGCCCCGCGCTCGTGTGCGTCGCCTTCTACACCGCGTGCGCGCCCATGGTGAGTTAGTTCCCGCGAGTATACCACGCGGCTGCCCCGCGCTCGTGTGCGTCGCCTTCTACACCGCGTGCGCGCCCATGGTGAGTTAGTTCCCGCGAGTATACCACGCGGCTGCCCCGCGCTCGTGTGCGTCGCCTTCTACACCGCGTGCGCGCCCATGGTGAGTTAGTTCCCGCGAGTATACCACGCGGCTGCCCCGCGCTCGTGTGCGTCGCCTTCTACACCGCGTGCGCGCCCATGGTGAGTTAGTTCCCGCGAGTATACCACGCGGCTGCCCCGCGCTCGTGTGCGTCGCCTTCTACACCGCGTGCGCGCCCATGGTGAGTTAGTTCCCGCGAGTATACCACGCGGCTGCCCCGCGCTCGTGTGCGTCGCCTTCTACACCGCGTGCGCGCCCATGGTGAGTTAGTTCCCGCGAGTATACCACGCGGCTGCCCCGCGCTCGTGTGCGTCGCCTTCTACACCGCGTGCGCGCCCATGGTGAGTTAGTTCCCGCGAGTATACCACGCGGCTGCCCCGCGCTCGTGTGCGTCGCCTTCTACACCGCGTGCGCGCCCATGGTGAGTTAGTTCCCGCGAGTATACCACGCGGCTGCCCCGCGCTCGTGTGCGTCGCCTTCTACACCGCGTGCGCGCCCATGGTGAGTTAGTTCCCGCGAGTATACCACGCGGCTGCCCCGCGCTCGTGTGCGTCGCCTTCTACACCGCGTGCGCGCCCATGGTGAGTTAGTTCCCGCGAGTATACCACGCGGCTGCCCCGCGCTCGTGTGCGTCGCCTTCTACACCGCGTGCGCGCCCATGGTGAGTTAGTTCCCGCGAGTATACCACGCGGCTGCCCCGCGCTCGTGTGCGTCGCCTTCTACACCGCGTGCGCGCCCATGGTGAGTTAGTTCCCGCGAGTATACCACGCGGCTGCCCCGCGCTCGTGTGCGTCGCCTTCTACACCGCGTGCGCGCCCATGGTGAGTTAGTTCCCGCGAGTATACCACGCGGCTGCCCCGCGCTCGTGTGCGTCGCCTTCTACACCGCGTGCGCGCCCATGGTGAGTTAGTTCCCGCGAGTATACCACGCGGCTGCCCCGCGCTCGTGTGCGTCGCCTTCTACACCGCGTGCGCGCCCATGGTGAGTTAGTTCCCGCGAGTATACCACGCGGCTGCCCCGCGCTCGTGTGCGTCGCCTTCTACACCGCGTGCGCGCCCATGGTGAGTTAGTTCCCGCGAGTATACCACGCGGCTGCCCCGCGCTCGTGTGCGTCGCCTTCTACACCGCGTGCGCGCCCATGGTGAGTTAGTTCCCGCGAGTATACCACGCGGCTGCCCCGCGCTCGTGTGCGTCGCCTTCTACACCGCGTGCGCGCCCATGGTGAGTTAGTTCCCGCGAGTATACCACGCGGCTGCCCCGCGCTCGTGTGCGTCGCCTTCTACACCGCGTGCGCGCCCATGGTGAGTTAGTTCCCGCGAGTATACCACGCGGCTGCCCCGCGCTCGTGTGCGTCGCCTTCTACACCGCGTGCGCGCCCATGGTGAGTTAGTTCCCGCGAGTATACCACGCGGCTGCCCCGCGCTCGTGTGCGTCGCCTTCTACACCGCGTGCGCGCCCATGGTGAGTTAGTTCCCGCGAGTATACCACGCGGCTGCCCCGCGCTCGTGTGCGTGGATGGATGATTTTTGAACGCCATGGGTTATTGATTCCATATAATTATTCTTGTTGACGTGGGATTTGTCGAGCAAACGAAAATAAATATGTTTAGCAACATTTGAAAACCTTAATACAGGGTAAAATCACTATTTGTTTTCACCAGCTTTTTACTTAAAGTAGATCGGACAAGACTTTAGTCCGATACAAAATAAAAATTTTTTTCCCAAACTCATTTTTGAACAGTGTTTAGACAGGGTGTTTTTCGCAATTTATTAACAGCTCTTTCCATAAACATAGTGTTTCTTTTTTCAACACCTCATATTCATACAACGTATTAACCACCATTTCTACCCTCAGCTCTTCATCTACCAATACTGGGGCGCGTCCTCGTACCTCCTCAACGTGGTGCTGCTGATCCTGACGGGCATGATGGTGAACGGGCCCTACGCGCTCATCACTACAGCCGTCAGTGCTGAACTGGGCACGCACAGCAGCTTAGCGGGCAACAGCAAGGCGCTGGCTACTGTCACCGCTATCATTGATGGGACTGGCAGTGTTGGTAAGTCCATCTACTTACTAAAAATCTAAATTGATTTATTCATTGACAGTCAACGCTCAGCCTATGCCCTTCGGGAATCATCGCCTGTCTTCGGAAATACGAACGCGCCATGATGAGATCTAATATAAAGCTGTTACAACCATTGAAGTAACTTGGAATAAATAGATTAGCAACTCTATGCGATTCCAAAACGCTTTTCAAAAATGTTGAGTAACACATGACGATCTGCAACCGGAGTAGATAATTCGCCAGAGATAAAGCATCACACTTATGTGTGATGCTTTATCTCTGGCGAATATAGCGCGCGCAATGATAGGTGCACTACTACAAAGCGCGGTGGTACAAAACTGAAAGCTGTGCCTCTGTGGTGTAACGTTCGTACGAATTCGGAGCCGCGAAGACTACCGAAGCGCAAACCTTTTTTGGTTTAACTGTATGTGGCGGAACGTTCATACTAATTCGAAATCACGAAGAATACCGAAGCGCAAACCTTTTTTGGTTGTAGCTGTAAGTTGTTATTGCATCAATTTTCCTTACAGGAGCAGCCATAGGTCCTATGTTAGCTGGCGTGGTGTCGAGCCACTCGTGGACGCACGTGTTCTACATGCTCATCGCGTGCAACTTCATGGCACTCTTCCTGTTGTTAAGGTTAGTGAACATAACATCCCGCCCTGGCGCCTGTATTCACCGAATATGTAGGTACCTTACCTACCGACACTATGGGCGAGCCTATTGCCTACTACTGACAAATTACAAGAATTTTATCCATAAACATAATATAACATCACGCCTGTAATCCCAGAAGGGTTAGGCAGAGGTGTAGCTATAGTACACCCACATTTCGCCAGTTATGCTTAAGTCCTATGTAACAGGGAGTGAGCCTATTGCCATTAACCGGGCACAAATTCAGACTCCGGGCTGCAAAACCTAATAACACTTTGCCCGACCTGGGAATAGATCCCAGGACCTCATGTTCAGTAGCTCTTGCGACCACTAGACCAACGAGGCAGTCCGATAGTAATAAAATTTTTATGTTGTTTAATTTTGAACTGTCTGCTCGTCCCAATATTTTTGACGCTGACTTTGCGTCTCAATGTTTTTTTTTCAAGTTAGTTATTTTTGTTCTTATTTTTTTTTATGTACCGGGTTGCAAGTGGACATTGACGCGCAAAATGTTACTATGAATTCAGATCCATGATCCTAGAAATTTTCACCAGTTATTTAAAAAAAACCTGCTCTTTCTTTAGAAAAGTGTACCTACGCGGTCAAAATGATTAAACATAAACATAATCAGCGTATAACGTCCCCACAGCTGGGACAGGCCTCCTCTCTGTGAGAGGGAGTGGGCCGTAACACACCACGCGGGCACAGTGCGGGTTGGTACTCGTAGATACGCAAAATGTATAGAACAGCTTTTTTTTATAACCGACTTAATGCCTATTTCACCAATGAAACTGAACGCGTTCAGCATATCTAAAACGCGTTCAAGAGCTGTCAGTGTCAATATTTACAGAAAATAATGACAGTGACAGCTCTTAAACGCAGTTTATGTGCTGATCGCGTTCAAGTTCATTGGTGAAATCAGCCCTATAAATTTCCAGGGGTGTTCAGAATCATGAACTGAATCCATGATACCGTGCGCCGATGTCCTTCCACCCTGTATTGTATGCCACTAACACTTTACATTCTTCCAACAGGATAGCTCGATCTGAATTCTTGAAACTAAGACAAGAACGAAGGATGGCTTCCCCGCCGCGCGTGCGTATTGAATAACTTAACTCTATGGTTAACATGACCATACCTATGTACCCTAAGGTTATTTCATGGTCAATATGATCATACGTATGTACAGTTGACCTCGTAATAACTTTACACTTTTGACAACATAACTCAAACTCCAAGCATTTATTTCAATTGAACCATTTTACAGGCACTTTTGAACTGTCAAGGAGTCAGTCAGTCAGAAAATTGAAGCTACTTGCCTATTCCAAAGCGCAGTAGGTTCCTATGGAGAAAAACTTGCAAGAAACTCCACGGACACAACTAGTCCCGGTAAATTGAATCTTCATTAAGGTTGAAACTATCTCACTGCCACGTAGACAAATAGACCTTGTTATTTATGACGAGCAAGTGACATTTAATCTCAAGGTGGTAAAGCAATTTCGAGGGCGACTATACCTACGTTAAGGTTTTAAGGCCAGGTCAAAATGACCATATGTATTATGTACCATAAGGTTTAATTGGCAACACCCGGGTGGTTATATGACACATCGAGCTTTAGAGACAGACTTCACACAGGTATGAGTGACAAAGACGACGAGAGAGAGGGGACATTTTTTGAAACTCGATGTGTTATATTTTTGGTCGGGTTCTGTGTAGTCTGGTCTCTGCGTATGACTGTTGTAAAGGGTTTATTTTATCTAAATCCAAATGAGTGCCAATCTTAAAAGCAATGCTTACTTTTTAATACGAAAAAAAAAAATATGTCAAAGATATGGGTAATATTTGGCCAACATTAGCCTAATGTTGTAGTCAAGGTTGGCCCAATATTATAGCCAATATTGCAGCCAACATATGCCTAAGTAATGGCCAATATTTGTTTTAATTCAAAAATAATTCAAAATTAAGGCTTTAATTCTTATAGAACTTGGGACCCCATGTTTTATTATTTTAGTACCTAATAAGTACCAGCAGAGACCAGGCTAAGTCCTATAACCTTTTGATAAAAGTTAATTGTCTATTAGGCTGTGGTTCACGTACCTATATCAACCCGACTACCTGACGTAAAACTGAATATGTCATATAATAATTATATCAAATGAAATTTGTAATTATGTAAGTACTGAATAGATGTTGGACATAAAAATTATGTGAAAATTTTATTAAATTGACCGATGTTAGAGTGAAATTCTGTAGTATAATGATGATATTATGACATATAACAGCTATGTAATTTCGAAAATTAAGAAAGCTTTTTGGAACGAAGTTCCTTATAGCACGTTATACTGTGCACACTTCGCGAATAGGAGCTAGACCGAAAAACGTGTAACATTTTGACCGTAACGAAACTTTAACAGTTTTTAATTCCTTGTGCCTGTTATTTTATACATTATATACAGCAAAAGAAGCTTCGTTCCACCCGGGTGTTCCACGACACCTCTCGATTTTTTTCTTTAATTAAAAGGAGGTGGTCTTCCATTTCAACTCTAATCACTGTATTGTTGTAATTCTTAATTCAATGTTGTAAAATATTCAATTCAGTAGTACGTACCTACAACAATTTTTATTTGTTTTTGTTTTTAATTAATGATAATATACAACGTGTAACGAAAAGGGTACCTTACCAAATATCGACTTTACCCAATGTAAATGAAGTTAATTTTAGAATGACAATTGAAAAGGTAACAGAAATAAAGTTGCAGCGGAACAAATTACTTTTTCGAAATTACATAAATTGAACGCAGTTATTTAACCTTTTCGTTACACACAGAAGACCGGTGTTTTTTTTATAGTCGGGCGTAGTATGTTGTTTGTTAAAATAGTTTGACATTTATTAAAAATTGAAGGTGTGACTAGACTGCGGTCGGTCGACACAAAGTCGGCACAGGGACCGCCAGTGATGTTGACTAATCGCGTTTTTTAAGTTTTGCTAACAGCTTTTTTGACATGCTACAATGCGATTCAACTAAGAATAGGAACGACCTTGTGCAATATTGTGACGTTTTAGCAAAACAGCACTTCTTTTACTAAAGTCTGTAAAATATAACAAAACCAAATTCAATCAATCAACTCAGCCTAGCGCAGTCCACTGCTTGATAAGGCATCTCCCAGGCTGCGCCACAACACCCTGTCCTCCGCCTTCCGCATCCATTCTGTCCTATCCACCTTTTGAAGGTCGTCGGTCCATCTAGCGGGGGGCATCCCACACTACGCATCCCGACACGCCGTCTCCTCTCTAAGGCTCCACCTGCCATCGGTCCTTCGACAAACATGGCCAGCCCACTGTGTGTATGTTTCCGGATCATCTCATTTCTGATTTTATCATTTAAATAAACCCCTAGTATAGCCCTAGGTCATTGACGTTCCTAATCTTAGTTCTATCGCATTGTAGAATGCCAAAGAATTGTTTGCAAAACTTAACAGACGCGATGAGTCATCTTCTGTCCGCCTTTTCCCCAACTATGTGAGGGGGGGGGGGGGGCTTCCAGTTTAACCGGATGCAGCTGAATACCAGTAGCTTACATGGAGCGACTGCCTATTTAACCTCCACAACCCAGTTACTGGGCTTTTTTTTGTATTATATAACCTAGGTGTTCGTGCCCGCCGATTTCCGACTTTCCCGGTGGATTCAAAAAGCAAACAATGTAATGACTTCTCCCGCCTCCCGCTCTGGGCGGAGCGGGAGGGTGTGTCTGATAAAACCCACCCGTGTTCCTTCACTTGATTGTGCCATGGCAACGGTACACGGAACGCGACCCGTGCAGGCATCGGCCCTATCGGACCCCGTCACTTAGTGCTGACATCTCTTTGAGGCGCGCGTGGAACACAACGCGCCGTCGACCCGGGCCTGGTCCTTACCGGACGGCGAGCTACCCATTGCTCGCCGTCCGCAAGCCCGCGCCGCAGGTGGCCGGGTATCTGCTCTTTCTCTCACGCGCTCCGCCTCCTCCTTCGCGAGCATTACTGCTTCGCAGAAGGAGGTGACGGCTTCTCATTCACTCTCGCTCCAAATGCCACGGCCGGACTCGAGAGATCGCCGCCGACTTTCATTTGACCTACTGGTATTTAGCAGCATCCGGCGATACTAGATCGATGAACGTAAGCAGCGCACTGGCTCAATCTAAATGATCGATTTCGTCGATCTAACGCAATCTAGTTGCTTCTAAATTCTACTTAAAAGTATTAATTATTAATATATTTATCAAATGGTTTTATTTAGTAAAGTTTTTTCGCTGCTTTGAAGCTTTATGATAATAGGATGACGTTTGACTTATATAGTTATTTTATCAGCCTTGTTTTCCGAAAAAAGCGGTGAATAGTAAACAATAACGGCTGACCAAATACAGAGCTTTTTTGACACTTTAATGTCAAATACTGGAGAAAATGATATTTTCATGACGACAGCTTTATTATGACGGAACCGCTTTCCTAGGATAACAAAGCTTAAATTGGGCTAAGCAGTAAACAAGTAAGTGTTTTTTACTAAATTTTAAGTTCAAATTCATCAATAAAATCCGAATTTATAATCGCTCTCGCAAAAATTATAATCAAATCTACTATAACTGAACATGTTTCGAAACTATTTACTAAAATCAATATTATCGTAATGCTGAAATTTCATCGCACAACGTAGGGTAAAATATAGGAAATATTTTACCCTACGTTGTGCGATTAAATTACGATTCGGTAACACTTACACGAACGCGCGGAGTAGGCAAACGTAACATAAAAAAATCTAATGATTTATGAATGGAAAATACAACGATCGCATTTTTCTTGAAAATGCGGCAAGCACAATAAGTATCACCCATACACGTGAATAAAGTCTTCAAACTAAATTACTTAATACTATTTGCAAAACGAGTACTTCCAATTATAATTCGTTCGAATAACACACACGGTGCCATTTGAGAAACGTAAGGGGCGCGGGGGCGGCTGTCCATATAAGTCAGAGATAATATTTTAACTTCACTGTCGCCTATTGTAGATTATTTTATTTCTTCTGCCATTTTACAGAAACCAGTGGTCATTAAACGCTTCGTTTTATATAGGAATCCAACAATAGTGGATATTCAGATACACTGCCATTCAAATGTTTTATTTGGGTTTCTACACAATAGCCTAACGTTGATAGATTAGAGATTTAAATACCAGAAAAAAAACTGATTTCTTTCACTATATTTACCCAATGGGGAAGGAAACTGTCAAAAGTGCGCTGTCGTAGCTAGTTCCCAACACAATGTAATAATACAAGGCGTTATTGTGTTCTCAAATACTCCGAAATTGGAGTCGATCATTTCCCGAAAGCCCCTAAAATTAGAAGATTGTGGCTAAATGATACTCGTAAAGATTTTTTTGAGTTCGTGGTTTTATCGGAAACATTTTGAAGAAAGTGATTACGAGGAAATAAGACACGTTTAAAATTCTGACACTTTCCAAGTAAAATATTTGATTTAAAATCACCGAAATTAACGAAATATTGAACACGAAATGGAAGTGAATGAACGAAATGTCCAATTTATAATAGGCCGTAGGGACCTAGCTATGGTCACGCCATCTACAATTAACTGCCCGACCTTCCCCATTAAAAATCAATTTAAATTGTCTGTGCTTCAAATCACAAATGTCATTAATTTGACAGTTTCATGAATTTCAAAATGGAACACAGAAAATTGACGTAGTCTGTCAATTCGATTTGCAACTAATTTCCCTGACTGAACAAGGAAAACTTACGATTAACTCCCAGGCTGCTATGTGAGTTTAAAATGAGCTTTTCTGATGTCTATAGCAATTCTGTTTTTCAGCTCTTCATGGGAAATTGTGTATGAAACCTGTAGTATTAATCATTCCATAGAACCTCTGCATTTACTGGAAAATGTGCGCAATGAAATGGTTTATACTGTTAATAGGATACCGGAATCACAATTACACGTCATATAAAAAAAATGCTGGATGTAGTCGACATTTCCTATCTGCCTACCCCTGAGAAGAAATGGCGAAACTAACTCAGAGGTCGCAGTCTCTTTTAAAGTCCAGACATAATCTTAGTCAGATCATGTGACGACCATGTAGTTTCAAATTGTATTTTGAGGAAATAACCACACAGATTTGAGTGGACCTGTCCACATTTCATTGCCCGAATTAGACGATCCCTAGCCATTAGTGAAATCAATGTATTCCTTTAATTCTAAATTATGGTTTATTTGGCGCCAATGTTGCGTCCAACTTTGAATAATTATTAAAAAACTAAACATCATTACATTTTTCTTTCTTTATTGATATCTGTTTTTCTATATTTCTACTATTAATTCTAATTATTACAAATGATAAAATTATTTATCATTCATAAATATCGTTTGATTTCCGTCATACGTTTGAAGTTCCTAACTCAGAGACAGAATGTTGTTTTAAATACTTTTAGCGCTAAACGCATTTATTGATTAGTGGTGCAAGCTGGCTGTTGGCTAAATGCTTGTATCATAATTGTAAAAAAGTACTACACATTTTTTTATAGTCTCCTTGAAAAGCTTCAACCAATGTTGGTCATAATTTTCTATACAAGTGTTGGCTCTAATGTTGGCTCCAAGCTACCGCGGTGCTTATTGCTACGTTGGCACTAAAGTGTCAGATAGTATTTTGTGTACATTAACTTTTGTGTAATTTTATTTTTTTGACTATTATTATTGTAGATTTGTGCAAATAAGTCATTGTCATTTAGACTATCAATTACTTTGGGTTTAAAAAGTCAATTAAATTTTATTGCACAAAACTACAAATATTACTCATTTGAATTCAAGCCAAATGTATGACTCTTGTAGTGAAATAAAATAATATATTTTAATAACGACTTATCCAGAATATTGTAGTATATCTTGACCCACACTGTTTGTAATGGCTAACTTCCTAATTAGCTACTAATTTCGTGATATCAAGCGGGTGAAACTCGTTCTCACCTGTGAGAGCGACTTTAAGTCTGACATTGAATAAATATCAAATGATGAAGGAAGTCATGGTTGAGTCAAAATTCAACCATATCCGTTGATATTAAAAATTAGGACGACGTTTAAATATTTACTTTGACGATATATTCACTGCAAATCAGGCAATTTGTAGGCTCAGTTCAGCAAGCATTTATAATGTTGAATTATAAACCTTATAACCAATACCAAGTGCAAACGAGCGCGTTCGAGGAGCTGTTTGCATCAATGTTTGTACCAGTTTGGACTTAAGGGAGCTAATAATAAAATGTACTATCAAATATCAACATATAATTACAGAGCCGTAAGATATCGCTTTCGAAAATATTATTAACTGAGTTCCTCAACTATCGAAAATACAGGTTTATAATTGGAAAATATTTGCCCTGTATTATCAATGTTTTTCTTTTCAGAGCTGAAATATAGACTATTCAGGGCTGGACAGCCTTGAATGGTTGAAACCGACCCGTAAAATACGATAAACAGTACCCGGCGTTAATATGCCATATCGAGCTTCAGAAAGAGACTGTCACAAAGGTATGAGCGAGAGAGACGACGTGAGACTAAGACGGACTTTTTTTTAAAGCTCGATGTGACATATAGGCAAATTGGGTGCTGTATTTTTAGTAATTAGCATTTATTATCAAAATAGTATTGTATATATTGTACAAATATGACCTATGTAATAAATAAATATACAATTTTCAAATTTAACTTAATTTTTATTTCATTAACAAATTATTTAATTAAATTAGGTATCTACTTAATAAATAATCTTATCAAAAGCAAGCTAAATAAAACAACAAAGTGTCTGTTATTAGATGTTATTAAAATCAGAGATTTAAATCATTACATTCGCGCACGTCCAAAAAGGTGAAGTTTCTCTTCACAGACTCTTTCGTTGATTTGTACTTCAAATCAACGAAAGAGTCTTTTCTCACTCACTCATACGTTTTTTTATTCAATCCATGCCTTGGAAGTGTGAGCTTACCCTAAGAGCCTTGAGCGTATCTTAAGTACGATGAGGGCTAAAATGATGATGGGATAACGATTTAAATATTGGATTATAATATCAGAATGCGACAAAAATCTCAACATACATTTGTGAGATCCTAATTAAAGTCCCTGATCAGTAAATCAGATGTAAAATTGTATGTTAGCTTTGCCAGTTATGTAAAGTCCCTTATAATAGTGGCATGAGATCCCAGATTTGATTACCAAGTCGTGCAGTGCAGTTTTAGTGTCATTTCTAAACTAAAGAACATTAAGCAAGCTTGATTAGTGCTTAAAGACAGCCCTAATTGACTCCACGGCTCTGCCAAAAGAATAACTGGTCCGTTATGCCAAAATGAACTAACCCACAATCTCAATAATAAAGTGAACTAAGCTCCTCCAATATTCCAAATCTACAGGCTGAACTAGAAGAGAGTGGACAAGTTTATCCATAGGAGCAATATTGTAATCAAGAAAAATTTATCAACTAAGTACCCCATACAAAACTTTAACACTTATTCGACCCCAAAGTATGGGAGTTTTTTTTTTCGATATTACGATGTTGGTACGATATTTTGATGGTCTGTACCACACCCTCGAATATGAGCACACCCCTATGGTACATGCTGTATACTTCTGGCGAAATGTGGGTGTACTATAGGAACTAGGAGAGCTGTGAGTGGAGTTTGCCTACGTGATCGAATCAGAAGAGATCTGCAGGGAAACCAAGGAATTTGTGGACGAGAATGTTTACCTAGGACAAATTGTCCAGTTAGGTAGTTCCGACTTCGAGAAAGAGGTCCATCGTCGAATCCGAGTCGGCTGGGCAGCATTCCGGAAGCTACGCAGTAGATTCTACTCCGACATACCACAGTGTCGCAAGATGAAAGTCTTTGACCAGTGCGTGTTGCCAGTGATGACCTATGGCACTGAAACGTGTGCGCTCACAATCGGCCTTATTAGAAGGCTAATAGTCACCCAAAGGGCAATGGAGAGGGCTATGCTTGGAGTTTCCCTACGTGATCGAATCAGAAATAAAGAGATCCGCAGGAGAACCAAGGTAACCGATATAGCCCGAAGAATTGCCAATCTTAACTGGCAGTGGGTAGGACACATTGCTCGCAGAACTGAAAGCTGATGGGGCCCAAAGGTTGTGCGTAGCGTTGGAAGGCCTCCCACAAGGTGGACCGATGACCTTGTGCAGGCCGCAGGAATCCGCTGGAAGCGCGAAGAACAGAACCGGTCGAAGTGGCGATGCTTGGGGGAGACCTATGTCCAGCAGTGGACGTCTTCCGGCTGAAATGATGGTGATGATGACGATAGGAACATCTCTGCATGGCCCTCCAGGGAAAACGGGCATGAGTTATGGTATTTGTTATTATTTCTATACTATATTACCTAGAGGATTTTTTATTTGTCAAACGGAAATCTCTAAAAATACTGATCAGATTACAAAAATTCTTCACCGCTGGAAAGACACATGATTCCAGAGTGAAATAAGATAGTTGCCAGAAAATTGCGCGGTTTCTGTGAGGATCACTTGTTAGTATACTTAGTATAATACTATTCAGCAAAAACAGTCCAAAATATTATGCTTAGAATAAATTAATATCGAACTGCCCGCGACATCGTCCTCGTGAAATTTCTTGTTCCCCCACCCACCCCGCGCTATCTGTCATAGCGTGATGTTAAAGCCTATAGCCTTCCTCAAGAATTGGGCAATCAAATACAAAAAGAATTTTTCAAATCCGACCACCAGTTTCAGAGATAACATACAAACTAACAAACAAAAGAAAATCCTCTCTATAATAATAAGTATTGATCAGCTTTTAAAATCCAAAACCTGAACTACTATATAGTAAATGGTACAAAATCTGATCTGGCTTGGTACATTTTGGCATAACTAGGTCTTCAAGTGCTTGGTTCTCTCTGGCTTGCTCCTATTTAAATCCTTCTTGTAACATAACACATGTTCGTATAGCCTCTGCGATGATTTACGCCCGACCCAGAGGCACTATAAAGGACAACGCATCACCCGTGGAGCCCCAGGAAACCCTTTGTAGTTGGTATATTGTGATCCAGACTGCGAAGACTGCCATCCATGCTATTGCTCCCGCTGCTGACATAAGTACATCTGGAAATGGAAGAAAAATGTCCCATTAATGGAAACACATAACATAAAATAAAATTTAAAAAATGCACCTTTAAGGCTAAAATGTGGTTTACAATAGATAATAGGCCTCAGGTAAGCAAAGTATCATTATATCTGACGGTAATAAGGCAAAATCTGTGAATTAAATTAACAGGAATAAATTGAAAATGAATCTAGATGAGTTAAGTTCCCATTTGAGCTGAGTTTTAGATTATCTTATACTAAGCACAAGAATTAGGGACTGTTTAAGGGGTTACGCAGATTTACAACTATAGTACATCCACATTTCGCCAGTTATGTATAAGTCCCACGTAATAGGGGGCGAGTCTATTGCCATCAACCGGACACAAATCCAGACTCCGGGCTGCTATTGAGAAGTTCCCGATGCAAAAATCCAATACAAACGCTGCCCAACCTGGGAATCGAACTAAGAACGACATGATCAGCAGTAGCGCTTGCGACCACTTAACCATTGAGGCAGTCGGCCAGTTAGATTATAAATCTCATGATGAGCCTCATAATTAAATCATTAATTTAGATTAGGCTAATAATAACCCCAAAAACTCTAACCTCAAAGCATTTATTTCAATTAACCCATTTACAGGCACTTTTGAATTGTTAAAGAGTCGGTCAGTTTGTCAGAAAATAGAAGCTAGTTGTCCATTCCAAAACGTAGATCTCTATGGAGAAGAATGGGCAAGAAACTCCAAGGACAGTCTTTTAAATTCAAGTTATTACAAAATCTAGGGTGTACATTATTCTTGTTGCTTCCACGTCTGATCAAAATGTGCATAGGGGTAACTCCTCTGCAAACTCATATAGGAATACAGTTATGTAAATTAATTGATGAAAGGGGCGGAAGGGCAAAAAATTAACAATAACTGTTAGAAATAAACTTGAAGTATCATACTTCAAGTTTATTTCTACATGTTCAAGTATGTATATGAAGGTTTATGAAAGTTTCAAAACAATTAAATGTTTAGTAAAGACAGTTTTCTTTTATGTTTCCTGCTAAAGATGTCCAGCACTTCATTAGCGCCCATTTTTGGCGCAACGTCTTGATGGATCTCCACAGTACACAAAAATACCGTCTGGAGGGGGCACGTGCCCCCGTGCCCCCGCCTTAAATCCGCCCCTGTGAGAGACTGCACATGGCCCCATCAACTCAGATGTAGAAATAGCTGAGGAAATTGAAAACTTTTTTGCTGATATTCCCCTTAAAACTACTGAAGCTTTTAATTCCTCACCCGCGTTCTCTGATGCTTCACTTAGAAAGAATGTAAAGACATGCCCATGCCATTTGGACTTTAGGTTTTAGCATACAAACCCCCAGGCTGTTATAAAAGCTTTTAAAGATCTTATAATTAAATGAACAGAAGATCTCTGGGGAATGTCATTAAATGTCTGTAGATCTATCATCGAAACCCTTGCGCCCTATTTAGCTTTCATATTTAACACCAGTGTAGACCAAGGAATCTTTCCGGATCTCATGAAACACAGTTAAGTGGTTCCTTTGTTGAAATCCGGTGATAGTAAAGAACCCAACAATTAATAGGCCTGTATCAATTTTGCCAGTTCTCAGTAAGGTGTTTGAAAAGTTGATACTCCATCTTACAACGGTTTCACCAAAGGGCGTTGTAACACTGACGCTGGTGTCACTCTGAAAAAGAACATTTTAATGCCTGGGAAAAAGCACAAGATGCCATTGGAATCTTTTGCGTCCGCTCTTAGGCGTTCGATTTCGTAAACCATGAGACACTTCTGCTGAAACTAGAGCACAAAGGGACAAGGAATACAGCTCTTGATCTACTAAGATAAAAATGTATATAACCTGAAAGATAAAAAGGTCTCATTAGGGTCTGAAATGGCAATGGGCGTGCCTCAAGGTTCGATATTGGGTCGATTCCTCCTCTTAGTTTACATTAATGATTTTACCCCAACTACTTCAAAATCAACCGAAGATTGTGTTATTTGCAGATGATACATCACTGATCTTTAAAATAGACCGACGGTCACACAATTTGGGCGACGTGATAACTTGATTTTTTCAAGTCCAAGTTTGTTTTACGGTAAATAATTTGGTAGTTAACGAAAAAAATACAAATACATTACACATACATTAAAATTACCTAATGTTTGAAGTAGCGAATGTGACACCATATTGAATGGAAAAAAACTAGAATTTATTCCACCCACTTATAACATCTCTTGCGGGGCGGCTAAGCTCGGCCGCTTATGCTGTTAGAAAGATAAGACAGTTAACAGATGTTAAAACCGCGCGTTTGGTCTATTTTAGCTACTTCCACAGCATTATGTCGTCTGGCATTTTACTGTGGGGTTGGGCTACTGACATTGAATCCATTTTTATTTTGTAAAAGAGTGCTGTCAGAGCCATTTACAATCTACGTCGTCGCGAATCCCTCAGGGAACTATTTAAAAAGATATAATGACAGTACCAGTAGTATTTTAAAGATATTATGACAGTACCTTTACTGTCATAATATTAATCTTTTTATAGACCAAGTTATTTATGAAAATATTATTACGTCAGAAAAAATCTTAATCTTATTAACATTAAAAGTGATAGTCATAATTTTAATACTAGAAATAATAGATAAACTAGATCAACCATTTTACAGATTAGCAAAAGTACATACATCTTTTATGGGTACTGTGTAAAATGTTACAACAAAATGCCTTGTGAAATATTGCAATAAAATGAAAGAAAACTTAAAACTTATATAAAAATTACACTTTGTAAACAATCATATTACAAATTAGAGGATTATATCCAAGATAAGAATGCTTGGAAACATGCTGGTCCAGCTCCATAGGACAATCTAGTCTAGACAAAATCGAATTGGTTTCACAAATTCAAATTTAATTGTATAATTTGCTATTTTTATGCCATTGATTTACATTCTTTGTTTACTTAACCCTCACACAGATTTATTCCTTGTTAATATTTTAGGAAAATCATATACTTTTACAATGTTTGTGAATATGTATCACATAATTAATTTATCTGTCTTTGCTTCATTTTCAATTCTTTGTACCTATTGTGGTATAGTACATTTATTCTTGGTGCATTTAATGTAATAGGTTGGGGAAAAAGTATCTTCGCATTTTTTAAGCAAATTCAAACATTTTTTAACGTAGTTTATTAACATTTAACTAAAGTATGTAGGTACCATTTTGTTCGATAACTTTTTGCTATAGAAATTTTGGGACTTCTGATCAAAATACCGCGACAAGTGGTTTTGGCAGTCCTCTTGTGATGTTAACCTGACACTGCCTAAAGAATTCTGAAGAGACCGAAACAGGTGGAAATCTGAAGGTGCAAGGTCAGGTCTATACGGCGGATGCATTAACACCTCCCAGTCAAACTCTCTTAATTTTTGCTGAGTGGCTAAAGATGTGTGAGGTCTAGCGTTATCATGATGAAAAACCACACCCCTACTGTTGATTAATTCCGGCCGCTTTCTCTCAACTTCTTGCTTTAATCTCATCAGTTGTTCGCAGTAGAGTTCAGAATCGATGGTCCTGCCTGGTGGTAACAGCTCATAATGAATAATGCCCTTCCAATCCCACCACACACACAGCATCACCTTGTTGCGAGTTAACCCGGGTTTCGCCACAGTCTGTGAAGCCTGACCGGCCTTTGACCACGACCTTTTTCGCACGTTCTTGTCGTACGTGATCCACTTTTCGTCACCAGTTATCAGCTTCTTCAAAAATGGTTCGGTTTCATTACGCCGTAATAAAGGATCACAAATGAGTACACGGTTCATTAGCTTTCTTTCAGTGAGCTCGTGAGTTACTTGGGTACACAAAAAAGCTCGATATTTGGATATCGAGCTTTTTTGTGTACCCAGTTTTTTTTCAAATGAGCCAAAACTTTTTTGTGGTAAATTCCCAGTTCTTCAGCTACGTCGTAACTACTGATATGCCGATCTTGCTCCACTTTTTCAAAAATGGCATCCATTTTATCCGTAATAGGGCGACCAGAGCGACGTGCATCTTTGACATCAAAATTTCCGGATTGAAAACGCTTAAACCAAATTTTTGTTACTCTCACAGACACTGCACTAGGTCCAAAAACATCGCAAATTTTATTCAAATTTTATTTAATTTGAATTTGGAATTATGTTCTTTAAAATTTAAACTTTCAATGTTACCAAAACCAGCCAGATATAAATAGTATAGCCAAAGAGATTTTATGACAAGTTCATACATACTATAATGCGAAAAGACTTTTTTCCCAACCTAATAAACAAAATATTGTTAACATTTTAAAAGAGTAATGGTGGAGTTTCATGACTAGCCTTCTCCATACAAAACTACTTTAATGTAAATGTTGACATTCAAAAATGCCCTTTTAAGTGCTTAGTGTAATTGACTTTGCCTTAAGAGTTACTTTCGAATTTATGATATTTTATATAGAATTTTATATGGATAGTAGGATGGAGGGGCTTGTAGCTAAGTTATAACACCCACACGGGTCGCTTGATCAGGTTAAGCTACACTTGTCACGGCCGGTCCGTGGATGACTGATCACCTAAGAACTTTAAGCAGTTACTTTAGTTAGGCTGTCATTCGTGGATCTTTGATAGTCGTTACAGGTCTTCAGAAGCCCAATAGTCTGACAACTAGTCTTAGCTGGACCACGATAGGTACCCAGTAACTGGGTTGTGGAGGTCAGATGGGCAGTCACTCAATGTAAAATACTAGTATTTTGCTTCCTCCAGTTAGACTGGAAGCTGGTTCAGCAGATGATAGATGGTATGGATAGTAGGATGATAGATTAAGTACTTACATTTCTTAATCTGCTTCTGTTCCTCATAAGGAGGCTTCATAAATGCCTCTTTGAAGAACCAGATGGCATTCACGCCCCACACAAATGGCAAGAGCAGGCAGCCCACTGGAAATTAAAAATTATAAATTGTTAGCAAGCAAGGAAACTCTGGCGTGAGGACTTAGGGTCAAACCCAATAACCTATTTTCAATGAAAGAAAGATTGTTTTTGATGATAGACAGTATAGTTCTATCTGTCCCTGTCAAACAAATAGCTGTCTTAATGTTATATCAGATACACACTCTGGTAAGGAAACGCACCAGGGATCAACATCACAAACTATGGTTGGAACAAGGTGAGTGCAGGCAGGCTAGGGAAGCACTCCCTGCTATTGACGGCCGCATCTACCTAACTAACCAAACAACAGCTGCGTATAGTTACGGCAGCTTTAACTGGCCACGGGTCTTTTAATAAACACCTCTTTATCATAGGAGTCACAGGCAGTCCGCTGTGCAGGGCCTGCATGGAGGTGGACGAAACAGCAGCTCATGTGCTTCTACACTGCCCGGTGGTCGCCACATACAGGGCAAAGTACTTCGGTAACCCAGGTACCCTACACGAGGCTGTCAGTAACACCAAGGCATTGCTGGCCTTCCTCGAGGAGCTGGGGTGGATCGAATGATCGATTCTCCCACCGTACGCAAAATACGCGCATTGTCGTAGTTGCGGACACCAGCCCGTATTACCTATTACCTAGGTTTTTCTATCTCCAGTACCTCAAACTTGGTGATAGATACGTTATTGGATTCGGCCGTAAGAGGTGTTTGTTTGGCAACACACAGGGAAGAGTGGAAAGCTGAGAGGGAGACCTTTGGAGACCCAGCAGTGAGCCAGAACAGGTCGAAAAATAATGCAATAGATAAACGAAAAAGAAAGAGAAAGAAATGGGAAAGTTAATGGATGATAATGAAAGGTAATGGATGATGATGGATGTTGTTATAGTTAGTGGATGTGTATGCCTAAGAGTAGGGGAAGACCAAAGGAACGATGGATGGACTGTGTGAAAGATGATGTGGCTAGAAAGGGGGAGACTACCGAGATGGCGACTGATAGAGAAGTATGGAAAAAAAAATAGTCGCTCCAACCATAAATAAATTGGGATAAGAGCAAAAGAATGATGATATTGATGATGATGATGATGATAAAACAGCAGACACTCACATTTTATCATAGGTGTTGTTTAAACCAATGTCTATGAAATAAAATAATATAGAAATAAAATACAATGACAAATTAAATTACTTAGAATCTAAAACAAGAAAACCGATTTTTTATACTGATATTTCAAGTGGCTACATTACCTGCAGGTGATGGCCCCCCAAAAAAAATAAAACATTAAATTAATTACTTTTTGTTTGATCATGATTGAAATATCACCATCACATCTGCAAAGTTTTGATAGCTAATTCAATTAGGCCCTGTATCAGCAGATAAATACAGTCAAAACTGCCTTTACAACATGCTGTTGTTTTAGTTGATAGTTGCTATAACCATAATATTTGTACATAGGTTCTTAGTGCAGGACTTCTAAATTCTGTTGTAATATCCGTTGCATTGTTTTAAGTGAAGTTAATCATTATAAACAGTTTTGACTGCATCTTCTTTTCAATCAAGCTGATAATACTTATTCGATTAGTTGAACCCAGCCCAGTGGGTGGCCAAATGATGAAACTCTATGGTACAATAAATTAAAGAGAGTAAGGGTTAATGGCTAAGGGATACGCCGAGTAGCCAATTATTATAATACTTAACAGGAAATTGGATTCACCAGTACGTCCACCAATCAGAGATTTTGACCAATCTATCTCTGTGGCCCGTAACAGCTGCGGTATATAATTTTTATAATAACGGAAGACAACTGCGTCGGCAACTGCAGGCAACTGTGTCGTTTTTAATCATTTTATTAAGAATTTTAATTGATACGATACCTTTGAAATACCACTTGCAAAGTTCCAACTTCTTGTCATTAGGAAGCCGTGTTAGGTCCATTTCAATGTAAAAATATAATTGAAAACACTTTTTCGCTTCGACTCAGCACAAAGATTTCTGAAATTCTGAGTTGAGTTGAGTCACTTGAAAACTCTTTAAATGCTGGCTAAGCACAACACATGTCGCCTATCTTTGTTTGACATAGGACGAATGTATCTAGCTATCTCACTATAACCTACACAAAAGGCTAAAGATTCTCGTATAAGAAATAGGAATTCAAAAATCAAATGTCAATCTCATCAATCTCTTCCTCTTCTGCGGTTTACGTTCCATTCTTAGATATTTTTAAGGGTGAGTTAACTCATGACGTAAAATATTTTTTTATTATAAATTAAGTCTGAAATTTTTAAACTTGGTCGTTTTATTTTATGGAAAATGCTTATATGCCATATTTGCAACCATTAGATCAAAAATCAAAATGTTGACCGTAGAAATCTATCTATGACACAGATCGATGAACAAGCGTAAATTGGGTTTACTTTTTTCTAACGTTCCAGCAGACGAAGCAAAAAAACGCGAAATTTACACTTGCGGAAAAAATTAAACTCTGTTTAATATAAGAATATTTTGCCATTTCAATATAACTTTACATTTTTCTTTTAGTTTTACAAGATTTGTCCAGCTAAGGGCTAAAACTGCTTCTCATGAAAAATGAAGCGTTGTTCAAAAATAATGTATGATGTATGTCAATCGGAACGTAAATACCTAATGAAACAAAAATGGCGTAATTTGTTGAATGTCAATAGTCGAAAATGTGTAAAAAGTAAATAAAAATGTTTTCTTTGCCCAATTGTTTATTATCATGTGTTATCCTTCTTCTATATAGTTCAAAAACATGTAAGTATTGTTTGCAAAACCGCTATTCCTTCAAAAACGCCGAACCTTATTTTTGGAAATATTTGGCATCCTGCAAATTATTTTTTTGGTTCAATACAGGTTTTTTAGCCTTGAAATTTGTTCTGACCGTGGTTGTTGGTATTGCTTATCAATTAAGGACAAGGTTCGTGACTAATCGCATCAAGTGTATCTCAGAATGCTTCAGGAAAAATATTTTCTTTTTGCAAACTTATTTTCTACTACATTTTTTTTGTGCGCTATCTAACGGGAACGGAATTAGAGCCTTTCTCTTTTGCTACACTATCCTTTTTGTTTTATTAACATATTTTGCCAATCATGCAGTTTTTTTTTTTCTGAGAATTACTATATTATTATTAAACTATTGTTATACTTATCACAAAAACATAAAATGTGTTAGTGACAAAAATTGTAAGCACTTAAACAGTTGTCGATTGTGCTCAGCAGTGGCATGAGCAAAACTGGTTTGACCAAATATTTGATAAAGCCAATAAATATTTTATAGACAAGAGGTGGTGCCCAGGAGCATAGAACGCGATATCAGCGTGTCGTATTAATAACGGGCCTAATAGCACGCACATAATATCACAATCACTTTCCTTCTTTTGGATCACCAGAAAACTATTAAATATACTAAATATTCATCAATAATAGTGAAAATCTCGGTTGGTATAAAGCTAAGAGTGGCTAAGAGGTGTACATAAAAGTTATTGGTAATATGGCAAAAAGTATTTAATTCACAAAAAACGGATGACTATATTAAAGTTTGGAAAGAGTTATAATACAAGAGTGGAGATTATTTTCTTTCAAATAAAATATTAATATTATATAAATAAAGTCTATCAATAAAACAAATTAATTTCATTTCAATTTTTAATAATATAAACAAATGGAAAGCAACAAATGTACTCTGTTTGCCGAATAAAGTTATCGTAATTATTGTAACATTGATTACCCCAGAACTTAAAATTGAAGCACATCACTAATACAAATGAAAAAATTATAATTTTCAAGCAGCCATTGTTGTTAAAATCAGTGACGCTATGAAAATAATCAATAAGATACATTATTAATCTGTAATCCCAGTTTTCACAGTTACCCTTAGCACAAATGTAATTGATAGGATTAAGATAGCATACTACATAACATACCTTTTGAATCACTTACCTGTTTTTTTATCTCTTTACATGATTATCCAATACACTGTCAAACCTTGCTTTAGCTGCTGAGATTGATGGACTGAAATAAAAAATCCAATCAAATCATGAATGTTGATTCAAACTCGAAAGCTAAGTTACATATACTCTGTGTAAAATGTTGTGAGGAAAGTTACGAGTATGAATGTGGATGGCTTTATTAAGAGTAGGGGAAGACCAAACAATGGATAGACTATGTGAAAGATGATAATACGGTGACTATTGATATGAGGACTAATTGCAAAGTATGGAATAAAAACACATGTGCACTGAATCCAAATAAATTAAGCAGCTGGAGAATGGACAGTAATTCCAATAGCTATCCATTGCAATTTACCTTTCCCAACAGCAAGCATGCATCAGTGATTGTGTAGCTCAACCCTCTTTTATAGAGCTCTACAACCCATCACACTATGGCTTGTTGAATCAGACAGGTAGCTCAACCCCATTTTACTGGGCTCAACAACCCATTTTTCCCAACAGATTTTGATTCCTAACAATGAAACAAATCTTGGTCAAAATATATTCTAATGGAGATATAATATGGAGTTTAACTATGAATCACAGGAAGATAATAATAAGTACAGGCCAGGTGTATTGTAATTGCTTTGTTATGATAAGTGCTATGCATGACTAATTAAGCTAAGTACTCTTATGTTTACTGTTTGAGAGGATATTTATTAGACTACTTAGTCATTAATAATAGAATGCACATTGGTTTATAAACCCAAGGCAATAAATTACTTGAAGAATTTAGAATTAAGATTGCTGAAAATGATGGGGCTGATGGGATTTTTAATAATGAACCTTTTCATATTAGCTAATGCATGCAAAAGGTACTGGAAAGCAATGAATACTTGACAAAATGCCATAATTTTAGTACATTTTAAGGAAGTAAGGAAATTTTAGGTAGGTTCTACAAATTGTATGAACTAAAAGTTTTTTTCGGGCTGTTGTTTTCCATCCCCAGTGTTTATGGAGTAAAACAAGAAGTGGCTGTTAGTGGGTAAGACGGACTTATTCTGTGGTTCTCTGAGTGAATTCAAAATGAATGCATTGTTTGTAATTAGTTATAGATGTTAGTTTGGATGTAGTATAAGCGCGTTTATTGCATTGGGTGACCCTGTAACGGTAGATTTAAAAAGATTAATAAATAAATAAAAACTTCGACTAGACTCACTTACTTAAATGTGTATGTATCTTTGTATCTGAGATTCTTAATACTCTCGAAGCAGCTTAACTGCTGCATGGATTTTAATACATGACGTGGCTATTGATTCGTTTAGGTAGCGCGAGAGTTCTAGGCCCATGGTAAGGTCTATTATACATAAAGGTGCTAGTGAGCAGACTTGTGTAATCCTAACTTGCGCAAAAACATCATTAAGTGTGTGCCTTAAAACCGGATTCCTCCAATACTCTATTTCACGGATTTGCAAGCACATTACATATGCAAATTGATTATGCAACGGATTGCATATATCAAAACTGTTGAAATAGCATGACGGGAGTGCCAAAGCTGTTACCAAACTATTGCCTTATAAACATAAAAGTACTTAAACACATCAAAAGCTCTTTTTTTTGCGTAAAAGTGAACATAATTTAAAAAAAAAACCCGATTGCAAACAAATTTTCAAAACAAGCTCACTTTTCAAGCATTCTGATGTGTAATAAATAAGTAACTTTTTACTAAAGTCACATTCCCGTTTCAGGCTGCGGTGACATCCCGTCCCCCTCCCTCGTCCTCTACATGCCTGGTGAGCCGGAGTACACAGACGTGCTCGTAAGGCGGGTGCATGACAATCTTACGCTGGTGTGTGAGCTGAGGGGGGACTTGACGCCCAGAATCTATGTCTGGAACTATATGAATGATAACGGGAGTAATGCTGATGTGTGAGTTGCTTTATTGCATATTTTTTTAAATCAAGGTCAAAAGCAAGGCCATTTGGCAATGAAAATAAATACATCTGATACTGCTGATTGCTCTGGCCACTGATCAACAATATCCTACTTGATGGTTCCGTCAAACTCCGGCGAAAAAGTCAGTCTTGCAAATCAGTGCTTCAACCAACTGACACAATAGTTGTTTTAAACTTATTTTATGGGCTTCTGAAGAAAAATTTACGGCTGTTAACAGTTCACAGACTCAACGACCCGTTATAGGACGCTACCAGATTTCTAGGACCTCTTAGGCTGTACAAGTGTTTCAAAACTTCTGGATATCATGAATACATGCAAGCATGAAAAAAAGTGTTTAACATGTTAAATTAAAAATAAACACTCAACGTAACGAGTTGACGTACCCAGTTGAAATAAAAGAGTATTGCTTGGGTCTATGATTCATATTATAATTTACTGAAAAGTAGTGTGCAGTTAAGCCAAGCGCACATTACAGCCGCAACGTTCCACACATTTTTATACAGAGCACGCCGGTTTGGCCCACTCGCGCCGGTAGTGTGTGTTGGTTCATAGAAAATATTTGCGAAAGTGATGAAGGAAATGCTTTGCAATGAGGCCTGCCCTAATTTGTCCTTGCCTTTACATTAATATGGTTAGGCGAGCTGCACTCTTCAATTATTAATGTTTTGTTCAACAGTATCCTAAAAGGCGAGCCTAAAGGCCCTACATCCAGCAGTTCGCTCTCGAAACAGGACTTACAAGCGGCAGACAGTGGACAGTACATGTGCTCTGCGCCGCCATTCAGCGTCACCAAGTACATACTGGTGCAGACTAGAGGTAAGTACATTACATGCTTGTCTATTTGTTTTTCATTTTATTTTTATATCTGTTTAGTATATTCTATTACATTTAAAATTATTATATTTATCTTTAAGTATGCTGTACCGGTACAGCAGACTAAAAATTGTTTGCTGCATCGGTCGACGTCACAACGTCAGCGCCGGCTGTCGCTGAAAACCAGCGCAGGGGCTCTGTCTTGAATAGGGTCGCAGCAATATGCTGAGCGATAGCCGTTTTGCGACGATGTGACGCATGTTTCCCACATTTTTTTAAAAGTATTTGTTCTTTTATTGCGTCATGTTTACCGCAAATAAACGTTTTTTTCTTTCTTTTTATTATTATGCTATAGCATTTCACAGCTCGATCCTCGGGTAACTTTTATAAGCGTTTGTTTCTGAGTTTGTAGCTCCGAAACTGATAGACAGATTTCAGGGCCGTTTTATTGAAGGACTGATTTAAACTTTTGACCACCCCGGGCGGATTAATACGACAAATGTTTTCGTGCCCGTGCCCCTTCTGCCGTATTTATACGACCGAGAACCTATGTTGATTTTTTGTTTTTTATTTTGATTTTATTGCGCGAGTCTATTGGTCGTAGGTACTTGTTTGTCGATTTTCGAGCTGGGCGCGGGGGGCATAGCAATTCAAATAAAGCCAAGCGGTAAATTGGTTAATCGGGATTGGTTGATATGAAAACATAACCCTGTATTAAAAATCTTTGTAGCTGTTCTTCTTAGCGTGTCAATGGCAAATATTGTTTGAAAAGAAGTGATCAACAACAGGAAACACCACCAACATTAAAAACAAACAACACCAACAACAACATCCTCACTGCTAACACCATTGAAGTTGAAGACCTTCAAAAATGAAAACAGGACCGAATTCCCACGTCGTTCTGTCCGTCTGTCCGACACAGCGCTGTATCTTTTTAATCGTAATAGGTAGCTAGTTGTATGTTTCACAGAATACGTCACGTGATCATGGTATTTTATTACTTGAATAGTTTTTGTGGCACGAAATTCTTAGTGCGCGAGAACTTGTGTCAGGATATTTTAAACCCCATAACTCCCTCTGTAGGCCCAAAGCACTGCGGGCGCGGCACGTTCTGGTGCGGCCAGCGCTGCATGGCGCCGCAGTACGTGTGCGACGGGCGCCACGACTGCGAGCGAGGCGACGACGAGGCGCCGCACATGTGTCCGCCTAGTGTTTGTGCCCGTAAGTGTATCATTCACATCATTTTAAAGTTAACTCAACCACAATTGAGTTGTGGTTGAGTTTCTCCATGGAACCACCATCGAACAAATTATCAGTCGTTTCTATACATTTGGATGGAGTAGGTATTGAAGTTTGGTATGGGACAGTTGATAATTTTTTCGCGATTATGATGATAGTCCCATGTCGATAGTAGTTCAGTCACCTCACCCTTAAATATGTGCACAAACTTCTGATACATGATGTAAAAAACAACCTATAAGGAATTCATTATTTCTGCAACCGTTACTGCAGTCCGTATGGACCAACATAATTTTGAAGCAAAGGTACCTTTTTTGGCGGCTATCAATAAAACTGTAGTTGTGCAGGGCAAGAAAGTAACGAAACAGTTTCAGTTAATTATACCAACATACGGGGACCAGCCATCCTGCTTAAGCTCAGCGGCTCCCAACTTAGGCAGCTCAACAACCCGACACACGATTACCAGCATTGGTGCCATAAAAATTACCCATAGTGTAGCCGATAATAATTAAATGGTGTACAATAAAGACTTTTCTATCTCTACATCTAAGTCAACATAAATAACGTATTGTTTGACAGTAAGCTCTTGTGTAATGGCTATTTTTTAAATTAATTTCTCTTGTCGAACCTCCAGGTAGCGACAAGCTCAACTGCTCAACAGGCCGCTGTATATCAGAGTCGGCTTGTTGTCGGACCAGCAGTGCGCTGTGTCAACAGCCGTCGTGCTGCGACGAGCATCCAAGATACTCAAGATTAGAAGGTACGTACTGAAAAAAAAACCGACAAATAGTAATTCGGGCTCACACAATTAAGGTTCCGAACCAAACTGTTCTTAGCAGTCTGTCATCATCCCAATTGGCTTGGTAATTTAAATGTGGAATTGTTAGATAAAGGGACTCACAATAATTACTGACAGGTTTCTGCTCGCGTCTTCGACCGCTCGAAATCTCTTGCTCCCCCGACCCACCCCGTCGCGCGTCGCATCGCATCGCCTGCCCTCGCTCTTACTTCTATTTGTTTTTGCTCGGCTCCTATGTCTTAGCGTGATGTTAAATTGCCTTCCTCAAGAATTGAGCTATCAAATGCAGTTCCAGAGATTAGCCCGTTCAAACAAAAAACAAACTCTTCAGCTTTATTATCAGTATAGAAGGTACACATTACCATTGATGCCTCATCATAAGTACTTATTACAGATATAAAAAGACAAAATCTACTACTAGGCAATCGCCCAGTATAGGCTCCCAGTATTTAATAGTAATATATCATAATTATTATGCCTTTATTTCTTCCTAATCTTACATAGTATAAATTGACACTAAAGAATGGTGATCGATGTTAAGAATAAAAGGTTCACTTCTACCGTAGAGGTATTGAGAATATTTGACCCCAAAAACAAAGAAACTTTAAATAATATAAATGTTAATATGTGGTTTGAGTAATGAGCAGTTCTGGCCCAGTGGTAACGGCCAGACTGAGTCTTTCGAGTCTCGAACCCAAGCTGGCGCTTTACTTTGTGTAAATTATTTCATCACCACTGCTCTCAAAACGGTGAAGGCAAACATCGTGAGGAAACCGGCATGTCCTAGAACAAAAAATTCGAAGACATGTGACATGTACCAACCCAACTGGGCCCGCGTCGTGGAGTCACTCCCTCTCACAGAGAGGAGGCCTGTTTCCCAGCAGTGGGAACATAATAGGCTGATTATGCTTATGCTATGTGGTTTAGTGGTTTGCTTATATATTTTTTGTATAAGTAATTAACAGTGATCATAACGTTTGTTTGCAGGCTACGTCGACGTAGTATACCCTCCATTGTTTGAAGACCGGCACGCGGGCGATGACTACGGGTTTATACAGTCCACCATATACACAGTTACTGGTGAGAATACCTTTATTTATTCTGTATTAACATGCTTATATTGGGCGAAGGACGACTTATCTAATATTGTAATTAAAAAAAAATATAAGGGGTCCCTGATTGGGAAGCCAAAAGTAATATTTAAAAAAGTAATCCCTTGTTGGGATGGATTGTAGTACAAAAAAAATATTAAAATATGTGTGTGTGTTTCTGAGTGTGTGATCTCCTAAAAAAGGGACATACCCCTTGACATAGGAAATGAAAGAACAATGTCAGATGTCCATAGCAACTTTGGCTCAATATTAATTTGTCACGGACAGTGAAAATTCTTACGTTTTTTTGTGCAGTTTAATGTAAAAAGCTTTTCTGTGATTTACAATTTTACACTGAACTTTTATAAAAGAATTTATTCAGACATTTTAAATTGGAGGTTATGTATTTTAACAGAGAGTAAATTAAATGCCGTTTTATCCGGAACACATTTATGCCACAATTAATAAAACGTAGTTGAAAAGACATTGTCACAATATGTATTGTATGGATAAAACACAGTAAGACTATAACGCAAACGCAGAGGAATTCAAGAAGGAAACAAACGTACCCATAGAAAAACACCGACAACAACAAAGATGTTTGACATCTTGTCATCGTCAACTCACTGTCAGTTTAAGCGCGCGCGATTTTGACACAACTGCAGAAGACGTAAACTAATAGGGTTGCCATTAAATGGCGATTAAGTTATCGAACACAGATCTGGAAAATCGATTTGTTGAATTTCGTCTTTAAATTCTTTAAAAAATACTACATGTATCTATAATAAACACGGTGATCGTATTATTAAGGTAAAAACAATAATAATAAAAGACAATTGTAAGGTGGTGAATAAAAAGTAAATAGTAAATCACTTTAATTATAGAGAATAATCGATTACAGTGGCAGAACAAGTAAATACCTGACACTTTTTTTATTTAAAAAGAAAACCTGTCATTCAAGAACATTAATAATAAAATGATTACTTATTAAAATGATTTTGTTTTCGAAAAGTTCTCGAAAAGAAATAAATATTGTTTAATAAGTTGGAATTTTATATTTAAATTATTGTAAGTAAAATCTTTGTGTTCGTTTGAATTTAGTTTTAAAAGTTGTGTAGGCCGAAACCTGACACTGTCCTTTCGGGCGCCGTGGAGCGACACACTATTAATGGATAGCCAGATTAAATTGGAGAGATTGAACAATTAATCTTAGGGTGGGAGCCTGTGGATGTCAATGGTGATTAAAAGTCTCACTTCCTTGAACGTTTCCAGTTTATTATCTACTTTTAGCTTATTGATTACAATTATACTATTATAAATTTTAGTTTTTATTTCATCGTTGCACCTTCTCAGTCATCTTAAATAAGCAGCTGAAGGCTGTTTTGGTATTATAAAAAAATTAATAAAAGAAAAAAAACTTTAAGGTGACCCCGAGAGCCGGAAAGTGGTACCTCTCAGGTAATCAGCCCCGTGGAAGGCTAGTAAAAATTCCTCGGTTGAAGCAAAGGTGGAATAAGCACCCACAATTGTAGGCTGTGGACAAAAAGGGCCTCTGAGATGTGGTTTCACTCCGAACTCGGACACGCGGGGCCGCATCGACCAACAAAAAACTTACCGCTTATTCCAGGAATTTAAAACTCGCGTCTCCCTCGGTGTACCGTCAAGATAGCTGGTATCAAAAGCCGTAGGGAGGCGACCGAGGGATTCTGCGAAAACGGGAAGCTTGGTCACAAACGAACCGCCATTGTGGAAGGAAATTTTCTCTCGAAAAAGAGTCCAACTTACCAAAAATCCGATAGAAATATGATCTGCGACCATTTCACGGGTCCTTTGGTTTAGGATTAGGGCATTTAATCGCCCAATGTCCCTGACTAATTACGATTCCATTTAGGGAAAATCAGGAGACCCGTCACCTTCACGAACAAAGATAGCAAAGTCACTTGTCGAATTTTGACGTCGAAATGTCAGCCGAATGTAACACAGATAAAAAATTACAATTTAGAAATCGTTCCGAAATCGACTAGAATTATCAAAAACATGTAACGGTATAAAAAACTCGTTACAATATATACTGGATGATATTTTTGACTGTCTTGAATAAAATAGGGTGTGTCATAGTTTCTACTTTATGAAGTCTTTTAAAAATTTAATAATCCATACATATCACACACCACAAATTACATCTAGTGCTCAATGAATTCAAAATGTTGTTGTGTTTCTGTCAACCGTTTCAAATGGAAAGCCGCAGAATGATTTATTGGGGTTTTCATTGGACTTGGCAAAAGACTCGCTTATAGAGGCTTGAGGAACAGGGTGTAAAGTTCATTCATACTCCATCGAACCAGGTAGGCAACTGCCCTACGAGTGATGTCGGGACGTTGTATACAGTGTCCCGTTAGTCGACGTTAAGCTGGAGTCGGGTGATAATAGTTAACAAGAAAACATAACGTCTGATGCAGTAGATTTTCTCTAATTTTAAATGCTCGTAATTTTTAAAATTAATTTTTCTTGAAACTATTATGACTTGACCTATCACCCGATTCCGGCTTGACGTCGACTTACGGGACACCCTGTGTGACGTCAGTGTGATGCGTAGTTTCCATGTGGCGGTGTAGACACACACATGCTCCTGCTTCTTAAATAAAATAAATGAAATGTGTTTGTGTCCCGCAGCGTGCGCGCTAATCTTCATGATAGCAGTAGTGTTGCTGGTGTCGGCCATATGCAAGATGCACATGAAGCGGGCCGCGCTGCGCAGCTACGCGCACGCAGAGCGCGCCACGAGGCAACACTACTCCATGCAGTACGCGCAGGTAATATAATAAATAGACTTCCTTTTTACTTAGCACACGAGGTTGTCGACATGTGGGACGTGGACTCTGCAATCACTGTACCGATATTAGTTACAGCACTGACCTAATAGCGGAAAACCTCGACCAACACCTCAGGAGGCTCTCATTGCGCGGCTGGGTCAAGGACTTGATTCAGAAAGCATGACTCTTGGACACGGCTCGCATATTGAGGAGAATAGAATAGGTCTTTATTTGCTTAGAATGTAGGTACATAAAAATAAGTTGATACTTTAATAATAGGATCCATGGACATTCTGCCTTAATGTTGCATGCAAATGTTACATAAAATAAAGGATAATAAACAAATAACGAAAACTTATCATTTAAGAAATCATGCACAGAATAGTAACATTTATCCTCAAGTAATTCTGTCAACATTTTTTTAAACTATTGCAACGGTAAGCTTTTAATTTCGTCATATTTTATTAAAGATTACAGGAGTCATACAAATCACATTTCTTTTCAATAAGCTAGTTTTAAATACGCCCGTGCTTAGTAGATTCTGGTATTGTGATCTCATAGGTGTACTTCGTTTTCTAGTTTCTATTCAATAATCAATAATCATATTTTATTTGTGTAACATAGGTAGTGAATACAGTTCTTAAATTAAAGTTCATAGGTCGCTATGTTATGCCAAGAGGCGTACAAATATGGTTGCATGCTATCAACTTAAACTAAAAACAATAAGGAAAAATGTCTACAGTCAATGCATTAAAATTAATAATCATAAATGATGTAAAATTAGTCACAATATTCATTCAAAAATTGTTTTCGCAGTCAAATAAATAACTAAGTCTACATTAATTTATCATTCAGAAATTCATCAGTCGTATAATAACATTTTTCAATTAAAAACAGTTTTAATTTTTTTTTGAATTGTGTAATATTCAAAGAACATCGGCCAAATTTATATAGACGCTGGACCTGACTTTTATTTTGAGTGTCCAGAAACCAATTATAGAGAGATTGGATTGTTTTTATGTAGTTATCACCATACTGTTCAAAAATATAATCTAAATGGCCAAGATATTTTAATAATGGAAAAAAAATATTTGAGGTTAGAATCACTAAATAAGTCGATTTAATGCTAGGCAGACGACATACAGTTTCAGTATTTTAGCGATAAGCGAAGAGTGTAATTAGGGATCTCATTTCGTACTTGTTAATTTATTTCGATTTCGTTCAGATCAATCAAAATGCACTAATACCTACACCTATACCTAATTTTTATTCATCATACTCTCTTCGATCGCCGGGTGTCAAACAATTAATCATTATCGCGCGTCGATGACATTTAATGTATGTGCTCCGTTGTACGCAATTGAACAAAACATGGTTTCTATGAACTTTATTTTTTATGACAAGAATCCAATTCATAATGAAAACTTGTTGTTTTGATTCATTTTTATTTTTAGAATTTAATTACATGAATAACTTTTAATAAAAACGTGAATAGTAATAATCTTTGAGTACTAGGTCATTTCATAAGCCAAACGAATCGTCAATAGGGTGCGTTTTGAACATGCTATTCTAAAAAATTCAACGAAATTACTTAAACAAGAAAAAATTTATATCTTTTTTTTCTGGCTTCATGATGAGATATTTCTTATGTTTTATGAGTATTTGAAAAATAACGTTTTTTTTTATATATATGGCATAACGGGACGCCACAGACTCAACGTCAGGTACGATTTGGCCATCCTCCTTTTTCATGACATCTGGTAATTTATTGTAAATGCGCGGTGCCATGCCTAAAACACTCTTTCTCACTAAGGCAGTGTTACAGCGCTGATTACATAAAGAATTTAAGTATTGGCTACGAATGGCGACATCCCGTAACGTTGACACTTTCGAATAACCTCATGTTTGTTTTGACGAAAACTCTAATTTCAAAAATAAATAATGAGGGTAAGGTAAGTATTTTGAGCGATTTAAAGAATGGTACACAGCTATCATCAATTTTCAGACCACACATTGATCTTATGCATCTTTTTTGTGCCTTAAAAATAATGTCTTTATCGGTAGAGTTGCCCCAAAAAATAATGCCATATCGCAAAATTGAGGCTACTAAGCCGTTATATGTAACTAGTAGCGCATCCATATTTATTTTTCTCGCAATTTGAAAAAGTGCGTATGCTGATTTATTGATTTTCTTACTTAGATCCTCTATATGGGCCTTCCAGTTAAGTTGGTTATCAAGGAATAAACCTAAGAATTTTGCTACTTTAACTTTTTCAATGTCACAGTTACTATGTCTGATATTAACTTTTGGTACCTCAGTTCTTTGGTGAAAGTGCATTATTTTTGTTTTCTTTAAGTTTATAACTAAGTTATTTTTATTTAGCCAATTAATTATGTCCGATAGTGTATTATTTATGTCATCTTGATAAATATTGCGATCAATACATTTCACTATGGCAGTACTGTCGTCTGCAAACATCACCATTTGATGTTGAGTCACCTTAGGCAGATCATTTATATAGATTAAGAAAAGAGGTGGCCCTAGGACGCTACCCTGTGGGACACCAAACTTTACTAATCTATAACGAGATAAAAAACTCTTTTCAAGTTTTGTCTTATCACATATTCTTGCAACCTCTGTACATTGCATTCTGTTGGAGAGGTAGGATTCGAGTAGTTTTAAAATGTTACCTCTGATAGCATAGCCACACAGTTTGTCTAATAAGACGTCGTGATTTACATAATCGAAGGCTTTGGTCATATCTGTGTAAATAGTGTGTAAATATTGAAGTTGCAAATAGACATCGATGTGTGTGCTTAAACGTTTACATAAATATCTTCTGCTTGCGGCTTCCAAGTTAACTGACTGTCAATTATAATCCCTAATAAGTTGTATTGTTTACTTTCTCTATAGTTTGACCATTGTAGTTTATATCCATATCTCGTAGATATTCGTTGGTAAAAGTTCATGAATTTAGTTTTTGGAGATTAATAACTAAATTATTATTGTCAAGCCACTTTATTAAACCACTAATTGTATTGTTGATGTCATTAACATATGATTCTTTATTTATAGATGAAACAATCGATGTGCTATAATTTAATTTTTAAACAGAAGAGAAAAATGAGAGAATGTACTGCCTGTGACGAGTCTCTTTTTTCTGTTAACTATTATGACCCGACCTGTCACCTAACTCCGGCTTGACGTTGCGTCGACTTACGGGACATGCTGTATAATATGTAAGTAATCAGCATCACCTTCTACTACAGACGCATCGCTTCCCTCCGTGCTACGAGGCGTCTCGCCTGCTGGAGCAGGAGGCCCGCGTCGCGTCGCCCGCGCAGTCGCCCACACACGTGTCCGACAGGCACGCCTTACAGGTAACTTACATATACGTTTATAGCACAGCATCACCTTCTACTACAGACGCATCGCTTCCCTCCGTGCTACGAGAGTCGTATTCAAAGAATCATATTTAAATTTTGCGTCAATGAATGGAAACGTCAAGTCTTCTGACTTAGCCGAATTCTGGCTCACACGAGCTGCCTTCAGATGGGACTTCTACTAATTTTTTGCAAATAAATTGTTAACGTTATTGATAACATAAGTATGTACTTATTTTACAAATTGTTCTGATATTTAAGCCCGGCTTTTGACTTTTTATGAATGGAACGAATAACGAAGCGTGTGTGTGTTAGTAAGAGCAAGCATGCTCAAGACGCTGCGTGACACAAATGTATAGAATGATGCAATATCAATTATTTTTTTTGCTTTGTCGTTTCTTTTCATTTTCTGTGTGTGGTGTTTCACTAAGGTAATTACAGCACTAAACTTCTAATAGTCATTAAAAAGTTTCTAAACATTAAAATGACTTCAAAAACACATGCAATTATTCCTTGTGAAGAATTAAAGTTTTTCATTTAGTCATTGCTGATATGTATCTGTAAATCTATCTTGTGATACCATATCTACCGTTTGCTTTGATATTTTGTCAAAGAAGCAAAGAATGAACAGTTGTTAATGGGTGTAGCTGTCAGATGTGTAGTTAGAAGTCAATCAATTATTTGTGCGCCATCTAGTGGCCGGATTGTAATATTTCGCCTATAGCGACTGTTGCGAGCGAGTGAACTGTTGTGCCAATAATATTAAAAGATGGCTTATATACGTCATATCATATTTTACACCAACTGATAACTTGAAAATGAAATAGTTGCGGAATATTTCATTGGCATTTAAGCATATCATCGTGCTTTTATTTCCATTTTGATTTTTCCTTTATTTATCATTGTAAGTAATTGCTAATATTTTATAGCAATTACTAAGAAAGATGAAATATGAATATTTGTAAGTTTTGAAACTCAGTCGTTATGTACAGATTTGCCAGGCGATACGGTAGGTAGTGTTTTTTTGTTAATTGTATGACGGCTTGCCCTAATGTTGACCCCTAGGCACGTCACTAGCAGCGCCCTTCGGTTTCACCCGCATAAGTTTCAATCCTGTGGGCGTGTGTGGTGTGCCAAACATACAAATATTCACATTTATAAAAGGCTTAGGATCAATAAATAATAAAATGAGTTAATTTGTTAATTCCCAGTGCAGTCCCTCGTGCGCGGCCCCGGAGCCCGGCGCGCCGCCCCCGGCCGAGGCGGAGCCCCCAGAGCGCGCGGGCTTCGGCCTCGCGCGGCTGTCTGCTATATTCTCCTCGCGGTACCGACAGGTGAGTTTTACAACACTCAGTAGGGCTCATGTTACCAACTTCAAATATCTTTTATCCATGGAAAAAACGCACGTGTCGATCTTCAGTGTTACACAGCACTAGCCGAGGTCAGTCCGTGGATGGGTGACCGTCCATAACATACCGAGACCCTCTGTGTCTCAGAAAGCACGTTAAGCTGTTATTTCCAGCTGTCATTGAACAAACCAAAGAAAGGACATGTAGGGATTACATAGGCAGACGCTCCATGTAATGTACTGGTATTCAGCTGCATCTGGTCAGACTGCAATCCGACCCTGACAAAGTTGGGCAAAGGCTACGCAAATGTATAAAATTGACTTCTAATAATTTTTGTTTGGTAAATATTGTCAAAAATTCTAAATTCTTCCTGGGTTAAAAGATATTTGGCGTTGGTAAAATTAACCCTAAAAATATTTCAAAATGATTTGGATTGATGTTCCGACAACAACATACGTTACCCTTTTCAAAATTCGTTTTACAAGTTAACAATATTAGCGAGGTTTGAGGAACAGGGTGTAAAGTTTACTCATCCTCCACAGAAATGTCGAGGACGAGGATGTCGAGACGTTGTATATATTCTAGTTGCGCGGTAAACTCTGCTTGCACGATGCAGGATTTTGTGTGACGTCAGTGTGATGCGTAGTTCGCATGTGGCGATGTAGGTGGCGCCACAACTGTAACGAAAGATCACGCCTCACCTTTTTTGCTCTTATGGTCTCCTATTGGTTGCTCTTACGCAGGCGCTACTGCTGTAGACATTCTGGGTTCGATTCTCCGGTGGGGCAAAGTGATATTGGGGTTGTCCATCGGGAATTACTCAGTAGGAGCCAGGAGTCTGGATTTGTGCCCGGTTGATGGCAATAAGCTCGCCCCCTATTACATGGGACTTAAACACAACTAGCGAAATGTGTATTCTAATCCTAACTATAATATTATAAATGCGAAAGTAAGTGTGTTTGTTACGCTTTCACGCTAAAACGGCTGAACGGATTTGGATGAAATTTGGCACACAGGTAGACCAGGACCTGGGTGAGGACATAAGCTACTAGTCATCTGGGATCGCAGACGGAGTCGCGGGCAACAGCTAGTATACTATACACCTCTCTTAATATAATATTATGTTAAACAACACAATATTTCTCTCACAGGTACCAACCCAAAGCGACGTGGAACTAACAAACGTTCGCTCAACATCCCTCAACAATTCACCGACCAGGAATCGAACCCTTGACAACTACCGCAGCCCAACCTACTGTGACCTGAACGCTTCAGAGTTCTACTTCACCAACCCAGAAACAGGGGACATCGCTAGGGACTTAAATTACATGGCAACACCGGTGGACTATATGAGGAGGAACTCTAGCAACACTTTGGAAAGGGTTATAGATCAACTGGACCGGCAGAGGCTCACCTTACAGTTGGGTAGATTTCAACTAACGATACCTAGATTCGGTCGCAGAGCGGAAACGGACAGACGGCCAGACACTCCGAACGTCGCTGAAATTAATATAGATGACCTAGATTTTGTTCGCATGACCTCACATGATACTTACACGTTGAACGGGCGTACGATACGCCTTTTGGGGGGCAACTTTGAGAATTATCCCGTTCTACCGGACGGGACTCGGCCTCCGCCCTACAACGAGGCTATGAGGTGCAAGTTCTTTGGGCCTCCGCCGGAGTACTTGAGTCGCGAAGGACTTAACGCGAGGGTCGATGAAGAAGCGAGGAATAATATCGAAATGCCTCCTTGTTACGACGAGTTGGGCTCGGGAAACCGGAATAATAATACCGGTACGCAAACGATTCGTACCGGTGCCGCATCAAGCTCAAATGCCGGAACTTCCGGTACTAATGTAGCTGGTTCTAATACCGTGGAAAATAATAACGCCAGTGTAAGAGATAGATCAATAGCTGCTATTATAAATAGCGATTCCGAAAATAACAGCGATACAAGAAATAACGGTTCCAATAATATCGGTATTCACATAGCTTCTGTAACGAATAACAACAATGATACGTCACAAAATAACGCAGTAGCGGTTACTGATAACGATACGGGTAACGTTAGTAATGATTCGAATATGAATAACGTTCAGAGTATAACTTCTATTATAAACAACTTGCCGGCTATTGATTGTGATGTTAACGCTAATGATACCGCTATTAACTGTTAAGCCACAGTTTCCTAGAAGAGCGGTGGCCGTCATATTATACAGTTCTTGACATGAAGGTGTCAAAAACACTCTGTATTTGGTCAGCCGTTATTGTTGACTGTTCACCGCTTTCTTAAGAAACCCACGCTTTAATAACCGTTATTTGTAAAATGCACGATTACTTTTTTTGTTAAAACATATACACTTTGGGCAGCTTTGTTAAATAACAGCAACTTTTTGAAAATATTGGCGACTTACTTAAACGCGCAGGCGCGATGATCATAGAAATTAAATAAAAAATATAGTCCCACGCACGCCAGTACTACGCAAACCGCCCTTACTGTTCCGACATTAAGGCGTTTTCAATGCCATGTCGTACTACTGATGTGCGGTAGACTGTATGAAATTTACTTAGAAATCATTTTGGCAGTTTAATTTAAGTTAATGCTCGCGGTACATTCGTCAGAAAAGTTTTTTTTTGACAATATCCTGCTTTTTAGATAATAATGACGTAGGTATTATTATTATACCAGTTTAAAAGTAAGCCAGTTAAACGAAAATATATACACTTTTTATTATATTATTATTTTTGTAAACCGGTTTGGTTAATGCAGCTTTAAAATAATTATTTGACGTTTAGTAGCAAAATAATCAGGTCACGAAAAAGGTGGGTCACCTAATCTTGCCATTGTAACCAGTTATACTTATTACGTTAAGCAGCTATAGATGAGGTCGCGAAAGGGATAGGGTGTACATCAGTTTGAAAGTGTATAGTTTTAACATTACCACCGTAAATATAGTTAGGAGTGCCTTAGATTGTCTTGTAGTGGCGGAATGCGGTGACAGTGTGGTGGTGTGAAGGAAATAGTTTGTTTTTACAGTCAATAAAAGCACACAACCGAAATCAAGCGTTATGCAATTCAACTAAATCATTACACTTTTTTTTTAATGGCGACTTAGCCGATTTATGAATCTCCGCGTCCGTGAAGTAAGCTGCTAATTTGGTTTTGAACTGACGTTAACAAAGGAGGTTTTGCATTCGTTGCTGTTTTTAATGTATGCTACCATTTTCACCATTTTTGGTGGTTTTTTACTCACCTACACTAATTTTCAAATCGTCTCCTGATTGTGCGTTTTCGTTATACAAAATGTGCCAATACACACAATGGAGAGATCATTGAAACGTGGAAAATAGGCCCTAAATCGTATACTCGCTGGTAGCTTGTACTACGCATCTGGCTTGATAAGTATTTGTGATTTACATTTAAACAATACATTTTACGCACAGCGTCTCGCTGCCGTCTCATTCCGCCATCTTGCACTAACACGATACACGTAGCAAGTATAAACGTAACACGATATATACAGTACAGCGCGCGAGTTGTGACATAACATTAGTAAGGAATTATAGAAAAAAATATTACTGTGGACCACTGTACGTTAGAGGACATACGTGAAATATGAAAATCGTCTTTACATAATCTTTTCTCTGTAAGAGGGAGTGGGCCGTAGTCCAGACAATCTATTCTGTAAAAAATCTTAGCCTGGAAACTTAGGTGTCGTGAGCTGTCAAGGGTGTCAATCCCTAGCGATGACAGCTGAATGTCACTTGTCTTTGAATTTTAGGTTCTAGACATGCTTCTAATTTATTTTTTACCGTTATCTATTGATAGTAACGTTTACGCCAACGAAACCGATAATAACGGTTGTTTGTAACAGTTATTAACGGTCAAACAAATACCGTTTATTATTATAACTTTTTTTTTATTCCATTAAATCATGGATTTTTTTTTATACACACTTAAAAAATCAATGCTTATAAATGACACAACTTGTGAGATCTACTGTTTATAAATAATGAATATTTTAACGTAAGTTTTTATGTTGCCATAATTATAATATAAAAATATTTTTATTGTATAGCAACATTAGTGATACTCATTTGTAATTGTAAATAATATTAATTTTAGTTGCGTTTCGGTCCATAGTCGTTGCGATTTTTTGGTCGTGCGACACGATCGTGCGTTTGGTCGTGTTTGTTTTTTTATGCGACCAATTTATTATCCATAGTTTTTAAATACAAATAGATAATTGAAACTTGCATAGCTATCTCAATTTTATGCAAAATAATCAGTGATCTTGTTGTACAGTCGACCTCGTGATTTCTTAAAACTTTTAACAACAGTAATAATTCACAGTAAATTGAAACTTCACTAAGGTTGAAACTACTTAACTGTCACATAGACAAATAGACCTTGTCGTTTTATGACGTGCACGTGACATTTAACCTTGAGGGTCAGTTCAAACAGAACGGAACTAGGCCCGAGCAATTCACTGGTTCCATTGAAAATAGGACCGTGTTACTTTAGCTTAAATCAAATCAAATCATTTATTCGCATAGAATGTAGGTATTGTACAATAAAGTTGTTATAAAAATATTGTGAGCCGGGTACGTTCTGCCTGAGTTTTGTAATACAAAATTTATCAATATCATCAATAAGCTTATGAGTAAAATGATAAAATAGAGTGGTACCAATGAATTTTTTTAACAAGTCAGAAGTGTATAAAACAATGATATTAAACTGTTGAGATATCACACATAGGGTCACTGTATGAACATCGCCACAGTCTGCTCGCGCATGCTCGCGATTCGGTCGCGCGTTCTAATTGCGGCCACAGAAGGTTCGAGTCTGCTCGAGATTTTTTCTGTTTAATAATCTGAGACCCTAAGGTTGGTAAACAATAGGGATCATGACTAATATTAAAATGTTCGTCAACATTATATAACTTCAAAGAAGGCATAGTAAAAATCTATTAATTCGATGTATATATGAAGAAGATATTCGCTTAGAAGTTTTGGAGGGGATTATTCCCGACATGTCGCGCGGTAAGGACAATGTATGGCGCTAGTATGAAGTTACATAGTCGTGACGTCACTACTACGATAGTGCTGTCCTTGTCTAACACTTTTTTGAAATTGTTAAAACTCGGCAATTTTTTAAGCTTTTTACACTTTTTGTAATATTGTTTGCACTGCCTATTCGGAAAACAAAATTTTTAGGAGAGGAAAAAAAATGTCATCATCCCCTATTACGGAGCCGACGGTATACTTAACACATCGATTATCATATTTCTATCGAAAACTTTTTGTGCGAAAAACAAGTGTTGTGCGACAAAATAATCGCACAAACGACTAAACTTACAAATTGTCTGCCTTATAGTAGTAGGTCGTATTTCAGAGGGCATTTCATTGTTCTGTGATTGTTGTGTAGTTATTATATCTTTATCTTCACTCTTACTTGTTTTTTGTCGCTGAATTATGTCGCAAGTGGGCGTCCGTTAACAAAACTTGGTAAGAAAGACTTATTGACGCTCTCAGAGATGTCATATAATTATGGGTTTATGCATATGACGTTTTATGCTAACAAATTAGATTTTATGAGCTGGAAAATAAATGATGATTATTATTATTAAACACATTCTGTGTAAATCGCGTCGCTGGCGCGTTAGACTGCGCGTAGTAAACGCCGTCTGTATATACCCTAACAATGTAAATAAATCAATTTTGTAAACTTTAATTTTAGCAAACGAAGTTGAAGTGTTCTCAATCTGTTATTGTTACCGAAACGTCTCTGGGTGCGGCAGTAAGTTTTTTTTTTTCAAAATCTTGGAGGGATACACGCTTTACGACTATTTGATGCGACACGCTTTCACAGTGATTGCGACAAATCGCTTATATATCACATATCTTGTTATTTAGCACAAAATCGTTGTTTAAGTGAAACACACAATGTTAAATGTTGTATGGAAATTGATTAATGTCGAAGTTGCTAATACATTCAGTTTTCGGCTTTGAATAGTTTACGGTAGCCGAATAGTTTTGGAGGCCGAATATTTCGGTAAACTAATTTGTTTTGGTAGAGACATTGTTTAATTTCATTTCTGCCTAGCATTTTTTCGACAATGTGGGGTCGGCTTCCAATCCAACCGGTTGCAACTGAACACCAGTATTTTACATCGAGCGAATGCTTATCTGACCTCCACAACTCAGTTACTGGATAACACGACTTGGTAAGACTAGTTTTCAGACTTTCAAACTCAAACTCACACATTCGTCAGTAATACTTCGGAGTATCTGGCCTTCATACATAAACTGGCGCCCTTTTCCCAAGGGCATACTAACAAACGATCCTCACATTCTCCTTTTGCCTCGTTTACGTTTATACATCTGGCCATACACACACGCCGGTTGCGAGAACTATGCACCTGACATTTCTGAAGAACATCACCAATAAGACCAGTATCCGTCCTTCGTCACTGACTATTCGGCCTACAACTCAATACATTAGCAACTTTTACAGTATAGTCACCAAGCTTGCCTATATCTGTGTATTATAGTTTCAACTGTTAGTACTTAAGTATTACTAAGTGTATATGATATGTATATGAGTGAGTTTAGTATCGTTTTTCGGTTAAACATTAATATTATTCGGTTTTAAAAATATTCATATAAAATATTTCGTCATTAGCGACTGCCCCTGCTTTGCACGGGTTTCAAAACATCGAGATTTCTGTGCTTTATCTGAGTATAATATTTATTTATTAACACACCTTTCGGAAAAAATATGTGAAGACTGCTTCAAAAGCCGTTGAGCAGTTTAGAAATAAACCGCGTTCTCACTGACAGAAACGAAAAGCGACTTTATTTAATGAAATGTGTTAACAAATGAAGTCATTATAAAGGAGGCATAATAAATCTGTACATAATATTAACGAGAATGATAATTAACCTCCGAGTCCTGGTAATTTACTTACATAAAGCTGAGAGCAAAAGTGGCCCAGTGGTACCGGCCCCGACTTACCAAGTTGTAGGTCGTGGGTTCGAACCCAGACAAGCGCTTTACTTTGTGTAAATAATTTCATCACCACTGCTCCCAAAACGGTGATGGGAAAACATCATGAGGAAACCGGCATGTCTTCTACCAAAAATTAGAAGAATTGTGACGTCTTCCAAACCCGAAGTGGGCCCGCGTGGTGGATTACGGCCGAAACCCTTTCGAAAAGAGGTCTGTGTATCATGCTACTTATATAACACAGAAATCTCGATAATTTGTCATGTCGCCACATCATTAGATGACACCCGTTCGCAGAAGAGGCGGCTAGCTAGTTTAATAACATTACAATATACGTACAAACTTATGTGATCTTATGCTGGATAGGCCTCGCCTAATTTAAGGTACTTATTTGTTTGCCGAAAATACCCAAGTTAACCGAAGACGACACTGTACCGACTCGAAATGTATGGAAAATGTATGTTCTACCTCCCTAGTATTAATGAATACTACAGTCCGACCAAATAATGCTTTACGATACAATATACTCATAGACATGTGACGGTTGTGTACAATACAATATCGAATAACCTGCACAGTAACGTTTCATACGAAAACAAACCTTGCGTTTTTATGCTTAGTGATCATATTCAATATCAAATGGTCTCCATGAGTGTTGGTCATTTTCTAAAGCCTACACTGGCCTTCCATACATTGTACAAGCCAAATGTTTTTAAAAGAGTAACCGTGGAGTTTCTTGCCGGTTCTTCTCCATAGGAAACGACCAATTGGAACCGTTCTGTCGTTCCATACGTGCCCATGTTTATTTGGAGTAAAATATTTTGATTTTGAGTGGCGATACTAAGGCTGAAGTTTAGTTTAGAACAGTATCGTTTAATACGAAAATTTACCTCATCTGTAAAGTTAATGTTCACATTCGTCCGAAACGCTTGATTGCTGACGTTTCTATGAATATGCCAATTAACTTCATACGAATACGGTTATTTTTTGTATGAAACGCTACTTAGCTTGAGTTATTTCTGTGTACCAAGCCATGATCTTTTTAATTTGACAGCTGTCATTTGCTTATCTCTTCCCTTTACTATGTGCAAGAGCGAGTTAGCAATAGTATTAGGTTGATATTGTATGATACACGAACGGTTATTTTTTTCCAATTTTAATGAAATACGTAATCGATATTGTTTAAACTTACATACATTTTTGACAAGCGACAATATAATCGGTTACAAAAACTACCAGTCTCGCTAGATTAGTAGTGTTTATCCACATGCTTCGCAAACCAAAACAATTCTGAACTTTCATTAATCTGGTAGATAGATAAAAAAGGTGATATTATCCAACAAAGGAATTAAAAGAAAAATGTATGTAAGTAAAAACAGTAAAAAAATCAAAAATATTAGAATTATCGGCTTTAATCTTAAAATGAAAGGAAAAGTTATAACAATTTAGTGAATTTGTAAATAAACTTGTATGTTAGTATGTGGTTGTGTAAAGTTATATTTTTATAGAAGACAAACAACATCGCGCGTGTAGGTACTCCCCAAGGGGCACCACCCAGACACAGTTCTAGAAGTCCCTGGACGCATGGAATCTCATGGTTTTTCTTGCTCATAGCATAGATTCTGAAAATTGACAATAATGCAAATAGCTGTCAAAGTCTTACTTGTTTTGATTAATTTGTCAAAATTTTCAATATTACTTAATCCATTATTCACTCAATATTTTGTTTTAGGCGTACAAAAGGAATTGGAAACCTTCCAAATGCTTTTTTTACTCCTAAAACTGTTACAACGCAAATACCCGTGATAATGCATTTCATCATCAACATTTTAGTGCAACAAAGCAATATTTCATAATTTCATTTAGTAATCTTGATTTATTTAAAAAAACTAGCGTCGACTCCAATAATTTAATAAATATAAAAAGAAATACTTTTTATTTCCTTCTAGAGAATGATGTTGATTTATTAATCGGTTGAAGGGCACATAACGAGACTCAATGGAAGTTTTATTGTTATTATTACTCCTTGGGGCGTCAAAGTATTATGGAAACAGTGAAATATTTGACAGTTATTTGCAATGTTGCCAACTTTCAGAACACAGCCGTAAGTCCCTGGACCATATAATTCTCATTTTTGTCTCTAGTATCATAGATTAACGTTTCTATGAAAACATAACTTTATAATAATCCAAATATAAATGTTATTCTTATAGTAAATGTTAGTGAACTAGATCTGCAACTATTTTTGCATTCAATCACTTTTGATTATTGACGAATTTAAGTTATGATAGGACTAACTGCTGACCGCGACTTCGCGTGAAATTTCTTGTTTTAACATAAAATAAAACTGAAATACTGCAGCTTCCCAGTAGTTCCGAAGATTATCCAATACAAAACTCACATATTTACTTCTTTAAAATATAAGTTTAGAGGCTTGTATTCATGCTAAACATAAGTAGCGAAACAAGTCGCCGTAACATGTTTTTGTGTTGCTGGTAACACTGCAAGCAGTATGTTTGTGCAACAACGTACTAGCAACACAATATTGTTGCAACTTTTGTTAACAATAAATATGAAGCTTTAGCCGGGGCGTAAATATGATCCATCGGGCGTTACAAAATGACAGGCGACATGAGACAAAGACGGTTTTTTCTTCTAAAACTCGGATGTTAACGGTTAGATACTGAAAATTATCATCTACCTACCCTCAATTATGTTGTGGTCAGCTTCCAGTCTGACCGGATGCACCTGAACACCAGTATGTTACATGGAACGACTGCGTATCTGACTTCCACAGCACAGTTAATTTAAAATTTAAATTCATGTAACACGTTTGTTACTCAATCACGCTAAAACGTCTAAACGGATTTGAATGACATTTGACGCTCAAATAAATAACGTGGATTAATTAACTCAAGATACTTCTTGCTTCGGTTAATGACATGACGCAGACGAAGTCAGAGAAGCTATTCAATTCAATTCAAATTCTTTATTGCGAACTAAGTGTAAATTTTTTTGAAGATGGTAGCCAGTTAAAAATATAATTTAAATTCGTCAATATTTGGTGTAATCTTGTATTTTTGCAATCGCCACTGTTTTACTTATAGTTAATGTACACGAAAACAATAATTAATTACATATCAAACAATATTTTATTACGATTCTTTATGAAATTATCTATTCTTTGTGCTGTTAACTAGAAAAAATAAATATGTAATAATAATGTAATATTTAACTAAGGCATAACGAAATTAAATAAAAATATATTTTTCTCTAAAACTTAATAATAATGAGAATGGTTACTACCGCTAGATAATTTTTAAATAAGAATTTAAAAAAAACAGTCAAGAGGTGTCGACTCCCGGTTGGAACGAAGTTGCTTTCGCTTCTGCACACTAGACGGAAAAAAGTTTAACATCTTGATAGTCTACCTCATATGCCATATGTGTGCGAAGTATAACTTGCAAGGAACATCGTCCCATAAGCTTTTGTGTTACAAAAAAATAATATAAGTTGTTTTAACAGCACATAGAATTAGTGTAACTGTAACGGATATTAGAAATAAGATCGATAACATAATTCGATGTCAAATGAGTATAGATTTACTGCTGTGTGTACGTCGGCTTTAAAACATGTATACTTATGTAGACATGAATTCATTTGATCGTCTACAATTTGTGTTCCATAATTCTGTATCAATGTGTAGATACAATTAAGTACGTGATGTGTATATTTTTCGTGGCTACACATTGATGCAATGGTATTTTAAATAACGAAGATTGCAGACAATCAAATCAGTTCTTGTCGATGTAAGTATACATATTTTTGAGGCAGACTGTGCTTCACTTTTTTTTAAACTAAACATCCTCTGAGTTAGGAAGAGAACCCTTAGTCCTTCTTGCTGCAATTCGGCCGTAGACGCTGTATTTGGTAAACAAAAGTTGCATGAAATTACTCCGGCATCTCGTTTTTGTGTTGCTGGCAACATTTCCCACTCAAAGTGTATGAAATGTTGCCATCAACATGCTGCCCGCAACACATACTGCGCTCGCGATTTAATTTTAAAACATAAACAAAAATGTGTTTTTGGAAAAACAACTTTAAAACCATCACTTACAGTTCAGTTCATATATTTGAAAAAGTCGCTGAAACAAACAACTTTTGTTGCCTATGAATACCGGGTTTCGTTCCTTTGAACATCATCTGCCTGCCTTCTCCCAACTTTGTATGTTGTGGTCGGCTGCTAGTCTGACCGGATGCAGCTAAACACCAGTATGTTACATGGAGCGTCTGCATACCTGACCTCCACAACACAGTTGCTGGGTACCACGATACCCCTTGGTAGGCCCTTTATTCCTCTACTGTTAGTGTGATATCTTTGTTATTTCTGTATTCCGAAGTATTTCGAGCAACAGTGGTACTGTCAGTACAAATTGTCGCGTCCTACCTTCGATGCCTTATCATAACGTAAGCTAATAAAACTATTATGTTTACATTATTACGCGCCTTTTATTTAATTACAACTTTAAACCCCCCGAACACTCATTCCAGAGATATTGCTAAGAAAATCATCGAAATAACTGTATCGGGACAAACTGGAATCTGCTGTTGGTTGTCAACAAAGAGACCCCCCTCGGGCCAGTTTTTTAGTTTAGCCATTCACCCAATTATTCGACACGTTTAACATTTGCTATCATAATTATGGTGATATTGAATTTCCGTGACTACCACAGGACCACCAACGCCAATCGCTTCCATATTTGGTAAATAATTAGTACTCAATTGGTACTAATTATTACTCGAACAAAAGAATTGGTATCTTAGTAGTTTTCGAGAAAATCGACTCCACGTAGTCACGCTCTCTTCAGCAGGACCACCATGAGCGCCGAAAAAGGGGGCATGCTACGGCTACTCTAAGTGTACAAATTATTTTAAAACCAAAAATGCGATTCATTTAGTTAAAAAAAAAAAACAGAACTGAACCATTTGCATTTACCGAGAAATCAACGATGATAACTTTCGCTCTGCTAAGCAGGGCCACGTTTTTAATGTTGATTCCAAGTTTGAGGAGTTTGTCGCTTTCCTAAAACCTACATAAAAAATTAGTACCATGCAAGATGAAATTAGAACCCGAAATCAAAATGAGTGTTCCAGTAGTTTACGAGATATAACATGCCATTGCCCCCCCCCCCTTTTCAAAATGAGGAATGGTCGTGCTGTTCTGAATTCGGTTACAGAATTGTCATTTCTTCCTATTTCGTGTTGGTAATGCGAATTAATTATATAAAAATATAAATATCCCAACCTCTGTCCCGCCCCAACGCATTACCTTAAGTTAGCGCGTAAGAGAGACAGCAACGTGCTCCCACACATTGCTGGTGTCTTTTTGGGTTTGCCATGCCAATGGTGCCGATTCTCTTGTCACAAATGCCTCTAAAGTAGACTAAAAATCACTAAAATTTGGTTTAATCCTGTCAAATAACGATTTTCCATTCTGAAAAGTGACACAACTTAACTATATTTTAGTTTGACAACACTAAGATTGCACTGAGATAATAGTTTAGTGAAAATGGCAATTTTGCTATTCTGAATTTTACGTTTTTCACCAAAAAATTTGATTGTCTAACTAAATCTGAACACCTCGACTTCAGACGTGCAAAAACGGAACTTTTCTTTCTGTTTTAGCTCATATCTCGAAAACGTTGTGTCCTATCACAAAAATAATGAAAATTTCGACCCCCTTTGAAACCCAACTCTACATGTAGAAATTTTTATTTTATGTTTTCCATACAAAAAGTCAAAACTTCCATATAAAATACGTCGAGGCTGCCCCAGGCTGCCTCCGGCTCTAACAAAGACGTTGCGAAACCAAAAGAAAAAAAAAACACGTGGACTTGCGATTGTCAAATTCGATTATAGTTGTGTCAAAATTATTTTTAAATTTAGAGTTTTTTTTTCGCAGAAATGCAGAATAGCTTCAAGATTATCATAGTAAAAAGTAAGGAATTTTAGTGATAGTTTAGTTTAAAAGAGAATCGGCAACAGATATTGCAACACAGAAATGTATAAATATATAAAGACTTGATGCGGCGATTAAAAATAATTCAATATTCAATGTATTCCTAATCGAATACGACGTATTTTGAAAGCAAGTAAAAGGATTGCAAGGTGGAAGTCCAGACAACGCCATATGACTCTATCGTGCAACTTTACGAGATGGCAGTAGTGAGGTACTCAAAAATAAACTCTTTTAGGCCTCATTAAGTCATAATTCCAATTTTACATCATCTGAATAACTACATCTACGCTTTCAAGTAATATAATTAAAAAGCATTTAAATGTCACAAAAAAAAGGGAACTGCAGAATATTTTGAGGTATCAAAATAAAAGGGTTTTTTGTACACAAAATACGATTTTATTAGACATTGTATAATTAGCTACACTCGCTACGTGTTCAATGCAGACGCTTTACTTTCATGGCACTGAGCTACAACGTCTTAATTATCATCTGTCTTTATATCACGTATATGCTACAATTTATTTTGAACTAAATCACAACTGAAATAGGGTTAAAAATTGCTTGTGAAAGATAATTTCTTGTAGCGTTCATGTATGCTATTTTCAACTCTATAACAGGTGTGATGTAGGTCATAACCAATGAAAATTGCTCAAGCATTTTGCTGCTGTCTGCGCTATCCCTAAAGCCTAGTTACCACTGCAAAAATAATGGGCGATAAAAACCTGTTTACACGGTACTAAACTGTGCAGATACTGAAAGATTATACAAACAAAGATGTTACAAATATTGTCAGAAATTTTGTATTTTTTTTTCATGTAATATAAAGACAGATGACGTTACAAACAAAAACCAGTATCCAGATTAACCGGTTGAATTAGTAAACAAGTGCAAAGTTATATACCCGGTAAATCCGAACACTGACCAACAATGGACATTGCAGATTTATTAATAACTTAATTAAAAAAAACAAATTTGTTCAATATAATACTGATCTCAACCATTTAAATACTTTTGTTTTCAAATATAGCTGCCGAAAATTAAGTTGTGTAAAAATATTTTCTGAGCGATCAACGCCATCTATTATTACAAATATAAAACAGTTAGTTCAGCTCCGTCCACTCTACTCGATAAGATTAGGCGCTAGTGTGCCACTTAAAATTATACTCGATATTTTGTGACGTGATTCGGAATACACTGTTTATGGGTATTTCAAATGGTAATTTTAGCCTACTATGCTACACTGTGTTTAGTGTTATTTTAGCACTATTTAGTGCCAGCTACATTGTCACATTAACTACGTAAAGCCTAGACGCTTTTAGATACAGAGTTCCTTTTAGCATTCAGTATGTTTTCAAACAAATAGTCTACTGCAGCTCACTGCTCTTGACCTAGGCCTTATTAACACGGAGTAAATAAACGAAAAATGGTAGTTAAGGTCGACAACACACGTCCGTAGAAAACTTGAACTACAAAAAGCCACGAAATAAAGGAGCTGTCAAGTTGTATAGTGATAGACATGCGGTTGCCTGTACCACCAAGGAAGATTTTCTGGATTTATAATTCCGCCATATACATGCAAAATCAACGCCGTCAAATTCAGATACAAAACAAAACAGTCGAGAGATGTCGTGGGACACCCGGGGGCAATGAAGTTCATTTCACTTTTGCTAATAAGTGTAATATTTTGACTTTAATAGGTTGTCCGCGAAATTCAAATGCTGTTTTGTTTTTCGCTACTTGTAAGTCAGTGTCAGGGTTTTATGTCGAACGAAATATGATTCGCGCCTCTAAGTTCATAAAATTCCATTGAATGACAATTCAATTATAAATCAATAGGATTATATCAACTTTTAGGGATGTATTGACGGTTTTAATGAATGATGATACAATTAGGAAAATCATATATTTTTACAATTGTTTGTAAATATGTGAGCACAATTTAATTTTTTTGTACCAATTGTGGTATAGTATTTTTATTCTTGGTGGTCTTCACATATAGAAATATAATTAATGTATACAAAATATTGTAAAACATTTTAAAAGAGTAACGGTGGAGTTTCTTGCCACTTCTTCTCCATACGAAACTACTTTTTGGAAGTGGCGCCTAGAATCAGTTCTATTTTTAATGTAAATTTTGACGTTCAAAAGTGCCTTTTTATGGGCCTATTTGAAATAAATGCTTTGACTTTGAATTCTGTAAATACATACTTGTAACGGTCGCGAATCATATTTTGATCAACATACAACTTCACACTGACCAGCAAATTTAAAAAAACTTAAGAAAATTTGAATTTCGCGCGCAACCTGTCGCTTCCTCAATGACAAAGAAAACATACTAAACGTCACAAGGCATTAATGCAGAGTCCTACTAATGTAAACCTAGTGACAATTGTCCGTACAACAAGGCCACAGCTATTATCTTTACAATAATTATATATTCACAATCATTGTTATACTCAATACAGTACCCGGCGTTAATCAAATGACACATCGAGCTTTAGAAAGAGACGGTCACACTGGTATGAGTGACAGAGACAACGCGACGTGAGACATGGAACGAACTATTTCTGAAAGTCGATGTGTTATATTTGTAAGGGTACCTACTGTAATATTCCTTAGGGCGATATTAAACAACAAGACTTTTTAAGACATTTGTCTGTAGAAATCAGTTTGAATGAGTGTAAAATCATAGAATCCTAAATATCCTTCAAAACATGATTAGGGCCGTTTTCAAATATAAAATTATTGAATTAATGAATATTTCTTTGAGGCCAGTAACAGGGGCATACATTATATGTGTAGTTAGATAAAACTTTATTTAGTTTTATTGAGTTTAAATGTCTGGCGTACAAAAAATAATATTTATTCTGGGTATCGGTACTTACAGGGACAAATTAAATAAGCTGAACAAAAAACAGGTAGATAAGGTATTTTTATTTTACCGTCGTTTTGATATCAACACCCATTTAATTTGACTTTGTAATGTTTTTTAACATCACTGAGAATCCTAGTGACAATATTGTTATGTTTCTATAAAAAAATCTTCATGTCTTTTATAAAATAATATAGACTTATATTGAAAATAATATTTATACGAGATCGTCCTTCTTATTAGTCACAGGTATATTTTGTATAAATATTACACCAAGAGATGTATAAAGTCGTAAGTAATTACAAGCAAAGGTATAAACAGCATATATCAGAAGTAGTGTGTAGTCCTACCATCAAACTGAACAACAAATAATATGAGCACACACTTCTGATAATAGCGGGCCTATTGCCCTCAATCGAGCACAAATCCAGACTCCGGGCTGCTTCTGAGAAAAACCCAATAACACTTTGCCCGGCCTGGGAATCGAGCCCAGAACCCCATGTTCAGTAAGGTCACATGTACACACACGACTTTATTCCTCCTAAAAGTGCGTAATATTACTAATTCTACAGATTCATACATATTATAATATTTATACAGGTTTTAAAGTTACTGAGATTCTAAATACTAATATTCACAAAGTTACATTTTTTTTTTTTTTGTTACAAAGTTAAATATTGGGAGCCTTATGTTGTTACAGCACGCGTAGCACCATAGACTCTAGACAAGAGTTTTGTCTACGGTATAAAATGACAGATGAATGAAAGAAAGCTGTCATTTTGTCTAATCTTCCGTCGACAAAACCTGCAGCCTAATTGCGTAACACATTTTCGTAAACGATTCCGACTAATCTGTTTATTCATTGCGTTATTTACAGTGTTGAGCAGATTTGTTTATCGATTTTATGAAGCAATGGATTAGCAATCTGTTTCAAAACGATTCAGATTCCGATTGATTGTGTATTACGTAATTAGGGTACTGGTCATGGTACTCGTGCAGGTAAGAGGCATTTCAGTTTTGTCTCTGGGATGCCTCTGGTATCGCACATGTCCGCATACGACCAAAAAGGCATAATTGTTGTTATACAGGATGACGGGGACAACGAAGCGTTATTCGGTACATGATTCTGAACCCAACTGCGTTGAAATTTTTCGTCAGTTTTTAAAACAAAAAAAAAGCTGTTCTATAAATTTTGACTGCGTAAGTTCCATACACTTTTCTAATGAAACAGCAGTTTTTTTTTTATAACCGACAAAGTTTTTTTACGCTAGAGGGCTAGAATAATGTGCTGATTTCATGATTTCAGTTTGTGACACCCTGTATACAGGTACAAAGAATACTCATTATTTGTCGGTTATTGTGTGAACTGGCTGTAAATTTCGGTGAAAAACATGTGTGCATAGTTAACCTCATAATTGCTTTATCACTCGTGGTTGAATGCCACTTGCACGTACGGTTCCAAATTACGGTCATTCATATGAATTACCGTAGCCCGGATCTGTATAGATGACGGTTTATTTTCTACAGACCTTGGGCGGACAAAATTGACCTAATTCATGACGTTTGCGCGCTGCCTCTCTGTGCAGCGACACACAGCACACACAGCACACACAGCACACACGGTCCGCAGAGGCCGCCACGGGCGGACGGAGCGGCGCGGAGCTGTTCGTGTTCAAGTTTAGTTCGGTAAATCAAGATGCCTCATCACGCTAAAGTGTGGGATTTTTTCCAATTGCTGCATGTACATAATGCATGCAGAGCTTGGATACGAAAAAAAAACATAATTTGCTAAAAAGTTACGAAAAATAATTGAATTTTACCGAAAATTACGTAAAATATTTGAATTTGACCGTATTTTACCAGGGTAATTTCGCCTATTTACATCCCAGTCATGCAAAGAGGTATGTTTGTGCTTGTGACAGATAGGTACAACCTTATTATGGTTTTAATTTACTGGGAATTGGTGTTAAAATTGGTAATGCATTTACGAGGCCGCCTATACATCGTGGATTAATCTGCTGCCATTATTGATAACCCTGAATGTGCATGATTTGCTAGAGAAAGCACTTTTTGATTCTTGCCAATGCACACAATATCCGATTTACATACCAAATTCATGATAAGTTCCACGATTTCAAACTGTTGAACTAAATTATACACGTCAGTATAATACGGCCTTATTCTAGGCCTCAATGGTCTCCTTAACATAAGCAGTTATTCTTAGACGTTACATATTAGATTTTCAGCCACATCTGGTGAAACAATATCCCGACCTGTTTTAAAAGGAGGGTAGTCTTACTGCGGGGGCTGGTCTTCATCGTCGGCTCTCAACGCGACCATGTCGGGCAGTTTGAAGTGTTGCATGTGGAAGGGAGGCTCCGGACTACTGCAGGCCCGGGTTGGCTGCGAGGAATTAAGTGAGAAATGCAGTTACAAACAAAGTTTAAAGAAAAAAGATTAGATGCTCCTAACAATATTCACCAGTATGTTAAGCCTTTTTTTTATCACGATAACTTTTACGAGGGATGCACTAAAAGTATCGGGAATGGAATATTTCCACTGTTTCTGTCATATTAAAATCTTTTTAATTGAAAATTCCTTGGTTTTAAAAATCGAATATCATTTATTTATTTAAAAAAGATTCTCGGTCTTGTCACAAGGTTTTGTCAAACTTGTTTAGTCGTTGAGAAAATGGAATTGACTCGAGAAAATTCAAGAGCGATGATTTATTATGACTTTCGAAGTGGTTTAACACAAAAGCAGTGTGTTGACCGGATGATTTCTGCATTTGGTGATGAAGCCCCATCCAAAACCACAATTTATCGCTGGTTTGCTGAATTTCAACGTGGACGTGTCAAGCTCAGTGATGATCCCCGTCAAGGTCGTCCAAAAACTGCAGTCACCCAAGAAAACGTTGATGCTGTGCGTAAGCTGATTGAGGAAGATCGACATGTGACATACCGCGAAATTCAGGCAACTTTAGACATTGGCATGAGTTAAATAAAAATAATCTTGCATGAACAATTAGGTGTAAAAAAGTTGTTTTCCCGATGGATACCGCATTCGCTCTGTGAAGACCAAAAAGCGGCTCGCGTTACTTGGTGCATCAGAACTCTCGAAAGATTCCACGCAGGATCCTCAAATGCTGTATACAACATCGTATCAGGTGACGAATCCTGGATATACACGTACGAACCCGAAACAAAAAACCAGTCACGAGTTTGGGTGTTCGAAAATGAGTTAAAGCCAACAAAAATTGTTCTTTCACGGAGTGTTGCAAAAAAAATGGTGGCCACGTTTGTCTCCAAAACCGGCCATGTTACCATTATTCCTCTTGAGGGACAAAGAAAGGTTAATGCAGAATGGTACGCTAGCATTTGTTTGCCACAGGTCGCTTCTGAACTCCGTAAAGAGAACTGCAACCGCCGCATCATCCTCCATCACGACAATGCGAGTTCTCACACCGCACACAGAACAAAAGAGTTTTTAGAGCAAGAAAACATACGAATTATTAGACCATCCGCCGTGCAGCTCCGACCTAAGCCGTAATGATTTCTATACTTTATTAAATCACTAAACACGTTTAATGCTTAATGCATTTTGAGCATCGTTTTGTTTCTATCAATCGTTTGACGGCGACAGAATGATGTTATATCTATATAAATAAATAAAATTATATGATAACTTTAAAAATTAATAAACTAATTTTTAATATGCTTTTGAATTTTTTAGATGGACTTGGATGGACACACTTGTGAATAAGTTTAAAATTAGAGGCATAAGCAATTAAAATGTCATTCGAGTATATTACACGATTAGGGAGCTGCAGCCTAATTGCGTAACACATTTCCGTAAACGATTACGACCAATCAGTTTGATTTTGACAGTTCAACAATTATTTACATTATTGAGCAGAATTTTTTATCGAACTTATGAAGCAATGGATTAGCAATCTGTTTCAAAACGATTCAGATTCCGATTGATTGTGTGTTACGGAATTAGGGTACTGGTCTGTGTGCGTATGTGAGATAGATTATGACGATATAAGATACGAAAAATTGCACTAAAGTTATTGAACTATAGTGCAATTTGTGCAAGCTATTGAGCTTCAATACCTGAGTACTACGTCCCCGTCTGCGCTGTGGCAGAATACCCTTCCGCGCCATGAAGAAACTGAAACATTACGTAAGAATTATTTTTAAATGTAATCATCATCACTTTAGAGCAGGTATGCGATGCACAGTCAAAATATAGAGACCATTTGTCATAACTACAATAATTCGTTTCAACAATTGAATACACCGATACAAATATATGAGTACCAATTTCTTACAGGTAAGCACATCATGCATTCCCTGATTTCTTTGATCGCAAACGGGTGTGCTGTTTATCGCAGCTTTGTAATCGTAGTTTAAAAATCATAAATTAAAATAAAAAGTTAAGTTTTTGTGTGTGAATGTGTGTGTGTGTGTGTGACTTTTAAATTGCTTATTAGGAACGAGCGAGCTTAAGGTGACTTCATTAATTGAACATTACTAAATCGATACGTACTTATCAAGCACCTTTTTGTTATGAATCATCATCGGCTTCGCTAATTTTATAGCAATGAATTCACTTTTCGTTTTTTATACATAAAGGTTACTTAATAAATACCTATTATCTTTAATCAAGACTGATTTTTATGTGGCACCTATCAATGTTGTCGTTAGGCGATATTTTGTAGGTAAGTCCGGCGGGATGGCGGGCGGCACAGACCTGCGTGTGTGTACGTATAGGTAGTTAAGTAGCTCGCGCGCGCCAACGTATACTGCGGAGCGTTGTGATCGCATAGTTTGCAATACATTGCGCGCTCAAAAATGCCAATTTTTCTAACCGGTAATTTACGAGATCAACGAAATTCGTAATTTTATTTATGACCATCTCAAGACGTCGATGATTGGGCGTCGAAGTCTCTTCCACCCTGTGTATTCTTAAAAGAGGAAAGGACCCAAAATCGAGCCTTGTTGACACCCATTTTTACTTTTAAATCGAGTGAATTTGCGATATTTATTTAAACTTGCTGTTGTCTTTTGTTAATATAAGATTTTACTAAACTGGGCGCAAGCTTTCCAAGTCCGTAACGCTCAAGTTTCAAGAGCAAGGTTTCGTGGTCAACGCAATCAAATGCCTTGGAGAGATCACAAAAGATTCCTATGGCGTCTTGGGACTCTTCCTACGCCGTAAATATGAGTTTAAATAAAGTGACAACGGCGTCAGTCGTACAACGTTCCTTGGTGAAACCAAACTATTGATCGAGTTAGATTTTATTGGTGTTTAAATGATTGAGCATTTGATTCAGCATTACCTTTTCAAACAACTTGCTGAAAACCGGCAACACGGATACGGGCCTATCATTATTGGTGTCTTTACTGTCCTCGGATTTGAAGAGAAATATGACCTTACAGTATTTCATTAGATCCGGGAAGACTCATCGACCAACACACAAATTCAATAATGAGGCCAAGTATGCTACGAAAGCATTTATTATGGGGTTTAAATGCTTGAATTTAAATTCAATCGAGGATTATGAAACAAGGCGATAGCGCTCCTGATAGTAAGTAGTACTCGCCGCGCTCGGACATCTTTAATACCAGAGGCATCGCGGGTGCGTTGCCATCCTACTGACGAAGTTAAAATGTTTCTTGGGTCTATACGAACACTGATATCTATACCCTTACAACAGGAACACAGCAATGCTTGGCGGTAGAAATAGGTGTGGTTGTAGTACAGAAAACCACAAAATCAAAATATTTCATTCCACATAAACCTACATGTGCTCTCATGGAACGTCAGAAGCTGGGTGCACGGTTCTAATTGGTCGTTTCCTATGGAGAAGAGCCGGCAAGAAACTCCCCGGTTCCTCTTTTAAAAACAATTGGCTTTTACAATGTCAACAACTACTACACTTACCGTATGGTAGAGATGGGTATATTGAACTGCTCGGAGACAGTCTGGAAGGTCAGCCCGCGACTGACGCAGTCTGCGGCCTGACGTAACACAACTTCACTGCGTCGGATTCGCTTGTTGATGTTGAACTCTGACGGCTGGGAGGGGAGTTGCTGTAAGGGAAGGTCCTAATGTTTTGCGTTATAGAGGAACTTTTTTGGTTTGTTGGTGGAAATTCACAGATAGGTAAAAGCAATATATATAAAAGATTAAACTAAATCGTAATTTCAGGTAATTACGGCAGATATAATTAGTCGTGAGACTGCGGCATCATATTGTGGCCAAAGCAAATCGTGGTCGAAATCGGCATGGGGTGTATTATTGTATTAGATATTTCACAAATCATGTGAAGTTTCGCCTATGATTAAAAAATACTAAGTTTGACTAAGAGTACAACAATGGCTACGGAACCAAACCTAGAATATATATGTTACTATGGAATTTCAAAACAATAAGCTGTTTCATACCAAAATGTAAGTATCAGTAGTCATTACCGAGAGAACATTTCGTTCCTCGAGGTTTTGGCCTTCAGCGGTTAATACCTTAACCCAACAGATGGCACTGTCATAAAAATATCTACCTATATGGCGCTATTACCAATGGGATTACTTCATCTACTCAACAACAGATGTCGCTACTCACCATACTAGGAGGCTGCGCCTGATCGCCCACATGTATGACGTTGACTGAGGCGGAGGAGCCCGGGCCTATCGTCATGATCTTAGGCCTGATCTCGCGGAAGTGTGGGGAGCTTTGGAGGTGAAGGGCCTGAGAAGATAAAATATTGAGATTTATGGCAAACCTGGATATAACAAACAGCTATAACACTAAAAAGTGGTGGAGAGCGGGCGTATTGAGGGCTGGTAAGTTATCTTCAAAAGTTATTACTCTAATTTTAATAACCATTTTTGGTTTTATACACCAAAACATCACAACTATTCAACACTTTAAACATCAAGGTAAACATCGTGAGGAAACCAGCATATCCTAGAACCAAAAATTCGAAGACATATGACATCTACCACTGTGCACCGGGCACCCCGGGTACCTCTGGCACTGGGTCCGCATGGTGGATTATGGCCCACTCCCTCTCACAGAGAGCCGTCCCAACAATGGGAATATTATAGACTGACTATGATGATGATGATAGACAGATGAGTCTATAACGCATCAACATTTTGTCAGTTATGTGCAAGTCCCAAATAGTAGGGCCGAGCCTTTCGGCATCAACCGGGAACGACACTGCGTAGGTACTGCTACTCAGAAATTCCTATTGCAACCTCTGCTCGATCTGGGGATAAAACTCAGGATCCAATGTTCAGTAGTCCAACTTACGAAGATGACCACTTGACCACCTAACGAGGCAGTCATGTTGACACATTTCGTACAAGTTTAAGCCTCGTATTCACCAGAGAACAAATGTTCCGAAAGTGCGACATCGCTCGACTTCGCCCAACATCTCTAGCGACAGATGGTGTGGGACATTTGTCTCCCATCGAATACGCGGCTCGTGATTTGACTCACATTATTAACATGTCGTATGATGAACGCGGGAGGTTCGTCACGCGTGTCGTACGTGTGGTCGTCCGGCGGCCGCGCGGTCGCTCCGGGCCGGTCCGGCTCCGTGTCCGACGGACTGTCGTACTGACACTGCACGTTTGCTATCGGGAAGTCTGTTGGAAGAGATAGTTGCAATGATGCTTGGTTAATTAGTGAACTGGTTAGGTTATGTAGAAAATAAAATATTCATACTTTTACCTTTAAATTGTTTGACATTGCAGAAAAATGCCTCATGCTCTTTCAGAATTACCAGAATGTCGGCTTCCCACAGCAGGGCAAAAAGTATCTTCTTATACAGAGAAGGGTCAAGTGGTGATCAACGCTCATTCCTTCTCTGTATGAGAAGAGGTCTTTGTCATGCAGTGGGGCAGTTACAGGCTGATATTTTTATTTCCTTGATAGTCCTTCTTTAGAAAATAAAACTCTCAAATAACTTTTTTTTTTAAGAGATGTCTTAGAAACTATCATTTAACATTTTCAAGATACTGATAGAATCACGGTTAATACATTTGGTATTAACGACTATACCTATTTTGAATTCGGTAAAAATGGTAAACTCTTTTTCTCTCGACGATTTATTTCTTGGAAATTATATGGAAGGTTTAAATTAATAAAACGTGAAATACACGACAAAAATCATTATTTTTAATAATTATTATCCGTACATACAATCACCCGTAACACATAGCTTCTAGATACTGGCTTGTTACTCTACGATTATAAATATTCACATTGAGTACGACAATATTCCCAGTAATGGGAATTTTTGTAACAGATTTTGCGACTAAAATATTCCCCTAAAAAGTTACCGAAAAAATAATAAGTATAATACTTTAAATCCAGTGATGAGATAATCGAGGTAGGTACCTATAAAAATCCCACGCATGATCTTTACCTACAAAAGTGTTATGAGGTAGATTAGAAACAGAAACAACAAGTATGCGCGGATAAAGTATCCAAAACAAACAGGAAATACAATCGCACTCAATGACGAAAAAAATCGCAGAGAATTATTTACCTACATTATTGATTCACTTATAGTAATTATTTTACTTACAATTTAGTTAAGTACATCAATTATATGTTTTAGATTAATAATTATTTTGGCTTATTGTAAAATAAGTAAAAATACATTATTTTTTTTACCAAACTTCATTTAAAAAAACGTATAAATAAATAATAATTAGATTATTTTACTACTAATTAAGTTTACAATATTGCCGCGTGGTCCCGGCTACTGCTTTTCTTGTAGTTGTTGACCTTCCTGTAGGTGTTATTAAGGCTGGGTAGCCTTAATGACACCTACAGGAAGGTCATCATTAAGGCTACCCTAAACGACCAGTCACGAACTCAGTATTACGACTTAAAAAATTAATAATGCGCACATTTATAATATGAAACTCCCTGCTAGCGTCTGTGTTTCCAACTACCTTAAAGCCGTCAGCCGTCAACCTTCAAAGCAAGAGTGAACAAAACATTTTCTGGGTACGCTGATTTCATTGTACACCTCATCGCTTTCCACCAGGCAAGATCGAGGTCAAGAGCAGACATTAACAAAAAAGGGTTCCTTTAGCTCTCTTGTTCTAACGTGAACTCAAAACAAGCAAACATGCAAACATTTTTTTTTTAGTAAGGATCACAAAGTCACTGCGTTAACACAATGGATACTGCAGAAAAAATGTATTTTTTTACTGTAATTAAAACTTAGCACAAATAAAAGCTGGTCTAATCTTAATACGTGTTATTGCTAACTTCTTTGCAAAAGCGAAACCTGCCAATAGGGCGGGATAAAGCTATACATAATTAGGAAAAATACCGCTTATTTAAATTATAAGTTAAATAATTATTCTACTCAAGCCGTCCACCTCGTGAGGAAAGAAAAAAACTACGTCCTTTAAATAATTCTACAGCTCAATTAAACTACAAAATAATTATAATTATCACACATTAAAAAATTAAGTACAATCATTATTTTAAGTTAGTACGATAATAATTTTCCTATACCTAATTTGCTTACCATTTATTAGTCGTTGCCAGTGAAAAACAAACTCAACAATAATTATAAATAATTAACAAACAAAAAATAAAGTAATCATTTACTAAATATTTGGGTTGGATTTAAACTACTTTGGCGAATTAGGAACTAAAAATATAATTATTTGACTTATAGTTAACTATTGGGTATTTTTTTATGTATATTAGTTTGTGTAGAGATACAGTCACTAATGCAGTCTGTTAGTCGAATAGTCAGAAAATCATGATTTAAAACAAATTTAAAGAAAAAAAGGTTTTAAAATTTGAACAAAACAGACCCTTATTTTGTTTAAATTTAAAGCCTTTTTTACATACATAACATCACGCCTGTAATCCTCGAAGGGTTAGGCAGAGGTGAACCTATAGTTCAATGTACGCTCACATTTCGCAAGTTATGTTTAATTTCTATGTAATACATGGGCGAGCCTATTCCTATGGCTAGCCTACTGGGCACAAATCTAGACTCCGGGCTGCTACTGACAAAAACCCAATAACACTTCGCCCGACCCGGCAATCGAATCAAATATCTCGTGCTCAGCAGGAGCAGATAACATAATGTATCAAAAAAATATGGAGTTCGGTAATCAGAAACTACTTTTTATCGACTTAAACTGTCACAATAGGTATAAATTTACCTGACTATTCGAGTAATCGTAATAAGTCTAGTTTCTGGTCAAGTAATAAATCTATTGGCACTTAGTAACATTTTTTATCAACTTGTATGAGTTTTTTATAAAATAAAATCACAAAAAGTTTTCCTTGTATTTCTATATTTTTATGGTTTTGTATCATCAAAATTATGGGAAAATAAAAAAGCAAGGAAAAGAGAATTAAAATCGATTTTTGCTAAATCAGTGTGTGAAAGTTTGATTTTCTTTTAATTCTGTCATTGGCTAGTTTTTTCTTTGCATCACATGACATTGTTATTGCACAAATGGCGCCCGCGCTTAACAAAAACCTTTTGACAATGATATAATAGAATATTGGTGCTACTTTATTGCGTTCGTTCGATGGCATATGTATATATTCACATCGATCTAGTAGATTCGATGTTTATTTTTTTATCAGGAAAACACAACAAACAGCACAGTGTCTGATGCAATCGACGTCGGTCGATAGTTGTTTGTTTTAAAACATATACCAAGGTCCATCGTTCATTGGTCAATAACGACTATTTGTCGTCGATCGATCGCAACATAATTGCACCATTACTTTTGATGAAGTAAATAATAATAATATTTTATTTAAGTACGTAATAAATTAGACTAGACACAAATTGTATATCTTAGGAGGACATATCTTTACATTTTATTGAGAAACACACACGTCCGCGTTTATCAAAGTAATACCTAGGTCCATACTTTTAAGAATAATACTTATTGCTTCACTAAGGCAAAAATTGCTCTATTTTTGTGATATATATCAATGACAGTCAAAAATCGAGTAAAAAATGGTGGTAGTGGCGAATCGATTTGTAAAACTCATTGAAGATCGACGAAAATATGCAAATCTGCATGCTCCTTTATACTAAGGAATTCTGAATGCCAATCGTGTGAGAATAGCAGTGTTCTGAACTGTAGTAAAGCAGAAAAATATTAGCTTTTTTGTTGGCTTTGAATGGCGATTAAACAGTTGGTCACCTGATAATAAGTGGACAAAGCTGACAATGGCCATCTGTAATACAAAAAGCATCGCAGATACATTGTATTGCCATCTCAGAGTCAAAACTGGAAATGTGTCATGTGCATCGAATTACACCAGAATCCTTATCATTCAAACCGGAACACAGCAACGCTTCTTAGCAGCAGAAATATGTGCGATACAGTCTAGATCCTGAGATCCATGTACAATGCTACATGTAAAAATACTGATATTCAGCTGCATCCGGTTAGACTTGAACCCGACCCCAACATGGTTGGCAAATGGCAAGGCAGATCATGATGCTCGGAATTTCTACCCAAAATATTACTAGTAAAGATATGCCCATAATAATTTCCTAAATTAACGTTACCTTGACTACATTTTACAATCTTTGGTTCTTAATGCTATCTCCCTGTAAACACAAACTCCATTTAGCTTAACTTTATAGCAGTTTTAAGTATATTGATAGAAAAATCTAGATTATTTTACTTAGAACTCTAATCTCCGAATTCTCAAACGACACTAAATTTTATGTCTGAAAGTCTGACGGCCATTCTTACTTATGCATCGTGTTACCCAGTAACTGTGTTGTGGAGGTCAGATAGGCAGTCGCTCCATGTAAAATACTAGTATTCAGCTCATCCGGGTATACTGGACACCGACCCTGACCTAGTAGGGTAACTCATCGCAAATGATGATGAACTTAACTTTAAGCCCGTAAAAGTATCGCAGCGGGACTTTATTGCGCACTGGATTTTCAACTCTCGGCGCTAAGCAGTGCGTTGAAAATCCAGCGCGGGAAATAATCACCGCACTTCTGAGCACTGCTCAGGTTCGCACGGGCTGACAGTGATATAAAGATACAGAACAGTGACTTAAAATGGAGTAACGTTTGAGAATACGGCCATAAATACTTTACGGTTACAGACCAGTAATGGCAGAGGTTAGTAGTAATACCATAGAAGTTGTAAGGCTAAATACAGTCGAATAGGAATAGAAGTACTCTCGTTTTACGAAATATTTCGGGCTGGATAATTCAGAGGTAACTACCAGGCTTGATAAATTCCGTCGATTGACATTATTAAACAATACTCAAGAAGTCATTGAGAGGAAAATCTTGTCCTCCTGGGGTAGTCAGGTAAAAATAATATAGTTTTCCGACTATCATAGTTTGTAAGTAGTAATTTGTTACTATCGTTATGAGCGAATGTTACTTGAAAATAATGTTTTAATATTATTATTTTAATATAAACTTTGACATATCTGACCTATGGAAGGCTTATCTAACCAACGAGGCCCATTAGACATTTAATGCTATGAGATTATTCTAAAATTAATTTAAAAAAATCCCTTCACATTTTATTGATCGACAAAATCGATCAAGTCTGTAGGTTCCTTAAACGAATTATAAAGTTGCATGTTACTTTAACAAAAAGACGAACTTTTTCAAAAACTAGATAAGTATGTCATTTTTACCGTTCGGCTACAGTTTTAACGAGAGTACCTATGAACAAAGCTACCAAAAATCTTAAACATTACTTTGGCAAGATTACAAAAAGACTTACAACGTATCATCGTATTTTTCAGACCTCGACTCAACCATGAGATCTAAGGGGTCCAAAATCTGCGTTCTGGCCCCGCGCCTGCCTTTAGAAAACTGACTCTTAATATCATACTTTTCCATCCAATTCCGTAAAGTTTTCCTTGGCACTCCGTACTTATTTGAGGCTGCGTATACACTGTACCCTTTTTTGACTGCGATTAATGCATCTCTAAGATGTTGAGACGAGTATTGTTTATAAGACTTCTCTTGAAAAACATCAGTTTCTATGTTGACGATCTCGTTCGGTCGTCTTCCAACTAGTCGCGGTCTTGCATGGATGTTTAAGGGAATCCCGTGGTCCATATCGATAAAATGGCGCGTCACTATTTCCGTTGAAGTTCGAACTCCTGAAACAAGCAAGGTCAAGAAACCGCCCTTTAGAATTATAATTAGAAACATACAAAAAAGGAAGTGAAGAAACATGGGCGTTTCTTTTCCTGGCTTCTTACAGGCAGCTGTGGTCTTCGCGGGGAATTGTAAGGCTACTCTTTTTCTATGAGACTTTTTGGTATAGTTCTGTAAATTCACGTACGCGGATGACGTGTATTTTATGTACACTGACATAGGGTTGGACTGTTCCCTGTGCGCGTGAAACGCCAGAGCTATACTGATATTAAACTCTTTACTTTTGGAATTCAAAACTTTCGAATATTTTTCGAAGATGGGTTCAAAATCTTGAATTCGAAAGTCACAGTTGATATTTACGGGTCCGAAAATTTCGGTCTCATATAACGAGAGTAGTCGTACAAATCCAAAGGGGTTATGACCTGTACAGCTGAAAGATAGTTCACTCTAGTTTGCTAATAATTAATCTAAGACATCAAATAATTAATAAGTATGCTACTTTAATAACTAAGATGGGTCAATAAGCCTATTTGTCGGAAAAGTTTATATTTGCCGGAAGTTCGATGGCAATTGTGAAGAAATCAAATGGGATAACTATTTATTTTATAACAAAAAAAGGTACGACCACGTAGGTCAACCATGAAGTCTTTGCTAACTCTACAAAATTAATATTATTTTATAAACTACAAGGCTCTGTTAATGTTTTCTCCATCGGGATTGAAATAGGATGAAAGTTGGGGTAGCAATTTAACTTAGAGTGAACTATCTTTATTAAAATACGGGAAAAGCATGCGTTTTGTAAAAAGCGAGGAAAAGCCGCTCTTCTGGGTTTTTAGGATTTAAATATCCAAAGCGTGGTTTAGTTTAAAGTTAACAATAATATTGTTTTATAATGTACGTGGGCGGAATTATTACCAGGTCAACAATAAGTAAGTCAATTGAATTCGACGAGTAATTTAAGATACTTACAGACAAGCTTGAATTTTGTCGATCGACTAATAAAATCTGACGGTAAAAGTTTATCGAAAATTCAGTTCATCGATCGACAAATTCGAGCCAGTGTACTGGTTCCTTTACGGGTTTTTACATTAAAATAATACTACTTTGTAATTAATATAAACACAAGGATTTTCGTATTTTTTAGTTTCTTAAATATTCAAAATAAGTCGAAAATTTAGAAAAACCTGGAAGAAAAACAGTAGGTACCAAACGCCACAATACCGTGTACGATCTTTAAAAATAAGCTCTATTACCTCAAAACAATCGAATAAAACGACCAATGCATACGGTAAACCTCAATTTAATTGAAACATAAATAATTACAATTGGTATGAAATACATTAAGTACAACCGGTAATTAATGATAATACGCAAAACGCAATGACCAACTTAATACTGTTTAAGAACATACAATGCAGCTGAATTTATTGTTTTTTTGTTGTGAACTGGACTTTAGGTAAAATCAGCCTATAATGTTCGGGTTGCAAGGGCCTCGATACTAAATGATAACAGCTCCAAGGGCCGATCGAAGGTAAAGCTACGTTTACTGCGGTCGGTTCGTAGATGGGTGACCATCGCATATCGACACCGCTCCGTGCCTCGGAAAGCACGTTAAGCCGTTGGTCTGGCTGTCAATCGTAGATCTTTGACAGTCGTTACGGGTAGTCAGAAACCGAAAAGTCTGACAACTTCTTACCAAAGGGTGTCGTGTTACCCAATAACTGGGTTGTGGAGGTCAGATAGGCAGTCGCTCCATGTAAAACAATAGTATTCAGAAGAAAGAAGAAAAGGATGAAGACTTACAGAATTAGTAATTTTATTTTTCTGTGCTATCGACTGATTGATGAAAATTATGAAAATATTTGGAGACAGAACATTAAACTCTTAATATTTCAGAATTGACCCGACTGCGCGCGTATAACAACCAGTTCACAATAAAAACTGTACAAGGCTTAGCGTTTTAATACAATGTATATACCTTAGTAGACACTTACAGCTATATTATTATGTATATATTTATATACTAGTAGGCACTTCATGGGTTATAACGCGTTTTGTGTATTTATGTGGGTAGTTTCAGATTTAAGGATCCGCTACTTATCATCCAGGCGTTAATGTGACACTTCGAGCTTGAGAAAGATATAGTTTTTTCGCTTCTCTCACACAGGTATGAGGGCAAGATTCACTGACCACCCTATTTTGCTAAGTATCGCATACGAATGTGAACCTTACCAGCTTGACATTATTATTCATATTGGAATGAAACGGTTGCTCACGTCCGCTTAAATAAAAATTAAGATTCATATTTTTGTATAGCAGTTTTCAAAGTCAAAGCGCGATCGATGAATCTTGCTCTGAGTGGCAGAGACGACACTCCACAAATACGAACATTTTCTAAGAATCGATGTGCGATTTTAACGGCCGGATACCTTCACTCTTTTTTAAAGTCAATCAAATCTGTTGTCAAATCTTATGTCAACTTGGTGACTGGTTATTGTTACTTTAGTATTTTTATCTCAAGAAGTGACGCGCTTTACTTGGTGTCACCAAGAGTACAAAAACGCTGTGTGCAGTCGAGTAGCGTCAGCACGTAACGCACATGTAAAGCGCGCGTCGATTCACTAGCTAAAAATACTGTAACAGATAACAAAACCCCTAACTCATACACGGATTTGTAAATCTGCTGTAATATTTCATGAAAATGTTGTGAATGGTTCATAAGTTGAAATAGGCTTTCACAAACCTGGAATTGATATTTTATGGATGAAATGCTGATCTAATATTATTTATTTTTGAAGGACTTTTTTATCAGACCATAAAAATATACAAAACACGATGTTACAAGAGAGTTACAACTAAAACCATTAGAACAGTATTATTTAGGAACGTAGGTAATATCTAGGCCATTTGACGTGGCTACACGGATAGTTGACCGTAGGGATAGTTAATTAATCGTTATGATAGTCAACTATCAGTCGAGTTGAGAAACGATATACTATCAATAGTTAATTGTAGGGATAGTTAAGTAATCGTTGTAATTTAATCGGATAAGCTATGAAACTTTTAATTAATATGAAATGTATAAACAGACATAGAATTATATTCCGGCGTACTTAATCAGTGTGATAGTTGACTATCCTAGTAATTAATTACTTAAAATAGTTAACTATTCCATTGTATATGTCAAATGACAGTTAATTCATAGTGGTAAACCTTTTGGACTTGACTATATTAGTCAACGACAATTTTAAGTAACTATCCCTTTAAGAAAAAGTTAACCATTACGATATTAGACTAACTAACGCCAGGATTTTTGAGAATATCATTTTAACTAACACGTTAGTTAACCGCCAAGATAGTTAAAACTGTATATCAGAATAAAATGACGGAATTACAACAAAGCAAATTATTACTAATTTAACTTCTTTTCGTATAAGTATTAAGGCCTATAACAAATACTTAGTGAAGGAAAAAGGAAATGTGATCACAAAAATATGACACTATTGTCATTCGTAGATCTTTGACAGTCGTTACGGGTAGCCAGAAGCTTGAAAGTTTGACAAGCAGTCTTTGGCAGGTATCGTGTTACCAAGTAACTGGGCTGTAGAGTTCAGATAGGTAGTCGCTCATGTGAAATTCAGTTCCAAACGGTTAGACTAGAAGCTGACCCCAATACAGTTGGGAAAATGCTCGGCAGTTGATGACGGTGTGATATTTCAATGATCATTATTTTCTTTATTAAATCCTCACCAAGTAAAGTTTTAAAAGTTAAAAATCTCAATATAATCGATGCCCAAACATAATTTATCCTAATTAAGTACAATAATTATTATAAAATACTATAATATATAATAATTATGTATAATTATATCATATAATATAAATAAATTAATACAAATATAATTTATAATATGTTAAGCCGTTTTTTTAATAGATATGGTGCAGTGGTTATTTTTAGAAAAAAAATGTGTTAAATTTAATTTAAGGCAGAAACTATAGTCTCTCAATAGAAATGTATCAAATATTATTTGCTAGCGAGGTCGTCCCTGTTTCGCACGACTTATACGACTAGACAAAACAGCGCGATTTATTTATTTTATGTACGTTTATTACTAAGAGGTTGACAAGAGCTATTCACTGCGCGATCACTGTCAGACTGCATAGAAAAGAAAAAGAAGCGCGATGACTCAATGCTGGTAATTTAAAAAAAAAAACGCGGTGATTTATTTATTGATTGTACAAAAAAAATAAACACTATTACGTTAATATGTTGCTTGTAGAAAAACCTGAAAAAAAAATCAGAATGATTGCATGTAATTAGTATGGTTTTTAATCGCCAAAAGAAAATTTTCGAGGTATCTTCGTGATTTTTTTCTATCGTATCAAATGATGTAGTTGTATCATACACACTATGTAACTAGCAAATATCCTGAAGAACATCATATATTTTTCTGATATTGTTTATTGCAGTGGATCATATACTTTTAGGCATTATAAAACTTGTGTTAATGTCCTGTAGCCCCCTTAACATACTAAACACAAAGTTTCTGGAATAAATTCTCTCAATGATAGTAAGAACTGCATCATCCGTTGCGTAGTTCAGGAGAACAAAGCGGTCACACAGACAAACGAACGCGACTTTGTTTCATAATAATTATATAAATATATAGCAGACATTGTTTTATAATATTTATTATAGATAAATGGATATAGGATCACTAGCGACACTTAATCGTATAAAACTTTAACCACAGTATTTTTTGTCAAATAAATGAGTTATTTTAATGCATTTTCTAAAAGTAACCACTCCCAACATTAAAAAGCTTCATATAATTTTAATATTAAACACTAAAAATTTCATTTTAAGTCTTTTCTTTATATATATTTGGACGAAGTCCCATCAAGCACTCAGTTTTTGAAAAAGGCCAATCATTTCATTTTTATAATTAAATATAATAATTATTTTAATTCATATAACTAATTAATTTATTACACAAGCATATAACGACAAACTTACTAATAAATAATTATAATGGTAGAATGTCTCAAATGTTTTGCAACACTACGTCAATAAGCTGGCAACAGTACATTTCATGTTTAATAAATAACTAATTTCTGCCTAGGTTCGTATTTGGAACGAACCCTTTAATTTTTGGTTATATAATTATATACAAGATTTTGATAAATTGTACTATACAGCCCCATTAAAAAAATTATCTGTATTTTCCTTTGTCACTTGAGCGAAAAATTATTGACATGTGTTTTGGGCTAATGGCAAAACGCGGGTGACATTTCGCCAGTAATTTTTAAGGGCAATATAAGTATGGCGAGCCTATTGCATAACAGAGAGAAAAAGTAAAAAACAATACATTTGAGAAATTCTCCTAATGACCTAAGAAACATCTATCTTTGGGTACAATATTGCGGGACAAAATAATAATAGGAATACTTTGTACAGTACTCGCGCGTTAATGTAACACTTCGAGCTTTAGGAACGGTCACGGTCAAATTAGCTAGGGAAACTCCGCAAATATTGGTAGTATCGATATCCAAGCATGACAGAAAAAAAACTTAAATGATGGTATTTTTTTCCTTAGTAGTTGGTTATTTTTTAAACTGATATTTCAAGTAATTACATGATCAGCGGTCGTTGACCTCAACTTTTTTTAAAATACTGTTTAGAAATTAATACCAATCACGTCTGCGGCGTTTTGTTAGCTAATCCAATGTTAAACTGTCTATAGACGATCTTTTTGTAAAACTCGATGGGTCATATTTATGCGTGGGTACTGAGTGACGTTTCGTATGGAACCGTCAGAAGACTTGCATTGCAATGTCAATGTTTAATTTTAGTGTGTGAATATTTATGAGAAAACGAAAGTATTATTTTAGTCCATCGAATTATAAATTAATCTTCATACCCACGGGCGATTTTTTTCGCGCACTCCGTTTTCAACGCACTGCTCAGCAAATCCAACAGAGCGCATTTCAGAGCGTTTTCAGAGGAGAAAAAAAAACCCTTTAAAAAATGCCCGTGCGTACCTGTGATACCGTAGACAAAATGTTTCAAGTTAAGAGGGTGCGTTGCCAGCATTCATAAAGCTGGCAACGTATCAAGTGGCAGTCAAATATTTCGCTGTTTTGATTAATTTGACAGTATTACGTAGTGAAATTGTGAAATATCGCTCCTTCAGTGTACTACAATATTGATTATAACCCTGTCAAATACATAACCTCCTACTTTTTAAGCAAGTTTAAACGACTCTTAGATTCGGAACATCCAATTATTTTTATTTTCTTTATTTATAATTTCGTCCTAGATTGACAACCCAAATATTCACACACCACACACGAAAATTAAATTAAAAGAAAAAAAACATATCTTTGGATACAATAAATAAAATAGGTTTTAATTAAAAAGATATCTTCAGAAAATTTCATAAATTAGATTTTTTCGTTTATCTTTGCTTTCTCTTTGGCAGTTTCTTTTATCTTTCGTATACTGGCCGTTTTGGGCCTATCTTTATAAAAGTCTTGCAGCCCCAATCTCAAAAACTGCTCGACAATTTTTTGTAGTTACTCTTAAAAATAACCATATAATTTTAAAGTACGTTGAATCCTAATTAACAATAAGTCGTTTATTCAACAGACAAAAAAAAACATAATTTAATCCTTATTTACTAGATCTTTGAATTGCATAAAACAGAAAAATTGCATAAGCACCTTTGACAGCTGTCAATGTCAAAATGGACTGTCAAAATTGACGCTACTGGCTGGCATAGTGGCATATGTTGGTGGGACGAAGGTCGAGATTAATAAACATTACATATCGAGTACTTTGGCTAAGCATTGTTTCTGTAACTGTCACACAACTGTCAAACAACAAGTACAAGATAGAGACGGGAGCAAATCTTAGTTATCAGTAGTCTCAGAATTAATAATCGCTGCCTAAGAATTCTAGCTTCAGGCATTTTGTTACAAAAATTACTAATCGGAGAACTCACGGTCAAAAGCCTACTAAATTTAATCTATTTGAGTGTCCGTCTACGGCTGAACCGTATTTTTTCATGTTTGAAAGGTGACTTGATCGAGTGTTCTTATCCTGAAAAAGCAGCCGTTTTTAGAAGTTTTTGTTTGTGGCGGGGTTTTTATTACATTATAAGCTAACATGAGATTTCACTTTAGACTCATGTTTCTGTTGTCAAAAAGTTTTTTTTCCACCTAAGCCACATTTTGGTTGAATACGTTGATATTTCTTTAAAATTTCACGCTTAAATTCCCCAAAGGGATGAATAAGTACACCCTAATGTTACCAGTAAATTCTTTTTCTTTATCCCCACCAACATATATGTACTGTGTCCGGCGTTAAAATGTCACATCGAGCTTTAGAAAGAGTCTGTCAAACAAGTATTAATGACAGAAACGGCGCTATTCTAAAACTCGATGTTGCCACTTAATTAGCAAACCTATTCATGCAAAGACATATTCAACGCAGAGTTGCCATCCTCAATTTTCGTTTCCCCATCCTTTTCCTCATTTTTCGCCACCCCTTCATCGTCGCTCGAAACGGTAGAATTAGTGAAAGTAAGAAAATGTTTGCCGAAATCGATTTCGGCCTCGTAAGCTTCAGTTTCGGTCCCACTTTTCTCATAATTCTGTGTCTCGGGGACGTTAAAGTCGAAATTTTTGAATTCCTTTTGTTTTTTGCTGTTTTCCACGAATTGTTTGAGTTGTTGCGGCATCGGGAAGGAGGACTTTATGTGGCAGCGCTTCATCCAGTTGCGGAGGGATTTGCGCGGGACTTTGTGGGTTTGGGCCGCTCTGAAAGAATATATATAAAATTAGGTGTTTATTGATTTTTATTATTTACGCTACGGTCTTTGTTTAATTTGAAACATTTCTGCAGAGATTGTTGAAATACTATACAATAACAGTTAGAACGACTTTTTTTTTAACTCTCAGTTTTTTCTCCCCAAAACGGTTCTAGTGACTCAAAATTGTTCGATTTGTAAATGGTAAATCATAACATGACATAACACTAAGTCTGTATTGGAAGAGATTAGCAGGAGTTTAGTTAAACAAGCTTGTAATACCCAACAACACTGCGCCCAACGTAAGAATCGAACCTAGGATATATGCTCAGCAGTAATGTTTCCTACCACTAGACCGAAGAGCCAGCACAATTGATAATTAGGTAAGTCGTTTTGGAAAAGTATAACACCCGCTTCTGAGTATTCCTTAAATTTCCAAATGGTAATAAAATTAGAACTTTAAAAAAACTCACCTGTATATACTTCCTCCTTTCTTAACATCCATTAGAGCTGCCCACATCGCCTCGTTCGAGTACCTTCTATTAGGGTTGAACTTCCCCATCATAACCCTCTCCAAGTCCTTCCGCGACAACCCTGAGGAACTAACCTCTTTCCCCTCCAAAAATTGGTCCAAATCAGACTTCAGCACAGTCTCCCCAATATCTACATTCCTATCTTTAAATATGGGCGGTCTGCCCCGCCTTCTCATCTGACATTTCTCCCCCAATTTAGGGAAAACTCCTTTAGTGGCAACACCGTCTTTGCTCTTTGGTATCAACTCTACTTCGGATTTCTGGTTTTTGGTATCGGGTTTAGCCTTTTTAACTTGGCTTGCTTTTAAGAGGGACACTTCTAATTCTCCATTCTGCTCCAGCCAAGACTTGTAGTAATCATTTTCAGATTTTTCGTTTGACTTCTGTATGTAAGCGTCATCGGTTGGGTTTGTATTGAAACCGTATTTTGAAAATTCATTCCTAATTTCACTGGTTGACATTTTTGAGAGTCTGTTTATATATTCGGAGTTGACTTTAGCGAGATTTTGTAGTTTTGTTTGAAAGAACAATTCGCTTTCTGGCTTCACACGAAGATAAGGGCGACGGGCTAAAAGAAAAATGAACATAACATAACCTATATCACTGAAGTGTAAGGCAGAGGTGCACCTAATAATACATCCACACTTGCCAGCTGTGTTTAAGTCCCGTGTAAATGTGTCCAAACCTGCACCCTAATTGCGTAATACACAATCAATCTGAATCGTTTTGAAACAGATTGCTAATCCATTGCTTCTTAAGTTCGATAAAAATTCTGCTCAACAATATATAGAACGCAAAGAATGTTCTTGAACCGTCAAAATCAAACAGATTAGTCGTAATCGTTTACGAAAATGTGTTACGCAATTAGGGTGCTGGGAATCGAACCCAGGATGCGACCACTCGACCAACGTCGCAGTTAAAATAAAATTAAATCATGGAAATATAACTATTGAACCATGAATGGGAGAGGGAAAAAATGTTTAAAAACTTGACTGAAATGTCTGTAAGATAGTCAAAGAGACCAATTTGAATAAAATAATAATTATAAGGGCTCCGTTTTTGCCATTTGGCTCATCATCTGATTCGGCATTGCATCGGCTTCCAGTCTGAACACGAGTATGTCACATGGAGCGACTGCCTACCTGACCTTCACAACCCAGTTACTGGATAACACGACACCCCGTGGTAAGACTGGTTGTCATACTTTCGGGCTTCTGACGACCCGTAACGACTGTCAAAGATCTACGAATGGCAGCCGGGAGCAACGGATTAGCGTGCTTTCCGAGATACCCATCAACAGACCGACCTCGGCCAACGTAGCTTAACCTTCCCGTGCGGCTGTTTTTAAATCGCCATAAGCCCCACATTTGCCATTTGGCTACGGAACCCTAAAAGATAACATTCATGGTTCAATTTATTTTTTTCAAAAATACATTTAAAAAAATAACTACCGAATTTTATTATATTAAAAAAAATTGGCCTACCTTACAGACATTTTTTTTTTTAAATTTGCGTTTTCTTTTTCTTTCGACAATGTCCATTCACAATATGATCTTCGCTCTACACACACGATTGTCTATGGACGTTTTTGACCGCGTTAGAAATCCAATTTTATTTATTTAATTTTTGTAAAAAAAAAATTGAAGATACTCAGTAAAAAAATAAAAATTATAAAATTAAATAAGCAAGTGACGAGAGGGAAGTCACATTGCAAACAAACATTGATTTATTTAAATAAAAAAAAATAACAAAATAAAATTATAAAATGTTTTTGTTTGTTATCATTTTACTCACCGGATGGTTGTCCTAGACTACTGCCTGGTTTCCCTGGTTCGTCGTCCTGAAAATAATATAAAGTAACTTATATTTTTGCTGAAGCATCGAATGCTTGAATATTTTTGAGTTTGGGTCTTTTTTACCGAAAGTCATTCAGTATGCAATAAATGTATTCGAAAATCAAAGACTAATTTCTACGCTATTACTTCCGAGATTTAAACTACTGGCATACAAGAAAAGGACACGTAAATATTTCTTACAAACACCCATATTAACTACCGGATACCCCTATTTCCGTAAATTTTCCTCATTAAATTTGTCCCAAATAAAATACGGAAATGAGGCAAAAGGAGTATGTAAGGATTGTAGCAGGCGTTCTGTGGTTTCTGCCTTCCCCCATGGGAAGAAGCTTGAGTTTCATTTCCAGCAACCACCCTTTTCTCCAAGAATCCAGAACCGTTCCTATTACCTCAAATGATTTCTATTTCTAAAGTACCCCTAATACCTCATCTCCTCCAATTCCATAATGATTGTTGTCCAGCTCTCCATTGTAAAGTCCACCCTCTTCCACCTTCCACCATATTCTTGTCTTGTACACACTATTCCTCATATTTTACCCAGACTTTGCAGACGCGTTTCCCAATTTTTTTCTACTTTCCCCTCTCATTTCCTAGACACTTCCACTATTTTCCCACATACTTAACCTTATCTTGGTTTCATAAGGTTTCCTCAGCTCGTTAATCTCGCATATATTATCGTTCTCCAGCTCTCCATAGTAAAGTCCGTCCTCTTCTCCTCTTCTCCATAGTATAGTCCGTCCTCTTCAACAGTCTCCTCTTTAATGACCACTCTCTAAACAACATTCACTTTTCTACACACTTCTAAAAACTATATCCTCAAGTTTTCACCATAATGTGGTTTTCTAACATATTCCTTGATTATTCCCCAAGTGCCCTTACTGCCTCCATTTAATCCTATTCCTCTAAATACCCAAATTTCTGCAAGTTATTAATTTTTATTCAAAACCCCTTCTTGTGTAGTATTCTCACCTCATTAAACTCCATATTTTCGTTGTCCAGCTCTCCATAGTAAAGTCCGTCCTCTTCCACAGTCTCCTCCTTGATGTCCGCTCGTTCCTCAGACTTCCTCTTTTTAGTGCCGTTGGTTGTTGTTGCGTTGTTGTTGTTGGTTGTTGGTTTTGAATGATGTGTTGTTGGGCCTGGAATTGTTTGAAAGATATTGAGATTCTATTTTAATTCTATGGCTCTTATAATTTGACATTTTATTAAATGCTTAGTTAATTCTGTGACCTTAATTTGTTCCGATTCATTTGTTTATTTTAATTGCATTAACATTTAATTCTATTCTGTTGCAGTCTTGTGAAATTTAATTGCATTTTATGAAATATGTTCTGCCTGATGAATTTAATTTAAGTTTTATTGTTTATAGCATTTAATGCAGGAAATAAATAAATAATGAATCCTGGTAAGTAAATTGTTTATCATCTAAAGATTGATTTTCAATAAATTTTTTGGTGAAGCGTGCCAGAACCCAATCGTCGGATTGAGTTTGTCATTTTCAAAAGAAGTTTAACTGAGAGTGCGCTCTCAGTTAAACTTCTTTTGAAGATGACAAATATTATTTTCAAGCTTGTCCTCTGTTCGAAAAAGATGGTATACGTGGTCAATAACCTATCTTTGTTACATGCAGTGCCGTTGAGAACATTATAGGCAGATTATGTAAGCCCTATTTATCCTGTAATTCTGTACACAAAACATCAAGAACTCACCATTTACAGCGTTCTCTCGCTGCGCATTCGCGACGAGTGCTTCGCTGGCGACCGTGAAGTCCTTGCTGTCTGGCTTGCCGAGCTCCGATGTTAGGTTCGACGTGTCGCTTGAACATAAACCTGAGAAAAAAAAATGGTTTATAAATTCGACCACCATATATGTATTATTATTATTGTATTATTATTATTATTATTTGACGGACAGGGCCGTCATCTACCCCTTTCACCGGGGAGAGTGGAACCAGCGAGTGATGTCGTGCGTCGTGGTGTCCCACAAGGATCGGTCCTGGGGCCGATTTTGTGGGATATCGGTTACGACTGGGTGCTGCACGCCGACCTCCCTAGTAGCGTCAGCGTGGTTTGCTACGCTGACGACACGCTGGTCCTGGCACAGGAGAGGTCGCACCAGGCTGCGGCCGAGCTAGCGACACTCGGGGTTGCGACAATCGTCGAGAGGATCCGGCAGTTGGGACTCGAAGTGGCCCTGCACAAGTCCGAGGCCATGTGTTTTCATGGTCCTCGGAATGCGCCACAGTCGGGGTCCCAGATAACGGCGGGAGGGGTTCCCATCGGCGTCGAGTCGACGATGAAGTACCTGGGACTCGTCCTCGACAGCCGCTGGAACTTCGTGGAGCATTTCCGACGTTTGGCTCCCAGACTGGAGCGGGCTGGGGCTGCCTTGAAGCGGCTTCTGCCCAATCTAGGGGGTCCAAACGCCTCCTGCCGGAGGCTCTACGCGGGAGTCGTGCGGTCCATGGCCCTTTATGGGGCACCGGTGTGGGCGCGTTCTTTGAGGCGCCGACCAGCCCGCCGGTTGAACGCGTCCCAAAGGGTCATGGCCGTCCGGCTGGTCCGGGGATACCTCACGGTCTCCTGCGAGGCGGCGAGCCTCCTTGCCGGATTGCCGCCATGGGATCTGGATGCAAAAGCCTTGGGCACGTATGGGAGTGGCGCGAGGAGGCAAAACGCCGGTGTGTTACTCCGCTGCCGCGAGAAATCACGGTACAGCGGACAGTGCTCCGCCGGGATCTCATGGCGACGCCACAATAGCGGCGGTAAGTCCCCTCTTTGAGGAGTGGTTGGAGAGGCGCCACGGCGTTCTCACCTTCCGCCTGACACAGGTCCTCACCGGACACGGGTTGTTTCGGGAGGTTCCTGTTTCGCATAAGGCGGGAGGAAACGCCCGGGTGTCACCATTGTGTGGATCGCCCGGAGGACACGGTGGCGCATACGGTGGAGGTCTGCCCAGCTTGGGCGGAGCACCGCAGTGTCCTCGCGGAGGCGATTGGCGGCGGCGATCTCTTGCGTCCGGCCCTGGTCCAGGCCATGGTACGGAGCGAGAAGGAATGGCAAGCCGTCACCTCCTTCTGCGAAGCAGTAATGCTCGCGAAGGAGGAGGCGGAGCACGTGAGGGAGAGAGCCTTGCGCCCTCACGCCCCCACTAGTCGCCGCAGGAGACGCCCTGGGCGTCGGGAGTCGCCTGCCGATTCCCGGCCGCCGTAGGCGCGGGCTTGCGGACGGCGAGCAATGGGTAGCTCGCCGTCCGGTAAGGACCAGGCCCGGGTCGACGGCGCGTCGTGTTCCACGCGCGCCTCAAAGAGATGTCAGCACAAAGTGACGGGGTCCGATAGGGCCGACGCCTCAGGGTCGCGGGTTATTCCACAGAGAAAACCGTGGCCCTGGCACAAGCAACTGAAGGAACACGGGTGGGTTTCAGTCAGTTAAAAGTCTGAATCGCCCTCCCGCTCCACCCAGAGCGGCAGAAGTCATTTGATGATTTCACTACCAGAAAAAAAAAAGGCCCCGCGGACTGTACCCGGTTGTCAATAAGACACATTGAGCGTAAAATTAGACTAGCAGGTATTAGTTACAGACGACGGTGCTTTGCAATGATTTACTTTTACAAATTTACAAAAACTCAAGGTAATTTGATTATTTTGTGATGTAACTCCGTTGATTAATTTATTTTAGACTAGGTTCTGCCCGCGGCTTCGGATCCACGGGAACGTACTCCCGGGGCAAAAAGTAGCCTATATCCTTCCCTATGACGCCATCTATCTCCCTCCCAAATTGTATCGAAATCCGTTCAGTGGTTTAGGCGTGAAAAGTTAACATACACAGGGTTATGATAATGATAAATGATTTTATTTCTGTAAGTAGGTTTGTACAAACACTTTCACACGTCAAACATTTTTTCAAATGTTTCCTATCTGACTACTCTGAGAAGAAAGGCCGAAACAAACTCAGAGGTCACAATCTCTTTTAAAGTCTAGACATAATCTTGGTCAGATCATGTGAAGACCATGTTGATTAATGTCTGAAATGGTCTTTTGAGAAAAGAACCACACAGATTGAGTGGACCTGTCCGGTCAGTGCACGCATTTGTCAGTAATCGTGCAGCTCAACTCAAAACATTAGGAGCCCAACGATTCGACGAACAATATCAAAGAAAGGACATTGGGTAGGCCGCACAATTACTCAAACCGCCAGACCTAAACTAACTGAGATAGTAAAATGCACAAAACTAAAACACAATGACCCACATAGTTACTTTCAAATTTATGATATTACTATAGAAGTATGGATTAAAATGGTGGCACTTCCGTGGAAGAACTATTCAAACTCAACACAAAGCATTTATTTCAATTAACATAAGTAAAATTAATTACAGGCACTTTTGAATTATCAAGGACTCGGTACGTTAGTCAGAAAGTTGAAGCTAGTTGCCAATTCCAAAACGTAGATCTCTATGGAGAAGAACAGGCAAGAAACTATACGGACACTCTTTTAAATCAAGCTATTACGAAATTCTGGGTACATAATTATTGTTGCTTCTTCAAGTGAGAGCAATGTAAAAAAATGAAATGAATAAACAATTCTAAATAAAGGATTAACATTAAAATAAGCCGATATGTAAAATCAACACCACAATAATAACTACATCCAGATTAGCAGTAAAAACCTGGTAAAGAGCTAAAACAACATCCAATAATATTAAGAAACTATTTTTTGTAATATTTTGAATTTTTGAGTATTAATTAAAAGGTTTAATTTAGTTCAGCCCTCATCTTGAGGAAACCAGCATGTCCTAGAACGTTCTGCATCGTTCTCACATACATAATTTCAACATGAATGATGTAACCAATATAATGTAACCATAATTTGATTTAAAAGAGTGTCCGTGGAGTGTCTCGCCCGTTCTTCTCCGTAGGTACCTACTACGCTTTGGAAAGGGCAACTAGCTTCATTTTTCTGAACGACCAACAATTCAAAAGTGCCTGTAATTGGTTTATTTCGTATAAATCGTTTGAGTTGAGTTTGACCAAAACTTCGAAGACATGTGATATCTACCAACACGCACTGGGTCCGCGTGGTGCATTGTGGCCCACTCCCTCTCACAGAGAGGAAGCCTGTGTCCGTGCAGTGAACATACCTCTAATCTGCAGCGCCTCAGCTGACTTGAGTAGACTAGGAAGCTCTTCCTGAGTGACGTTGACCTCGCCTTTGTACATGAAGTCGACCAGCGCTTGCATTTCGCTGAACCTGCGAGAGAGAGAGATTGGTCGAAATTAATAGTCTAAAAATTAACTTCATAAAAATCTTTAGGGTCTTAACTCATTTTTTTTATCAACTTAAAAAAAAAACTCACAAAAGCAGGAGTACGAAACCTTTCATTTTCAAGTTAAGTCCAAACAATATTAATAAAATTATAGGCTGAGGAATGATGTTATAAGGCAGCGGTGCGGTTTAAAGAAGGTGTAGTGACAAAAATGTAAAAGAACATGCTTAGATGGTTTGGTCATGTTGAGAGGATGAATGAAAAGAGACTAACAAAGGGTATTTACAAGGCAGATGTGAGTGGAAACGCCGGGAGGGGACATATAGTGACCATATTGGTGATGTTCTTCAGAAAGGTCAGATACGTATGTAAGGAAAAAGGAGTATGTAAGGATCGTAGCAGGTGGCGTTCTGTGGTTTCTGTCTACCCCCATGGGAAGAAGGCGTGAGTTTACGTATGTATGTAATTTTAATAATGTGCTATAATACCGATGCTCGCATAGGTCCATAAAATGAAACAATTTATAGTAACAATCAGTTTATTAAAAACAACTTTATCACAATGGCATATCCAGATTATGTTTTCTACAAACCAAATATATACGACAAAACACCACTTAATAATTTAGTCACTGCTACCATCAGTCATCAACATATGATAATAATTAATTGACATTGGTGGTAACAAAAGTCATCAAAGTCCAGCCGCTCCCGGTACTGCCCGCCCCTGCCTCTTTTAGATTTTAGACATTGACACAACAATTTTAAAAACTAAATAATATTAAATGAAAGCCGTGTAATTTCGGAAGGTAGATATGTTAAAAAAGTACAATTATGTGTGACAGCTGTTATTTAAATTGATTATTAATTGTTGTACGTTTATTACAAAGTGTGCCCCTAAAAGCGCCTTTTTTAACTACTGTCTAATGCTATAGTAAATGGATTATAAACATAACATCACGCCTTGTTTCCCCGAAGGGTTGGGCAGAGGAGTACCTATAGTACACCCACATTTCGCCAGTTATGTTTAGGTCCCATGTAATAGGGGGCCTTTAGCATCAACCGGGCACAAATAAAGACTCCGGGCTGCTACTGAGAAATTCCAGATAGAAAAACCCAATAACACGTTGCCCGACCCGGGAATCAAACCCAGGACCTCATGCTCAGCAGTAGCGAAAACGACCAGTGGGCCAACGAGGCAGTCGACTATGGAAGCATAAAATTTTGCACGAGAGTTCCAACGTGGGGCATACTGAAAGTTTCTGGAACAGGCCACTTACAACTTAAAAAAAACAAAAAAGCAATTACGGAATTTTAAAATGGAACTCTCTGGGAACACGTCACTTTTCAATTTGTGAGGCTAACATTTGGTTTTTTCATTGTAGCCTCCTTTACAAAATTGGGTGTCGCATTTACATGTAATATTAAAAAGGTTGCTACTTTTTCGGCAAATCAGGACATTATACAACCGTGTCGCTTGAAGACCAAAGGACAGTGACCGCAGATTGTTACGTCTTGCACCAGCTTGCCCAGAGTCTTAGAAAAATTTCGCGAAAAGCTTGCTCGAAGCAATGTCGTCCTTCACCACGTAAACGCGTCCTCACATTCTGCTAAGGTATCGGAAGCGTATTTCAAGGCTTCAAATGTAAAACTAATGACGCATTCGCCATACAGCCCAGTTCCACACCTTGCGACTTCTTTTCGTTTCCTAAATAAAAGACAAACTTACGAAGCACACGTTTTACGAGCCCTGAATCGACGGTGAATGCGACCAGTCTTCTTTAGGGTCCTCTTCAATGCAACTGCTTTTTACAATGTTTCCAGCGAATGCAAAAACGTATAAATTATGAGGGCATATACTTTGAAAAACAATAATCAAATCAAGTCTAAATTCTGGTCTTATTTATCAGAATCCTGAAACTTTCAATATGACCTAAGTATAATTAAAGTTAAATGGGCATTTAACTTTAATTATACTTAGGTTAGGTGTGTTAAAGACCGTCATCGTCGTCGGTCGTAGCTTGAATGATTTATGCTGATGGGAAATCCCACCGGGCACGCGGTTTGTATTAAAAATAATACACACAATAATTTGCAACTAGAAGAGCTCGGGGCTCGAGAAGTAACAGCTGCATGGGTAGATCGATCAAGGTTGTAAGCCAGGCTTGCCAAGGTCAGACCATTTATATTATATCGAGACCCCTCCGCGCCTCGGAAAGCACGTTAAAGATGAACGTCCACTGCTAAATTCACAAAACACTGCGTCCACTATCGGTCCCCGCAAGCACCGAGCCCTCGGTTTATTTCTTCATACAAAGCAAACCGTGCGTTGCGTGCCGTGCGTGCGCTGCAGCTGCTTCGAACCAGTGGAGGTTCACCATAAGCAGGCGGTTCCGGCTGTCATTCGTGGATCTTTGAGCGTTGTTACGGGTTGACCGAAATTCTGATAACCATTCCAGATTGGCCATCATGGCCGGAGAAGTTAAGGACCACTCGATCCACATATTCTCAGACAGCATGGCTGTTCTGCAAGCGCAGTTACACAATTAAATCTGGGCTAATATACGAGTGTCACCAGCGCCTTACCTAGGTGGGTAGCCTCAATAACATAACCATTCAATGGATTAAAGGACACAGCGGTTTGCTAGGTAACGATGCAGCCGACGAGCTTGCCAGAAGGAGGTCAAGCGTGGCACCAGTGGGACCTGAACCCATCACACCACTCCCCATCGGGTACTTACACACTCTGGTAAGAAAACGCACCAGAGGTCAACAGCACAAACTATTGGTGGACCAAGGCCTGCACTCAGCAGGCAGGCTAGGGAAGCACTCCCTATTATTGGCCGCCTCACGGAACAGGGGTCCCGACTAACTAAACAACACTTGCGAACAGTCCACGCCAGTCGGAAACTTAAACAGGCCATGGGCCATTTAATAAACACCCCATTTTGTCATAGGAATCACAGACAGTCCGCTGTGCAGGGCCTGCATGGATGAGGACGTGACAGCAGCTCATGTACTTCTAAACTGCCCGGTGGTAGCCACATAGGTACAGGGCAAAGAACTTCGGTAACCCAGGTGCCCTAAGTGCGATTGTCAGTAGCCCCGAGGCGTTGCTAGCCTTCCTCCAGGAGCTGGGGTGGATCGAATAATCGATTTTCCCACCCATACGCAAAATACGCGCATTGACGTGGATTTGCGGACACCAGCCCGTATTACCTATTACCTAACCACTCCAGTCTTCCGCGTTGTGTCGTGTTGGAATTCGGTTGTTTTTTTTATACTAGTTTTACTGCGTGGTATCGTTTTACCCAGTAACTGTATGACTGAAAGACGACCTAAGCCCTAGTGCTAGGCAGAAGATGACTTACCGCATATCCCTCATCAGCACTATGGGATGGTCACAGGGGTTCTGCAGTAGCAGTCGCTCGAGGTAGGCCGAGCAGGCCGACAGCACGAGCTTGTGACATCGCAGCTGACGCGACTCGCACGCGAGCGTCACGTCGGCGAACTGTTCCGTGAGGAGCAGGCGGGGGAACACCGCCTGGAATTGAGAAACAATAAATATTAGTTCATCGCTAAAGGAATGTTAGGTCTAAGTACACTTAAAATTATACAGACAACGTTTGGTTCTGGGTAGTTTGTTGCGCCACTTCTTCTTCCAAGCATAAACGTCAAATTAAACGAAAGTGGTGGAGGGTACGTCATATTATGAGGCTTTCTATTGTAACCTTCGGCGTACAAGAGTGCTGATTCTCAGCGGAATTAGAATAAATATTTTGGCAGTGCAAGCAAAGTAGCAAGCATGTAAGCAAAGTAAAGTGCCTGTCTGGGTTCAAAACCACGACGTACAACTCGTAAGTCGGGACCGTTAACACTGTGTTAACGGCCGTGGTGGCCCAGGCAGGCATTTTGTGGAATTTATTTCATCACCACTGCTCTCAAAATGGTGAAGGAAAACATCGTGAAAAAACCGGCATGTCCTACAACCAAAAATTCGAAGAGATGTGACATCTACCAACCCGCACTGGGCCCGCGTGGTGGGTTACGGCCCACTCCCTCGCAAAGAAAGGAGAACTGTGTGCCAGCAGTTATAGGCTGATTAAGCTATGGGCACAATCCTTAGTCATTTTCATCTATCTATGTGTCTTGTAATATAGCCTACTCGGGAGTCAAGGGGCTTTGTAGAACGTGAATCTACGTGTGTTATAAATATATGTGTAATTTTTACGGGTATTTAATGAATGATCTCGTTATTTGAAAGAATATTGGTTGCATAGTTGTAGATGTCTACAGTCCGGCCGCCGAGAATGCGCACCTGACACCTGTCAGAGCGACAATTCTAGTAGCTAGAAATCGAGTTCGCGAAACACGTATTCGTTTGTGACAACTGACAGGCGTCAAGAGCGCATGCTCTCGTCCGCCACACTGTAGCTTGATTAATTAGATACACAAAAGTCACAACGCATAGGTTAAATATTATGGGCAGTTTTCATGAAATATTGTACTAACATAAATAAAACGCAGAACATACCTGTAAATTGGTGTGATAGGAGTTCCACCGCACACAAAACTGTTGCGGAGGCAACGCCATCTTTCGTTCAGAAGGGAAACTATTACACAACTATCTTAACATATCTTTGGCCAATCACTTCACGTTACTTTCTCAAAAAATTGCACAAAACCGTTACTATTCCTTAATAAAAAATTGCACAGTTCAAAAATTTCCCACCAAAATCGTTATCACAGTGTATAAATTCTAATTCTAACAAGTAAAAAATATTTTTTCTTTTTGCTAATTTATTAAGTACGACGAATACTTTCGTTTTATTTTTATTTTTTAAGTAGAAACTTTTTAGACTAGACTGTATATTTTTAAGGTTTGAATACTGGAACTGTATTTATATACCTGGAAAGAGACAAAAATAATTATTAGTAAACACAACACACACATTGGTCCTGCTCGTGCCGATACAAGAGAGACAGAAGAACGAAAGTCGGGTTATCTGCAACCCTCCAACGTTCTAACATGCAGGCTGGTAGAAAATGACTCAGCACCCTAATGGGGAAGGCAACTGTCATAGCTAGTTCCCTTCCCAACACAAGCTAGTAATACAAGGCGTTAGTTTTATTTTTTTGGTTCGCGAAAATGACGCGTTTTTGTGTTCCTAAATACTCTGAAATTGGAGTCGATCATTTCCCGAAAGCCCCTAAAATTAGAAGATTGTGGCTTAGAGCTATTCGTAAATATTTTTTTCGAGTTCGTGGGTTTATCGGAAACATTTTCCATGTCAAATATTTCATAATGAAATCACCGAAAGTAACGAAATACTGAATTAGAACCAAACTCATGAATGAACATGAAATGGAAGTGAATGAACGAAATGTCAAATATATTGTAGGCCATAGGGACCTAGCTATGGTCACGCCATCTACAAATAGCTTTGCCCGGCCTTTCCCATTGGGTAACACACTATCAATGACAATCGGAATCATTTGAAGGATGTTGCTAGTCCATTGCTTCATATAGTAAAAATTTAACTGCTCAACAACGTAAATAACGCAATGAATGTTGTTGAACTGTCAAAATGAAAGTCATTGCTACCGATAATGTGTTACGCAATTAAATAGCCGTAGGTAGTATTTTAAGCTACTCATGTCGTCTCTACTTGTAGTTCAACTACGAACCTGCTTACTGTATTACCTGGACAGTGAAATATTTATTTTTTTCTACAAAGAATTAAGGCCTATTATAGTACGTGACTACTTATTAGATTGTGTTGATATCCATATTAAGATTGAAGTGATAACAGGAACACACTTATGAACAAAAGAACCATTGGTCCTATTGTCCTAATTGGTCCTTGGGTTCAAAACCAAGTCAGGCAGCTATTAAAACATTTGTTCAAAGCTACGACTAACAGGAATAGCAGTATAGCAGCCATTCCTGCTTTTATGTTTCTTCAATTTGTTTGGAAGATACATATTTATTATCTGCTACGTATTTTATTTATTTGCCATTTTCTATGGCAAAATATGTAGCCCATTATTTAAAACCAATCTTCTTCTTTCCGTGTCGATGGCAATCTAAATAGAGTCGTCCCAGAATTTGGATACGAGATTGGCATCTTCAGTAGCGGTAGGTAAGTTGGTAGCTTCCATCAGTTCCTGAAACGTACATACCACAGGGCATTGAAAACCAGAAACCAAGTGTCCCTATTTTTTGTAAAACAGCACCACGTTTTTACCTTCCTCACAAATCCCAATTTGTACTGTATACTCATCTTTTCAAAAATAAACTATTAATTATGACTTAGAAAATAACAAAACTGAATAATTTTTCACACTACACGAAAACAAAAAAATACTCAGACATACCCTTAACGCACACCATAAAACAAACCCTTAATAACAACCCCCGAAAAAAGCAAACAAACGCGGATGCAACGCCAAACTTCCACCGTATAATTGCCGAAGTTTTGCTCCAAGTGCGACCGAGACAGCTATACGTTTCGCCGCTCTCCTCTAGACTTTAGTTTGAAACAAAATGTGGGTACATAAAAATCGATAGGGGCCGTCGACTGTGACCCTATGGCTATACTGTACCTTAATATTATGTTGCTTTTAGGCGGGAGTCATTGGCCTGGCTATTTGGAATGTAATCGGTTTTGAGACAAGACAGATAAGTGTCATTATTAGACAAATATTAATAGTACACAGTACTACGTAACTGGCATTAGAAGTAATTTTTGCATGGTTTTAGTTGGCTTGGCTACTAGCTTGTGGTCCTCGTAAGCTAAGGGTCACCGCTACCTATGACATCTTCAAAACCAAAAGGTTTTCCGATGCGTTCACGACTGTGTATTGTTTCAACAGAAAACAACTGATAAAGAGCTGGCAGGAATAAATTTTACCTACCAACTTGTCTGGACGACTTACTTAGCAAGTTTCAAATATTCAGATGCGATTCGAGTGGAGGTTTTGGACTGCATGTCCAATTTGCATCATGTAAGCATGTGGTTATGTAAGTTTTGTTTTAATTTCAACGTCGTAAATGGCATTACTTACCGCGAACCAATAAAAAAAACTGGATTTCGGGGCTGAAATCCTACTTTTTTTTTTGGATCGCGTTCGATCATCTGCGGGGTAATTGCGTCAACAAACTAATAGTAAATAGTAGCAGCAATGGCTTTAATGTTGACACTTCAACAACATTCATTACGTTATTTACGTTGTTGAGCAGACAATTATTTCGAACATATAAAGCAATGGATTAGCATTATCCTTCAAAATGATTCAGATTGTGACTGTCTAAGTTATACGAAATGGAAGTGTTTTAGTAAAGAAAACCACGTATGTTTTGTTTGAAAGCTTATACTTGTCGACGGTCCCTTATAAATAAATTTCTTCAGGTTCTGATGAGTGATTTTTGAGTTAGCTTCTTCTAGAGGGTAATGTTTTAACTAAACAAGAATCTAAATTACAAAAATGAAATGAAGATGTTACACGGACAGAAGCTAAAAATAAACTTACATGTGACTTTGAGTCTTAAAAAATTATATATTTTTAGTCACATTATGACTACTTACACAAACATTCCTACGAGTTGGGGTCAGCTTCCAGTCTAACCAGATGCAGCTGAATAACATTGTTTTACACGAACGACCTGCCTATCTGACTTTCTCACTGGGAAACACGATACCGAGATTTTTGAAAACCACAGACAATAAACTCAATTTAGATCATTAAAAGCAATGCATGCGAATCTTTAAAATCTTTCCATTCACATCAGCACAAAAGATTCGCGCCACCCTCAAAACACTAAATTCAAAAATAGATACGGAAAAAAACGCCCTGCATTACCATGACCACTATAACTTGACAACCAGGAGTGGCGCTGCAGGTAAAGGTAAACGTCAAAATTACTTGATTAGAACTTAGTTCCTTATTCCGCCGTCTGTCAAGAAATGCTGGCTGGAATATGTATGAGGGCTCTAAAAAGCAGGGAGGGAGTGTTATCTTGCAACGGGTCCGGGCGTCGACCCTAGGGGCGCCCGAAAATAGACATTGCGGGGGTCCACGACAGGCGCCTGGCGCGGTTAATTTTGGAGCGACTTTTGAGGCCAGACAGTTTCTTGGTAGTGTAGCGTTATTCTTATGAGTCTATGAATTATTGTGAATAATTATTTATTTTGGGTTCTGATATGACCTTAAAGTAAGTAATTATTATGATATTTAAGGCGGATTGTTATGACATTGATTTTACATTACTTTAACTTGCATCTGAATTACTACGTGTTATTAGAAAAATCATCAACTTTCAGAATATTTGTAAATATGTGAGCACCATGAATCTAGCACATAAATCATTTTGTTTTTCCCTGTCATAGAATTTCTCAGTAGCAGCCCGAAATCTGGATTTGTGCCCGGTTGATGGCAATAGGCTCGCCCCCTATTACATGGGACTTAAGCATAACTGGCGAAATGTGGGTGTACTATAGGTACATCTCTGCCTAACCCTTCTGGGATTACAGGCGTGATGTTATGTTATGTGATTTTCAATTTCAGTCTTTTTACCTATTGTGTTATAGTAATTTAATTATTACAATTTTAAAAGAATAACGGTGAAGTTTCTTGCCCATTCTTCTCCATACGAAACTACCTTTTGGATGGGGAAACTAGAATCAATTCCAATTTATTTGTGAATAATATTTTTCAAAAGTGCCTTTTATGCGCTTATTTGAATTATATGATTTGGACTGGAAAACCTGGTTTTCCTAATAACATTGGCGAAATCCACAAGACGGTTTTGGCGTAGTATCAAAATACAAAAAAAAGATTTCCTTTAATCTTTAATCAAACAGCTGATCACGGAGTCAACGCCCGATTGACGCGCGTTGTTTGTTTATTAAATTATGATTTTCTAAGTCATTTTGTTTTGATTATATTGCATGTTAGTCCTATGCCCAATCATTTGAAGTTTTTTGACTACATAAAAGGTGACGTTCCCAGTTTGCAAACAAAAATTCAACGAAATATATCCAATAATTTAGTCACTACGAGTTAAAAATGGCAAAACCCATAGTCGATTTATCACAACTACACTTGGGAGCAAATAAGGAAAATAGTTGTATCTGCCTGGTTAACAGCCCTTTTTGGGGCTTTGATTGTGGTGTACCTACCTTACCCATCTTCATTTTGATTCGTACCTATAACGTAGGCAAAATTTGATAGGTACAGTCGTTTTTATACCTTCCTGTATGTACAGGTACCAATTACTAAATGTATAAATAGGCATTTAATAAAAGTTTTCTCTGGTTAGCCTTAAACTCGATTCATGATAGTAAAAGGCCTACTTATTTATGAGAAACCGTGGAGTTTTTTGCCGGTTCTATAGGAAACGACCAATTGGACCCGTGCACATAGCTTCTGACGTTACAGTGCCATTTAAGATGATGCAGAAAATGGATCACTAGACGTAAAAATTCAATCGTTGCCTAAATGGTGACTGCACATAACCTGCCTAGTCGTTACAATAATTAGGGATGCTGCTCAACCAATGTCTGATGGTCATTTGTTAAAAAAAACTCTTGCGTGTCGCGTTTCAGTGCCATTTAAGATGATTCAGAAAATGGTTCACTAGACGTAAAAGTTCAATCGTTGCCTTAATGGTGACTGCACATAACCTGCCTAGTCGTTAAAATAATTATGATGCTGCTCAACCAACGTCTGATGGTCATTTGTAAAAAAAAAACTCTTGCGTGTCGCTGTCCATAAACCTTACCCACGTGACCATAAGATTTAAATTATACACTTGGGAGCAAATAAATCGAGCCACTACCTTTTTTCACGTAAAATGGTAAATATTTTTGGGAATATGGAACGTATCAATTCGAACTATATATCGCCTAAAAGTTAAGTTAATAACCTTAACAATGAGGGTAAATTATTGAATAATAACCTTATTGAATGATAAATTATTGGCTCTGCAAGAAAAATGGTAATTTTGATAGAAAATTTAGTAGGGCTAAAACAGTCCATAAAAACAATAAAAAACAAAATTATTGCAAAAAAAATATTCTTAATAACTGGTATTACCCCCCCGTGCCCTGATGCATTCTTGTAGCCTATTAGTCATCGATCTGATCAGAGTTACGATGACATATTGTGGTATGTTCTCCCACTCTTCAAGCACAGCGACTTTAAGCTCGGGAATGGATGAAACAGCGGGAACCCTGGCTCGGACTCTCCGTTTTAGCTCGTCCCATAGGTGTTCGATCGGGTTCAAATCGGGACTTCGTGTTGGCCATACCATTTGTTGAATCCCGATCGCAGACAAGTATTCCGTTACGACCTGCGCGGTATGAGGTCTCGCATTGTCATGCATAAACAAGAAATTTTCTCCGACAAAACCAGCATACGGCATTACGTGGTCTTCAAGAATGTCAGTTATGTATCGGTCAGCTGTTAATCCACGTCTACCACTGCCATCGTTGGCGGGGTCGACGAAGACAAGTTCCGTTTTTCCGTCTAGAGAAATTCCTCCCCACACCATACAAGAACCACCACCAAAACTCACAGTTTCTCGAATGCAACATTGGGCAAATCTTTCACCAGGACGTCTATACACTCGGTTTCTCCCGTCATTGCTAAAAAGACAGATTCTTGACTAGTCAGAAAACAAAACTGACCTCCAGTCTTCTAACGTCCAATTAATGTGTTCTCGAGCAAACTCCAAGCGAGATCGGCGATGAGCTACAGTCAATTTTAGGCCAGTTGCTGGTTTGTGTGATGTTAAATTTCGTTCCTTTAGTCTTCGTCTCACTGTCCACCTACTGATTGCGACACCTCGAACGTCACGTTACGCTTGCTGTAGCTGAACAGCATTAAGTCCACGGTCGCGCAACGAATTGGTTGCAATAAAGCGGTCGTCACGTTCTGTTGTTGCCCGTGGTCGGCCAGTTCCAGGTCGCCGAACAAAAGCACCAGTCTCCAGATACCTGCGGTATACCCGCTGTACCTTTGAACGACTCAAATGAAGTCTGCGTGCCACTTCACGTTGTCCGTGTCCAACCTCAAGTAAAGCTACAACTTGGGCAGCTTCCGTCGGTGTAGTATCCATTTTATCAGGTTATTTTGATTACACAGACACAGATAAAGACAACAATAACAAGTAATATGGGTATGATTAACAAAAACCTCAAATTTAATCTTTTCTTAACAGAGTACAATAAAAATGTCATAAGCAAATTAAATGCGATAATTTTCTTCTACCCTTTAAACTTTAATTAAAATGAAATTTTGACAACTAACTACCCTCATTGTAAAGGTTATTAAATACCCTTTTAGGCGATATATGTTTCGAATCGATGCGTTCCATAATACCAAAAATAATAACCATAATGCGTGAAAAAGGAAGTGGCTCGATTTATTTGCTCCCAAGTGTATTTAGTATATTTGTTAAAATTTATTTGATAGTTTCATAATACTTCTATGCATAAGTATTGCCAGTGTTTGCACTGATTGTCGTTTAGTCGTCTCTACATAATTTGCAGATATAATTAAACGCCTTTTATCATTCAGATTGCCAAAAAGTAGGTCCCACGTTATGGCCACAAATGACAGTTATCAAGTCCATTCACTAATAAATTGATAAGGTCACAGTATTTCCCCAAATTTAAATTTTTATAGCTCCTTCCTCATTATGATAAGCCATTATTACATTAAGTTTTCCTACGATTCAGACGTATCAGCTTACATACAAATTTCAATTTGGGTCTTGTATAGATTTAAAATGTAATGGCATTTTCAAAATCTAAGGTGAAAGTCGAAAACTTATAATACACCTCGATTCCTGTAAAAGTATCAACTTAGAGCTTGTAGCTATTCAATATATAACAGCTGGAAAATACTTTGTATTAATGTTTCTGTGTAAAGTTATTAAAAGATATTGTTGAAGTGTTCAGGGGTTTATTGAGGATTTTTTCTATTATTTTCTTATTACAAGTTTTTCCATCAGGCACGTGGGCGGGAAAGAAAATGCCAGTGTGGCAAGCCTTACATTAGTGTTGGCAGACTACAACTAGTGTTGCCATTACAGGCATTTTTTTACATATGAAGCAATGGATTAGCAATATGCTTAAAAATTATTCAGATTGTGATTAATAGTGTGTTACGCAATTAGTGTGCAGTCCAGGAATTGTTATTGGGTTTATCCACAAATTTTTTTTCTGTAACCGGCTGGAGTCTAGTTTTTGGGACTGAACAGGTCCACTCAATCTGTAGGTATGGTACTTTCCTGAAAATACCATTTCAGACACCAATGTACATGGTTTTCACATGATCTGACCAAGATTATGTCTGGACTTAAAAAGAGACTGAGACCTCTGATTTTGTTTCGGCCTTTCTGCTTAGAAGTAGTCATATACTCGTAGGAAACGCCGACCTCACCTAGTTTTTAAAATATGATTGACGTGTAAAAGTGTTTGTACAAACCTACTTTCAGAAAATAAAAATCATTTATCACTTGTATCATTTAAAACAAAAAATATCTATACGTATGTTTTCTTTATTAATATGAATTTGTTTAAGACAAAGTCATTTTTTCTGTCTGTTTCTGTGATCGCTTATATCTTCTCAACTACACAATGAATTTCGATTCGGTTTTCACCATCGTCTAGAAAATTTATTGCGGAAGGTTTATACATTAATATTTAAGGTACAGCACAGAATACTCGATGATTTGAAATTTCGACGTTGCACCCGTGCGATCAGAAGTGGTGGTGAAAACTAGTGGTGTTACTCCAATACATAGAAGCACCAGGAAGGCAGAAGCCTAAGAAAGTTTTAGAATCAATGCCAATGCTAAAAGATATCAAAACGTTGACAAATAAACCGTAATTTATAATTAAATGAAGACATCATTTAATTATAAATTCAGCAATGTAACTCAAGAATATCATATTCATCATTATTTTTTCTGATTCATAATTATGACAAGTTGACAAAATAACTGTATTCATATTTTTTGTGACTAGGTACACGTCATAATCTGCCTCGCCTTTTCCGAACTATTCTGGGTCATCTTCCAGTCTGACCGGATGCAGCTGAATACCAGTATTTTACGTGGAGCGACTGCCTACCTGACCTCCATAACTCAGACAGAGTCTGTTAAGTTTATTGCGACACTTCTTCTTTCCAGCTAAATTGCTAAATGGTGAAGAATTTCGACGTTCAAAAATTCCGATTCTCAGCCTGATTTTTATAAATGACTTGATTTTGATCCAGTTTTCTTTAACTTAAAACACTAAACCGTACGTTGTCTTGTTTTCTTCGTTCGAATACGGCACTAGTTCCTTATTTACACTTTCCAACTGTCCAAATTATAGTCATGATGCAACTGTTATTGTTACTCACAACAGTTTGTTAATTTGAAACTTCTATTAGTTTACTATATCCTTACTAAGAGTGATATCATATCGCATTTGTTTGATTGTAAACTATTGGGTTTTGTTGTTGTCTTGTTAATATAAAACAATAATAGCAACAGTGAGTACTTTTCCTAGTACCGAAGAAAAATAATAATGCAGCGTATATCAGAAGTGTGTGGTACAGCATTTGCAAACTGATCAGCATTTTCCATGGAACCAACATAATAAAGAAAAAATAATCAGCCCTGCCATACATTTGTATCGAGTATGCGTTTAAATTTTGTATGGGCCAGTTGATAAGAATAAAAAGAAGAAAAAAGAAAATACGTTTATTTGCGGTAAACATGACGCAGTGAACGAATACAAACACCAAAAAGAACGAGTTGGGGGAAAATATGCGTCACATCCACGCAAAACGGCAATCGCCCAGCATAATGCTACGACCCTAAACGAGACAGAGCCCCAGCGCTGGTTTTCAGCGACAGCCGGCGATGAATGACGTCAACCGGTGCAGCAAACGCTTAGATTAAAATAAAATACAAACACATAATAACTGAAAAAGTGTTCAACAAAATAAATACACCAAAACAATATTTATAAAATGGTTACATTCCGGGCATCGAATGCTCGCGCGCCGTTAGCCTTTGATAATCTGTGCGCGCATCTGTCATTTCAATAATTTTCTCGCGATTACAATGTAAGGTCCCACTAGCTTTTGCCCACGGCTCCGCCTGCGTGGAGGTCGGAAATTATCCCACGGGAGCGTATTACCAGGACAAAAAGTATGTTATGTTTTAATCCAGGTCATAACCTATCTGTGTGCTAAATTTCAGTCAAATCCATTAAGCAGTTTTTGCGTGAAAGAGTAACAAACAAACATCAATCCATCCATCCGTCCTCACAAACTTTCGCTAGAAGAAAGCTATATAGATTCTAAAACCTTCAAACGGTTCTTCAAAAATAAATACTTTGGCTTTGCAAGATCTGCTAGCAACTGAGGGTTCTCGGGTCAGAAAATTATAATGCCAGATGGAGTAAGGCGTTTGATTGAGTTGTCGCCAGTGAAACAATTGTCATACAGCAAATATATACAAGTAAGGTTGAATTTTGAAGTCTTCCACGCTATTTGCAATCTTAGTTAATATTATATGAGGTAATCTCTGGAAGTACTCGAACAATTACAGTAGTTATTTCACTGATAGAAAGCTTATTACCGAGTGCCATAGGATACAGGTTATGGTATCGTAAAGATATATAAACCTATACGAAGCAAAAGCTGTATGTGAGGATCGTAGCAGGTGGCGTTCAGTATTTTCTGCCTACCTCCATGCTAGGAAGGTGAGAGATTATGTATGTTGACTTCCACGCGGACGGAAGTCACGGACAGAAAAAAGTAAATAATAAGTTAAAATAAAAGTAAATCATGCTGCTAATAATAACATTAGTGACCATGTTTGTTCGAGTCCAAAACGATTACCACATGTCAAACAAAATATGGTCTAAAATAGCCACAGTGTGGGTCCAACAAATGCCGAGTGTGCGCTTACTCGGGCAGACCCATGCCAAGATAGTCGCTTGAACTAGATTCCTGTTGGAGCGACTAGTTGAGGGCTAAAATTGGGATCTGAGTACGAGTAGGTATAGGAATTATTTCAGGGGAGAAAATAAATAAATGAAGCACTTCGACAACGGACAAAAAAAAAATGGTACCTATAATATTTTGTTTTTATAGTCTTAATAATTTTAAAATTGACGAGTTGCTGCGGAATAAGAGTTCTAAAGCTTGTCTTAGGGGGAAGCGCCAAGGTAGAACGCAAAATAAAAATAAAAAAAACTATTATTATATAGTATTACGGTCGCGAATCATATTTTGATCAACATGCAACCTGACACTGACCTGAAAAGTACAAAAAACCAAAGAAAATTAGAATTTCGCTGACTCCCTGGCGCTTGTAAAGTAATGGAATTTTCTAACTTTAAAATCACTCAATCAGCTCAAAGAAAACATTTGAAAAGCCCCCACACTCGCGACTTGGAAAGCTTTTCACTCATGCCTTCAAACCCAAAGGAAGAAGCACGTCCTTTGAACCGTCCTATGACAGCATCATTCTCCTGCCTTTTACCATATTTATTTGTGATTGTATCGACTGATACGACCATATAAACGGTCATCTCGGTGGTCACCCCTAGCCCCATCATCTTTCACACAGTCCATCCATCATCTCTTTGGTCTTCCCATACACTTATTCCCATACACTCAAAACAATGAAGGTATATTCAGCGTAAAATCACAGTAAAAATTTCTACTTAAACAATAAGCACATCTTTTAAAGACTCGCAGACCACAGAAACGTCACACTTCGTCATTGATGAGCCAAAAATAAAGTAAACTACACAGTATTACGTTAACTGTCTTATAAGTTTACAGCTGAGCAGTTTCTGACCTTCGGTACGTATACAGAATGGATGGGTACTAGTGCCTAGTTACTAAAGAATCTTATTTAGTAGATGAGTAACAAACCTATGTTTGTTTGTATTATTGAAACAGCATCCGATTTGAAGAAATGCGTCTGATTGTCATGTGATGAGTTTTGAAACGAATAGAAAAATTAAACACCTGGAAGAAAGACACTAGCGTGACGTTTGGCAGGGGAGAACGGAATAAATTGTGTTGCGCCGACCCCAAGCACGGGAAAAGAGCTGGAAGATGATGACGAGAAAATCGTGGAAGTGGGAGAGCAAACCACCAAAGGGAGTAATTACAAATTAAATCTAAGGTTTATAAGACAAAGTCACTTTTGCGCGTCTATCTGTGACCGTTTAGTTTAAACCACACAATGGATATTGATGCGGTTCTCTCCATCACTTAGAGCATGTGTACGATATATTAATATTTAACTCAGATATTGCACAGAAATCTCGATACTATTATAATATGTCGCCTTACAATGCACCCGTGCAAAGCAGGGGTAAAAAATCTTACCATAAAAAACACTCCATAAACAAATGTTCAAATCTCTTGCCACAAATACATGTTTAACATTTATTTAGCAAACACTGCTTAAATTTTCGTATCCTTGTTTTAACTTGGCAACCCTAAAATAGAAGTAAATAAGATGTAAAATGACAACCGGTTTTGACGAAAAAAACTAAAGACAATAACGCGAGCCCAGTTCCATAAGGCACAGGCGACTTGAATTTGAAGATCGAAGCACTTACCACAAGAATCATGTGGAATATCATCGTTTAGTAGGTCGATTTTTTTTTTCCGAAAGGTTTGCTGAACCTGTACCGTTTTCTGATTTTTTATTGTTATGTTCGAAAGGAATCTCTCGCACTTGGTACACACGATGACATATCAAGCTATTCATTTCCAGTTTGACTGCTGACCTCGCATTATAGGCTTTTTCTGTATTGAGAAGTCAGCATAAACTGAAAATTTATAGATAATCATTAAAATCTGTATAATCGAAGATACCCATTGCAATTTACGTAGTAGGTACTGAGAGAAACCAATCTAACCCATGTCTAACCCTAAAGAACAGCTAAACATGGTTTCGTGTTATCACTTTTGATAAACCACTGTTACACACGCGTCCAAAGCGTGCCTATGATTTCATAGGAGTCGGTCGTTCAGAAAGATGAAGCTAGTTGCTCATTCCAAAGTGTAGTAGGTGAACTGGAGATCAACGAGCAAGAAACTTTATGGACACTCTTTAATATTATTATTTTTAGTTTCGTTTCCCGTATTCCACCTAATCTTTCTTATAAAGGATTTGAGTGACTCCAATATCAGGAATGGTGAAATGAATGTAGTAACAATTAAAAGAATATTACTAAGGACCCATTTTGTGGTATTACTAATGAACCTGTGACCAGTTTCTGTAAGTTAAACGAATCTTGGCATTTAGCCAAGAACGCTGTAAAACGAAAAAGATGTCAAGTTTTGTGGGAAAATATTATGTTGAGCGTGAATCTTGGAAGCGAGAAACTGCATCGTTAAGGGTAACTAGTTTAGGTTTGGATTCGGGTCCAACTAGGAGCCGGTAAATATCAGCATTTTTGTTGTAGAAAGAGTGCATTAGCCTCTACGAGGAGCGAGTCGTAGAGAAATGTACACAGAGCCTTGCATAATTGAACAGTTATAATATTAGGATATGGTCGAGTGTACTATATATGAGACTTTCGGTGCACGTGTATGCGTAGAGCCATGAAACTAACAAAACATGAATCCATTCGTGCACCGCTGCAGACTACAAAGGAGATGGGTGGGATGAACTCAACTAATCAAATTATAAAGGCCACACACTTTGGAAGTGACTGTGTTAAAGTTATTACGGAAGACAGACCCAAAAAGTACCACTTTTGGGTCTGTCTTCCGTAATAACTTTGAAAATTTTAGGTTGTAGTCAAACTCAATCTCAACCTCATAGCAATTATTTTCAATTAAACAGACACTGTTAAACTTTCAAGGAGTCGGTCAGTCAGAAAGATGACGCTAGTTGCACATTCCAAAGCTTAGAAGGTTCCTGAGGAGAAGAACGAGCAAGAAACTCCCCGAACACTACATTTTAAATCAAAACATTATGGCAAAATATTGGTGGTTAACCTCGTTACCTCCGCTATAGAAGGACACAACACTATTGCTTTCCCGATGCGTTTAGTATCTTTGAGAAAAAGTTACTTGTTTATCGTATACATTTTGCTGTTTTTTACCTAGACGACCTTCTTACAAGTATTTTTACAAAATACTTATTTTAATTAAAGGGCGACAAATTCTACAATATAACCACAAATATTGTCATAAAAGCCACTCCACAAGGTAGGTTGGCGTCTTGATACGATAGAGAAACATATTGACGTTGATAATAACTAGGCGATCGTGCAGTATGATTCATTTCCCTCACTGGAGTTAACTCTAGCGCAGAGATAAGGAGTATAATATATTTCTCATACGTATTTCTTCCATTCTTAGATCTGTATGTTTACCATAAGTGTAACTTTTACACTTGGTACAGTCGACCGCACGTCTGTGGTTACACTTTGACCTTGAGGTGGCCTAGCTTAGTACGGAGTTTCAATAGAAAGGCCAACTGATACTGGTTTTGATACCTGATGCACTTTGCGTGGTTTAAATATCACTTTAGGAATTTCGTAAAACAAAATCTAAAATCCTAGCTTGTTTCTTTGTTTGTTTGTTGCGCTTTCACGCTAAACCTACTGAATGAATTTGAATGATATTTGGCACACAGATAGACCATGACCTGAGTTAGGACATACACTACTTTTCATCCTGAATCACAGACGAAGTCGCGGGCAACAGCTAGATATTAATATTGCATGGAGAGTCGTCCAAGTGTTTTTTGTTGGCTAATGATAGCGAGGTAGAAACCCCTGAAGTCCTTATTTTCGAACGATTTTCTAACTTCTAATGCGATGATATTATTACTATCGTGGTCGTCTTCGTCCACATTTATAAAGTGTATGGAAACAGTGTACGTTATAACTTCGTGGGCAAAAGCGTCTTCATGCATTTCCATACATTTTACTTCCCTGTTTTATCGTCATGCCGTGACATTATAAATTAAACAATAAATAATATAACATCGTCACATTATAAATTATAAAAGTGCACATTGGCGTTCACAAAAACAATGTTTTTTTTTTAACAAAACATCCGAAATAATACGATAAAAAAAAACAAGGTATGAATTAAAAAACTAAGCAAAGTCACAGAAAAGCCTAGTACACTATTAGTGCTAACATAATTCAGTAAATACTAGACAGCAGACAGTACATCTTTGTAAGTGTCTGACGTCAAACCAACGTCACTGCAACAAGATTGTGGTACAAGACTGAAAATTTAGGATAACAGTTTTGGTAAGATATATCTGGATTTAGATGGGGTTTAAGATAAAACCGATGTGCGAAATATACTGAATAAAACAGGAAACGATTGAAGGAAATAGGGAATTACTATCACTGAGCCCACTTCCGCAACCAAGATTAATCTGTTCCGGTTAAATTATTAGGACATTTTACCTTTGGATTTAAATCAAAAGTCATTTAAACTAGGCAATTGAGAATCTATACTATGCTTAGAGACTCTCTGAGGGATAGAATCCGAAATGAGGTGATCCGGCAGAGAACCAAAGTTGTCGACATAGCACACAGAAAAAACAAGCTGAAGTGGCAATGGGCTGGCCATATTAGCCGTTGAACCGATGACCGTTGGGGTAGACGGGTTCTTGAGTGGAGACCGCTAATCGGCAAACGTAAGGTAGGATGTCCTCAGGCTAGGTGGAGCGACAATCTTGGCAAGGCTGCTAGTAGCAGCTGGATGAGAGTTGCCGAGAGTGGAGCTAAATGGCGTGCCATTGGAGAGGCCTATGTCCAGCAGTGGACTGCTGTAGGCTGATGATGAACTGAGAATCAGCAATTTTTTCTTACGTCAAAATGACATAGACAGTCCCCGGCACGCCCACCGCCCTTCACCAGTTCCTAGTGCTTTAGCTGGGAAGCAGAAGTCGGGCAACAAACTGTCTAGCAGCACAGCGGTCTGATCAGTTAGAAGAGCTTGATTCGAGATGGGAGAGGAAGGCCTTTGACTTGCAGAGGGACAAAACATATAGTCTAGTTAACTTATGGGTTATTAGACTTCTGAATGACGAGCACAATCCATAATCCGTATAAGGCACTTCAAAAAACGATGCGATCTAAGATGAGGCAGATGTTACCGATTAATACTCTATCCACAGACGGCCTATCTCAGATGAAACTGTACTAAGATTGTATCATCAAATACTCATGGAAAAAAAATTTGAATTTCGATAAGATTCTTATGAGAAAAACTGAATGAATGAAGAATGCTGAATGAAAGAAAATATATTAGTTTTAACAACAAATTATGAATACTTAAGAGATGTTTATTTTACAAAACGCAAATAACCAACGTATTATAGACAACGGCCAAATCAAATATATGTACGCGGAGAGTGGCTGTAGCATGCCAGAAGTCTATGAGCCGAAATAGCTTCGGGACCCCAGACTAATAAGGATACGGGGACGTAGAGAGAGAGAGAGGCAGAACATGACGCAACAAACATGTGGTATAAATAACAAATGAGACCGTATTTTGTACGCAGAGGGTCCTCCTTAATATTTCATCTTTTTTCAGTAGTTTTATGTGCAAAGACGTTAAAAAGTCGGTCATCGAATGTCAAAATTCAAAGTCAAATAATTTATTTAAAAAAGGCCATAAAATGCACTTTTGTACGTCAACATCTACAAGAAAATAGAATTGAATCTATTTGCCCCTTGCAAAAGGTAGTTTCGTATGGAGAAAAATCGGCAAGACTCTTCATGGTTACTTCCATACGAGCTTTCATCCCCTTTTCACTTTTAGGAATTAAATTTTTTCGTAAATGCGTCCTTGTTGGTTACTTTCGCTGTATAAGGAACTCTTGGGCTACATTTCAAGCTTCTAGAAATCTAGACCTAGCGGTTTAGGCCGTGCGTTGTATTTCAGTGAATGGATGAATTTAAGATTTTTACTCAACTGTAGCCCGCCAAATTCAAATGTCTTTGTTTTTAATTTTTTTGAAATATTTACTGAATAATAGTTTAATATAATATCAATCGTCAAACTTTGGAAATTTGTTCCACCTAAGCGCTTTTCAGAATACCTAATACTAAATTAAATTAAACTTGGCGGGCTACAGCTGAGGATTCACCTTAAGTTGATGGAAGTATGGACAGCTCATGTCGTGATAAAAATAGAAGTCAGTCAGCAAGGTAGAACGGGGCTGACTCTCCAGAGGGCCTAGACAAATAAATTGCATTCGTTTCGGAGCGATTCTATTTCTGCAATCGCTATCTCTTCAATTCGATACTACACCTAGCTATGAACACGTGACATTTCGATAGCTTTATGTCAACCCCATACATTTTTTGGCTTTTCAACTAGCGTCATAGCTAATTGAATGTTACAAATGTTACTTTGTCTAGGATGCGTCAGACGTACATTTAAGTAATCTTCAAACAAAAAACAGACTTAATTTTAATTGAACTACATTTTTGCCTACTATTAACACCTACAGTGAGAGCAGTGGTGGCCCAGTGGTAACGGCCGCGACTTACGAAATGTAGGTCGTAGGTTCGAACCCAGACAGGCGCTTTACGTTGTGTAAATTATTTCATCACCACTGGTCTCAAAACGGTGAAGGAAAACATCGTGAGGAAACCGGCATGTCTAAGAACCAAACATTCGAAGACATGTGACATCTACCAACCCGCACTGGGCCCGCGTGGTGGATTACGGCCCACTCCCTCTCACAGAGAGGCGGACTGTGTCCCAGTAGTGGGAACATAATAGGCTGATTATGTTTGCCTACTACTTTACGGTCAGCTTCCAGTCTAGCCGGGGTTGTAGCTATAAACCAGTGCTTTAGCTATTGGAGCATCTGCCTCTACAGCCCAGTTACTGGGCAACATTACTCTTAGGTAAGTCTGGTTGTCATCTTGTAACTACCCGTAACGACTGTCAAAGACCTACGAATGATCAACGGCTCAACGTGCTTTCTGAGGCACGGAGGAGACCAGTATGTGAATTCTGTAAAAATCGCAACGTGAAGACTTGCGTTGAGTGAGCTGTCAGTGTCATCCCGTCGTGGTCAATCCCTAGCATCAGTGGCACTGACAGCTCACTTCACTTAAGTTTTCACGATGAGATGGTAACAGAATAGCACTACAGACCTTTCTAGTTGTCTATTTGTTACAATAGGGACAGTACGGTAGGTAGTGGTAGTAGTAAGATTTTAATTTATATTTTTCCGAGTATTGTTTTGGCTTAAAGCCAATGACCACATACTTTTAAAGACCATTCCTGCTCTCATTAGGATTCTCATTTAATTCTTTAATCACTATTAGTATGAGTAGGGATATGACACATTTCCTGTGTCCACGATTGACCTTACCTGTAGCGTCGTACCAATGTACGATTTTCTTCCGCAACGATTTTTATTGCGCAAAGGATTTTCAACCCTCGGTGTTTAGCCGACCATTGACAATCCAACAGAGTGCTATCCAGAGCGTCAAAAAAATACACTGTAGGATTTTGAACTCTCGGAGCACCGAGAGTTCAAACAGTGCGTTGGATATTGAGTGTGCGATAAAAAGAACAACCGTGGGTACCGTACGAGGTCTAACGCATTTCCGAACATGACAGCACCCGGGGGTTAATATGGCACATCGAGTTTTAGAAAAGGACTGTCACAAAGGTATTAGTGACAAAGATAGCGCTATAAAGAGTCAATCTTTTTCTCATGTGTAATTTTTACGGCTTCCTGGGTTTACCCCTTCTAACCATAGTTCACCCCAGTTCTGTTTGAGACACTTACTATACAGTACACAGGGTGGATGTTTGAGACGAGGCAGTAAATTAACCGTTGTAGCTACGGGAAAACGGTCTTAGATGAGACCATAAATAACTTTTTAAGAAATTTAGATCCTCATTCACAGATATCGAAAAAAAAAACTGTCAGCAAGAAAATGGACAATTTACACAGAAGCTTTTTTCGATGCCATTCGATCCTGTTTCTTATAAGGATCCAAAAACTCTACGGGACCAACTGTGGTTTGACTACTAGAAAAGTCAAAAAGGCGAAAATCTTTTCCCATACATATAGTAGGAAATTAGACTGCCTAGGTACTTACTTTTTTGGTCAAGTTCGTCCCTCTAATTAGCTAGCTAACTTGAATTCAATACATTCATAAGCTCACGCCTTTTTCCCATGGGGGTAGGCAGACAGGACGCCACCTGCATCGATCCTTACATATCACGCAACTTCCTTCGTTTACGTGAATTAGCTTAATGAAAAATAATGCCTATCGGACTAACGACTTCTTCCAATAAGAACCTAACGGAACTCTCCCTTCTTATTCACGCAAGCATCACGTGGATTGAGGAAAAGCGTCGCGTCCCAAGTTGTGTAAACAAAAACGTGAGAAAAGGATAATTTCATATAAACAGGCCACAGCTTCCTCCGGTAACGAACACAACTGAAATCACCAATGCGTCTGCCAAGGTTGGAGAATCTGCCATCAATCACCGTTCATTGTATCGATCTATGGACATGAGTTGCCTTGGATAACCTGGAAGTCTGACTCAGACTCCAGACCAAAGTTGATTGAAGCAAAATCAAAAGTCATTTATTTTAATTAGGTTATTATTTTAATACCGCCCGCCCTTCACCACTTCACTTCAGTCCTTCACCAGCTGAGAATAAGAAATGGCTCAACCAACTCCCCAGCAAAGAAAATCTATTCAATAAGAGATTCATAGATGACTCTTTCCTGCACCCTATTTGCGTTACACACTTTCAATCATGCTAAACCATTGCTGCATAAATAAGTTGATCAATGATCTGAACAGTGATTAGATGTCAGCTATGAATTAAGTCGCGAATGGGAGAGGTCTACACCTGCGAGAAATGACCCACGTCAACGTAAATAAAACTAGGAAAATTATTGAGCTTATTTTTGGCATAAATTGTAAGTATATACACCTATTTTATCAATGCCAGCACTACGGAGATGAACTGGCGAAACAAACTCTTTTAAAGTCCAGACATTAAATATCAAAAATATCGTGTAACAAACTGCGGGGTAGCATTCGGACTGGTCGTGTCTGTGTTGCCTACTATCTATAACCCGGTGAGCCTTCGAGAACGAGGATGCCGAGAACGAGGATGCCCTGAAGTGCCAGGTCACTTCTTTGACCTGGCACTTCTGGGCATCCTCGTTCCTATATCCCCGCATCATCCATCGCTTTCCACCAGGCGTGATCGATGTCAAGAGCCGATCCATTTTTAAATATTAAAAAGAAGAAAAATGCTATGTGTACCTAAACAATATAAGCCAGGAATTTTAAGTATTCTGAAATGTTTGAGGAAATGGTATTCTAAACACGATTTACGTAAATGGATATACAACCTGTAAGGTACATAAAACCACGACTTTCCCTGCAAACGTACTATTATCAATTATACTTATATTTTTCCTCATTTTCACACGCACAGATCAAAATACGTATTTATTTACACAGAAAAACGATAAGACATATGTAAACCGGAAATTATCAAATTCTCGACTTATCTATGTTTATAGGATGTACAGGTACACTTGCCTTGGTCCTAAAAATGCACAATCACATTTAAAAAAACACAGGTTTTACATAATTCACGTTTTTCAACACTGTCACTGAACATGTATTCAGAGTTCTTATCTAAAATATTTTCCTGTACTCTTTTATTGAAAAACTAGGCCCCAAAACCGAGTTATTTAATATCTTATCGGTTTTTACGTTTAACTGTGCGGCAAACATTAGCTAGAGTTATGACCGATAAAAACTAAGCGCAAATAATCAGAAGGTTCTTTTTTCAAATCACTTACCGACTATAGGGAATTTTACACAAATTACACACAGTTTCCGTACGGTCTTAAAGCGAGAGCTACAATGGTGTTCGACAGTACAAAGCCAACATTTGGCCGTTCCCAAAATAGTACCATGTAGCAGGCCCCAACTAAAGTTATAAACATTCTCGGCGCACACATGCAAATAAAAAAAAATCAATATTTAACAATCTCACTGAACGCGGCGCACAGAACGCAATACAAGTACAACACACGACAATATGGTCGATGATCATTTTACTGAAAAAATGTGACTTTTCACAACCTTCGTAAAAGGAAAAACTACGAAAATAGACATAATACTCACATTTGTGAGCCCGACCGTCGTTCACATCACGTATGCAATTAGCGACTCAAGTCTCCTTATTTTTTAGCGATGGAAAATCAATAATTTTTAAGAGCACAAAATTTTGTTCATATTTTTCCGTCGGGCCCCCGCTCTCTTGCGTGGTCTCGCTCCGACACTTAAAAATGAAAAACCCATTGCAAGAAAACTGTGGTACCGAAAGAGATGCATATACGTCGGCGATTGTAAATAATGTTGAGGAACGAATCATAACAAACGAAAGAGACAGTGGATGGACTATGGAAGCGATTAACAATAACAAAATCCGTTACGTAACAACAATAATGATTTATCTCAATACTCACCGTTTGTTATGTTAATTGTGGATGTTTTAACGATAAAATAAAGCTTTTTACACGTTTTTGTAACATCGCGAATGCATTTTGACGCGAGCAATCATCCGTCAGACGGGCGCCATTTGCAATTTGTGTGCATCTGATTCGGCTCTTATTTTTGTTAGGTTGTTGTAACCTTTTTTGTTACATTAGGACATTATTTAAAATTAAAATATTTTAATAACTTTTTTAAGCGTGTTTTGTGGTTTGAATGTCGTATCTTGTGAATGAAGCAAATTCACAAAAGTGTATATCAGCTGGAGTGATGATTTTTGAAGTATGGCAACATTTTCAACTGTCATATGAGTAGCGGGCGGGAAGTTTGAACAAATGTCGCACAAGCACAGTGTGCTTCTGGGTAACACGTGTGTTTGAATTTTGGCTGTTTTTCTGTGTAATTGTGTTTATTGTGACTTGTTATTGTGTTTGTTTGTGTGTGATTTTGTTGGTACCTGATATCAGGTTTGTTGTGTTTGTTTTTAACCATTTTGGTCACCATTATCCTTATTCAATATGAATATGGATAAAAATAAACCTCCAGACCCTCCTGATGAAATCCCTACTACCCCCATATCCGGCTTTTCTCCGTCTGATCCAAACGCCACCCCTAACCCATTAAGCCAGTTTGCAGATGTGGTCTGTAATCTGGAGTCCCAAATCCTTACATCCCAGACTAACATGCGTAAACGTCACGGTACGAAAGAAGATGTTCCCAATCTCCCTACTAAACAACCGAGAACGACTATAGGCCGCGATAAGTACTTAGTTACAGATAAAGGACCCTTTATTGTTCATGTTTCCCGAAAGGAATCTCAATCTAATTCTGGAACTACCCTACATCCAGTTTCATTCGGGCGCTTTTTGGCCAATCAGAATATATCTAATATTGCTGCAGTCAAGCGAGTAGGTAGAAATCGCGTATCTGTTGAATTTACATCCCCTCAGGATGCTAACGCGTTTTTATCAAATATTGTTTTGGGGACAAATTTATATGAGGCTGTAATCCCGTCTTTTAATATAACCCGTATGGGCGTTGTTAGTGGCATCCCTACTGAATTCTCAGAAGAGGAAGTACTGTCATATTTAAAAGTCCCAGTAGGCTGTGGTCCAATTATAAAAGTTAGACGATTCAACAGAAAGGTTAATAGAGACGGTTTAATTGAATACAGACCCACAGAAACTTGTGTCATCACTTTTGATGGCCAAGTTTTACCAAAACGGATTTTCTGTTTTTATACATCTCTAACTGTAGAACAGTATATTTACCCCACCATTCAATGCCGCAAGTGCTGCCGATTTGGTCATGTAGAATCTCTTTGTCGTTCCAAACCCCGTTGCAGCAAGTGTGGCAATGATCACCCCGGTGATGGTTGTAGCATTGCTGAGAGCGAAGCCTTCTGTGTGTTGTGCTCTGGAAGTCACTTTGCAAATAGCAGAGCCTGTCCGGAGTACAGCAGGCAGAAGTCTATTAAAACAATAATGGCTGAGAAAGTGATTTCCTATTCAGAAGCAAGTAAAACAGTTCCAATATCTACTCGTAGTTATGCAGAAATAGCTAAATCACAGACTCAGTCATACCGTAATACTGTGTTTCTTAAGCCAAAGACCCATGCTCCCCTTTCTCCCTCCTATGATAAAACAGCTCATCAACAGTTCTCTAGCACCCCCCAATCTTCCCAGCCTAATGGCTCTGCTCTCAAGAGTCAACTAGCAGAATCTCCTGAAAACTTGTCTTCCATTATTGAACTTCTTAGTAAACTCCTGTTAACTTTAATTTCTTCATCCAATAAAAATCAGTTACCGTCCAACGTTGCTTCTTTACTTATAAACTCACTCTCATCCCATAATAATGGCTCGGTTAGTGTTCCTTCAATGGAATGTGAGGAGCGTGTGGCATAAGAAACACGACCTCACATTTCTTCTGAACAAATACAAACCTTTAGCTTGTTCTCTTGCTGAGACTTGGCTAGTTCCGAGTCTTAGTTTTCGGTTACCTTCCTTCAATATTCTCAGATGCGACCGATCTGATGGCTATGGCGGGTCGGCCCTCTGCGTGAACAATCGTGTTCCACTTGTGGCTGTATCCTTACCTCCTCTAGGTGATGTTATTAGCATTGTTGCCGGTCGGGTAGAGGGTATAACCCTCTTATCTATTTATATTGCTCACCCTCATCAAAGTTTTCTCCCATTAATAAAACATATGTTAGAAAACATAGAGGGCCCTGTACTTGTTATGGGGGACTTCAACTGCCATCACTTTAGGTGGGGTTCTGAACGTTGTGACTCTTTTGGGGAAGGTTTAGTTGAAGTCTTAGATGACCTTAATCTGTGTATCCTCAACAATGGTTGCCCAACTCGCAGGTCTCTTCCTGGACAACATAAAAGTTGTGTTGATCTAACATTTTGTACACTGGATATCGCAGCATCATGTCATTGGGAGTGTACCAGTTTGTCACATGGCAGTGACCACTATCCAATTATAATATCCTTAGCTGAAAAAACTTACTTAGAAAAATCCAGTCCTCCACTCTTGAGGTATAACTTGTCTAATCCTGATTGGGCAAAGTATTCCTCTTTATTGGAGGACAAAATTGATTCACTTCATAATTTAGTATCCCTTGATTTTGATTCTCTTAGTCCTCTCCATGTGTCAAACTGCTATAATCACTTCATTTCTGCCATAACAGCTAGTGCTGACTCATGCTTTCCTGTTAAAAACTCAGCACGTGGGAAGATTCCTCCTCCACCATGGTGGGATCAGGAATGCTCAACAGCCATAAGAGAAAGAGATGAGGCTGAACTGGTGTATAATGGGGCGATGGTTAGCGATAACCTCATAGCATTTAATAGGACCCTCGCCAAATCTAAAAGATTGCTGCGAAGGAAGAAACGTGCCGGTTGGGCTGACTTTTGTGGATCTCTGTCCCCCTCCACTCCTTTATCAGTAGTATGGAAGAAGATCAACCGCTTCCGATCTGGATGTTCCCCTTCAATTTCTTCCCCTATCCCTCGAGAGACTGCCGAGCAGTTCTTTGACAAACTGGCTCCTCCGTATGTACCATCGGAAACAGAACATAATCAGCCGTCTCTCATCTATTCAGAGGATCCCTTTGATGCACCATTTTCTATGCAGGAGCTTAACTCAGTGTTGGAAAATGTTCATGACTCTGCCCCAGGTATTGACGGTATTGTCTATTCTTTTATGTCACATGCAGGTCATAGAGCAAGGAAATATTTTTTAGACATTTTAAATTTTTGTTACACCAATGGCTGGGTCCCTGATCAGTGGAAAACTCAAATTATTATACCTATTTTAAAACCTGGCAAACATGCTGATGACCCTAACAGCTTCAGACCAATCGCTTTGTCATCCGTCCTTGCGAAAATATTGGAACACCTAATTAAGAACCGATTAGAATTTATAGTAGAATCGAGAGACTTACTTCCTAGGTCTCAATTTGGTTTTAGAAAGGGACTCAGTACCATGGACAGTGTTGGGGTTTTGGTCTCAGATATACGCTCATCGTTTTCGAAAAATGAATCCGTAGTCGCTGCCTTTTTAGATGTCTCCTCTGCATATGATAATGTCCTTCTTCCCATTCTCAGGCACAAATTGCAACAGCTGAGAATACCGGTGAGGATGGTACAGTGCATCTGCAGTTTGCTGATGTCTCGGTCTTTGGTTTTGAGAGTCCCAGGTGAAGAATTTGACGTCAGGATGTCATGGAAGGGCCTACCACAAGGCTCAGTTCTTAGTCCTTTACTGTACAACTTATATACAGCTGACATCGGTTCATGCCTCAATAACAATTGTCAAATTTTGCAATATGCTGACGACTTGGCTTTATATGTTACCAACAGCTCAGCTAGCGACGCCGCATCATCTCTTTGCGTATCCCTGGACTCTCTAAACCAATGGCTAAATTCCCACGGACTGAGTTTGTCTGCCCCCAAAAGTGCTGTAGTTGTGTTTTCCCGCAGGAGGTTGATCCCACAAATTTCACTGAATATCCAAGGACAGTGTATACCGGTTTCTGTAAAAGTAAAATTTTTAGGTGTCTTTTTAGATTCCAAATTGAGTGGTCTTCATCACCTAAATTATTTAGTTAATAGATGCGAGAGGACTATTCCTATTTTAAAAGTGCTTGCCGGGGTCTGGTGGGGTGCACATCCCTACACCATGAAACTGGTATACAATGCCTTAATTCGGAGTGTTCTGGACTACGGCTCATTTCTTTTAATTCCCTGCAACAAGGGTGCTTTGGCAAGGTTAGACAGAATTCAGGCTAAGTGTCTACGGATCATATCGGGATGTATGAAGTCCTCACCAATTAACGCGTTGCAGGTAGAGTGCGCAGAACCACCGTTAGACTTGAGAAGGCAGTACCTAGCATCGAGATTCTGGGCTAGAGCCATCACCAAATCCTCTCACCCTCTTGTTCAAAAAGTCAATGACTTGGATGTTGTATGCCGAAGTTCCAATTATTGGCACCATAAAGAAGTCCCTCTGTTTTTAAAATCCCTCCGTTATTATCAAAATTTAGATTCCCCCATTATTCAATACCCGAAACTTCCTATTTTCAGTTTTGACTATGAAACTATATGTTTTAAACCAGATATCTTTTACAATATTGGCATATCGAAAAAGTCTCCTTCGGCGGACTCTATTTTCAACGCAGCGGTTTGTGAGCGATGGTACAATTTTGAAAGATTCTTTACGGATGCCTCTAAATTATCAGATGCAAGCTGCACTGGTGCAGCGGTATACTACCAAAACTCCAAAATTGTTTTAAAATTTAGATGCCCTGCACAATCATCAGTGTTTACAGGTGAGTGCGTGGCCATATTAGAAGCGTGTTTATTTATTGAGGCTCATAGCATAAGTTTTGGGGTCATCTTTACAGACTCACTTAGCTGCTTGCAAGCTTTGGAGCAGAATCCTTTCAAGAGCAAACTGCACAGTCCAATACTGCTTCAAATCAAAAAGTCTCTTTTCTCTTGTGCCAAGAATCACAAAACCGTACACTTGGTTTGGATTCCAAGTCATTGTGGCATAAGAGGAAACGAATATGTTGATTCTCTTGCTAAGGATGCAGTTACGTCTCAAGCTGTCGACCTCAAACATTTTCAATGTCAGGGTTACGATTTGCTGAGTCTCCCAAAAAATAACTTGATAACCTCATGGCAGGTACAGTGGCTAAATTCAAGTAAACGGAAAGGTGCTTTTTATCACGCAATACAGCCTAACGTTACTCCCAAGCCCTGGTTTTACCCGTACAAAAAAATATCAAAGAAAGTGATTTCTATTCTTTGCCGTCTTCGCATAGGCCATTGTTGTACGCCGGTCTTCCTTAATAAAATTCGGGTCAGAGACTCATCGCTCTGTGAATGTGGGTTGGATGAAGGTACTTTGGAGCACATCTTCTTTAACTGCTCTAATAATAACCCAGCCCATGACTTGTATAGCCATCTCCCTAAACTAAAGATCCCTGTCCCAACTAACTTTCCATCCCTACTAACACATTCTTCTCCGAAGCTCTTTGAGGCTTTGATGTTTTTTATTCGTGTCAATGACATTAAATTATGATGTTTTTTGTGTAGTTTATCGACTATTTATGTACATTAATTATATAACTAACAATAATTTTTGTTTGTTTGTTTCAGTGTACCTACTAATAAATTTTTGTCTACAAGTTTCACAGTAAACTCAACTGTCTGTAATCAAATAGTTCTTTTTTTTTTATTTTACTGTTTTTTTTTTTTAATTTTAATCTTTTTCCTCCTTCGCACGTTTTAACAGATCACATTTGACATTGGCAGAATTGTCGACATCGGCACCATTGCCATATATAAAAATAAAAATAGAAATGTCGCACAAACATGGATGATTTTTGTTAATGATTTGTTGCATTGTGACTTTGATATCTAAATAAGAAAGAACGCGGAAAAAGGAGGAAATGAAAAATCATAAATAGAAGAAAGACAGAAGCTGTGACCGACGGCAAGAAATTGGACAAATAAGTATGTGTTCATACATATGTTTCGTGAGGTATTTTTTTACTTTTGAAAGTTACCGTTCCATACTAGGTACTTTGTGTTTTTTTTTTGTGATATGTAGGTTAACTTAGCATAAAAATTACTTACCTGCTAAAAGTGAATCTTTGTCAAACCTGTCTACCAAATCTTCGTAGGTAAAGAAAAAAAAAGCTGCATGCAAAGTGATTTTTAGCTACCTATCTTTAAGTAACAACGTAGGCACCTACTTATCACAAAAAGACGCGACTTCGCAACGCAAGCCCTTTTCCTAAATAATACACTATATAAGCCCTTTTTGTTAAATTAAAACTAGCAAGTAAAGCATGTACACGCCAGTTTATCTTTTAGTTTTATAATTTTTGAAGAAGTTTGAACCACACTTTTACGAAATATTTTTACGTTCATAAAAATAATAAGTAATACTTAATGGTTGCTAGGATTTAATCGTACAATTTGTAAGATGCTTCATTACAAAGTGTACTTTTAACATGAGTCAACAACCAAAAAACTGTAGAACCTGGACCAAGTACTATGGTCCAGGTTCTACAGACATGTTTTTCCGATTACTTTTTCACCAAAACAACGCGGAAATCTTACGTCACGAATTTTGTTCCCAGATTTACATTATATTAAAAAAAAACAGCCATTGTTTTTTTTTCTGGCCAATATGTGGTTGAGATTTGTAATTTTTTCTAATAAATAATTGTAATTTTTGAAACAGTAATTATGGGGTTAATCATGGGCCCTTATTCGTTATTTTTGGTAGTATTTTTTTGATCCCTTCATTATGAATGTTGAATGTTGTCATCACACTCATCACTGAACACTGATTTTATTTGTATCTACAAAAAAACTTGCCTGGATTTCCGTTTTTTTTTTAGCAAAAAGACGTTGTGAATAAAGTTTCGTAACATTAATTGAATAAATGCTTGTTTACGAATACAGGGAAAAAATATACCAATTTATTAGTGACTAGCACTTCGCCCGCGACTTCGACCGCGAGGTGAAAAAAAAAGTTGCCTATGTTCATCAGACATTATTCTTCTGATGGTAAAACAATTTTTCAAATCGGTCCAGTAGTTTCAGAGCCTATTCAATACAAACAAACAATCAAATCTTTCCTCTTTATAATATATTATCAGTATAGATGCAATACAATTTTTGTGCTCTCTTCTTGCTTTCAGCAAAGAAATAGTCAAACGATGAATGATGAATAATTTCAACATAAATGATGTTACCAATATTTTGTACTATATTATACTATACCATAATATATTTTTATGTCTATGATTTTTATGTGTCCATGGAGTTTCTTGCCCGTTATTAGGTACCTACCACGTTTTGGAATGGGCAACTACCTTCATCATTGGGTGCATTCCGAGTTAGACCATAATCGCTGACAGCGCTCACATCGATAATTTGCGTTCCGATTTAGCATAGCATAGCTCATAGACAATAGAGTTTGTCTATGTCGTTGATTTATGTTAGAACCAATCAGGTTGAAGATGTCTTTGGACAGGGGATTATGTGGGTTGTGAAGGAGAGTAGTGTTTAAGAAAGTAAATGACGCGCTTGTACAATCTTTTTAATAAAAGTTCTATCGTGTAACAAAGCTCTTTAACTGAACCTGACCCACCCCAACTACATTCGTTAATAAAATCTGCTCAACAATGTTAATAACGCAATGAATGTTGTAGAACGGGTAAAATTTAGTATCGTTTGTAGGAGGGGGTGGGAGGGATGGAGGGGGTTGCTCCATCCCCCCCAGTACCACTCCCATGAAAAGGTAACGCACCGTTCTTGAGAAAAACTAATTATTGTAACCTAACCTCAAAACACTTTAATGTCGCTTCTGCAACGTCTCCGGCGCTGCGGGAAGTGCAACCCCTTCGCCCTTACATAACAAAGGATAGGCACCCATGCTCACCTCCGCAGCTTCGGCTTACTGGTCGCCTGCCTCAGCCGCTGTGCCTATGCTTTGTTACAGCGGGCGGGGGCTGCCCTCCCTTCGCGCCTCCGGATTTTTATAAACACTAGGGGTAGGAGCCAAAAGACTATGTGGAGTCGGGGTGCCCCGATTCGGTTTTGGAACAGTGGCGACCTATTTTAACAATGAAGTGGGCGTACACTAACTTCTCACAACTCGGGGAGAAACGAAATGAACCTAAACAAATGACACTGACACATGACACAAACAGCGTTTTTGTTTTTTTTTTACGTTCCGTTTCATAGATTGTGCACGACATGTTACACCACAGGCAATACACTAGTACAGATTTGGTTGTCAATCGCCGATTTTAACGACGAAACGTTAAAATCGGCGATTGACAACCAAATCTGTTTATCGATTGTTCGCTATTTATCTAATTTGAGGTTAGAAACATTTTTTATTAATTTCTCCAAAAATTTGCATTACCTTGTAATAAGAGTGGTAGCGTTATAATCAGGGAACACACCCCTACTTACCCCCAAACTCCTGCCAAACGATACTAAACCTGACCTTTTTGAACGGTCAAAATACAACAGATCAGTCGTAATCGTTTACGAAAATGTGTTACGTAATTAGGCTGCGGGTGTGAGCGCGTTCAAATCGATTACAGCTCAATTCGGAATGCAGCCTTTCTGACCAACTGACCTTGACAATTCAAAAGTGCCTGATATTGGTTTATTTGATATTTCAAATAAACCATTGGTGTTAGTTTGATGACTTCGGTGTCAGTATAATTTGAAAAGATGAACTCTCCTCACAACATTTTCCTCTGGCCCTCTTGTGAGGAGAGTTTTGAGTAGGTATAAATGTGGATGGCTAATGTTCGCACGGACGTCAAAATATCGTGGCATGATTTTATCGCGCACCATATTGTTGAACCGAGATTTGAGAATCCAAGAGAGAGTGCATCTCAGCGCGTCGAAAAAACACAAGGAGGCGGGTTATCTGTGGGGAAGACCAAAGAAACGATGATGACTACCGAGATGACGACTGATAGAGAAGTATTGAAGAAAAAGTCATTATGCGTCAACCACAATTAAATTGTAATTAGAGCAGAATTATGATAATGACGAAATGCGCTAGTTAGGATGCTGTAAGCTCGGAAACTTTGTGTTATTAAATAATCGATGGAAAGTAGGTATGGTCTGGTATGGTCCCCGCTGAAGCATATTATGGAGTTTTCCACTGCTAGACACGATGACGCTGGCCTCACATTCAGGGAAGGCGAGGGCATTGATCTCCACAATGTCTTAGTGTTACATACTAGATTGCTAAAAATAAAGGTTGATCAAAATAATTTGAACTAGGTTTGTTTTCATGGTTTCTCTCGGTAAAGTGGTGTTTAATTATCTGGCAGATATGTTTAAGTCCCATTTAATTAAGGGACGAGTTTATTTGCCATGAACGGATAACCACAAATCCTGATTTCGGGCTGCTACTGATAAAAAACTCAATAAAACACATTTTCTGCATCCTAGCTCCCGAGCGCAAGATCTCGGCATGTTTCTCGCGGCAGATTTTGACGGCTAGAAAAAATAAGAACCCGACCTGGGATGCGAGCTCAGGACCTGGCTCCTGACCTTGACTAGCCGTATGTGCAGGTAAATTCTAAATTAATACAATTTGATTATCAATTCGTCATTGATATATTTGCTGTGTCTAGCTGTATGGTCCTTTGTTTTTTTTTGTGGTCACTATAGAAGGTGGACATTAGTTTTCTTCTTCCATAAATTTTATCAGTTTGCACCTCAGTAGTCACCAATTTTGTCTATCCAATCGTGTCTCACATAATCTATCCATCGTTTGTCAACCATCCAATTCATACTCTACTTTTTTCTCCTTTTATCCTAGTAGGGATTCAATATAGTTAAAATAAAACACATTCAATAATAATTTACTCATTTAAATATATATTTATATAATAGTAATCTGTTACGTATTTTTACATAAATAGTCGACGAGCGCCGACGATTTTACAATTTATAAATTATAATTATTACAATAAATTATTTTTATTTATCATTAATACAGAAACACTACGATTTAGCAATTCTTTGGTTAACATTAAGATTCCCGCGAACTTTTCAAGTTAAAAACAATATAACAATGATAAAATTATAGAAAAAAGAAAACAACCACGCTGAATGTCGCGTTTACATCGAGTTTCGGAAGCCTAAGCCGAATTCGGCTAAAACCGTGTCAGAATTCGGTTTTCCTAGCCCCGAGGCCAAATGCCGACACAGGGCTATAATTAGCTATATTTTTACACTAACCATTGACTAAGGCGGATGTAAGCGCGACGTCAAAGCATTCTTAACTATCGGCATTATATCTATGTTAGAAACTTTTGTAAAAATAGGTAAACGACACTTTCCTTATGTATTACATACGTATCCAAAGGTTTTCGCAACTTGGAAATGATATTATTGTATATTTACCGTTTTAATTTAAATATACCATATATATACGCTTCGCAAGTGGCACGTCAAAACTTGGCTAATAAAATTGGCTAGTTACGTATCGTCTCTTTTTCGCCCCCGATACTAAGACATGCAGTCCTATTTCCAAGTGCCATCTAATATAGTATGACATTGTGCAATTTTTGAAGATCGAATGTTGGGGCATTGTGCCGTTTTTGAAGATCGAATGTTGGCTAGATAGTCTAAACGACCTTCATTTTCTTATTAAATAATTGGCGTTAATGTGACACATCAGGCCGGTTTCTCGAATGAAAATACTCGCCAAGTTAATGTGACTTATTGTCAAGCGCGCGTGATCGATAGAAAACTATTTATTGTGTACGATAAATCATTTGACCCATCACATCTGTGTATGCGCTCTAGACAATTTGTCACTACGTAAATTTTCGCTCGAGAACTAGTCCATAGAGTTTAAGAAAGAGAATCGTCACACAGGTCTGAGTGACGGAGACACCGCTATAAAGCCCAACTTAAAAACAAACTTCAACGTGACGTATTAGAACTGAGGTGCATTTGCTATAGTAAAGAATCTATCGTTTTCACAATTTTACTAAATAAAATCTGCTTTGTACAGAAAATAAGTATGGCGAGATAAATATACACAGTAATGATTGACTAGATTAATTAAAATAAACTGGACCAATTGATTATTTTCTAGAATAACATATTTTTATTTCGAGATTTGGTTTGTTTCAGTATTTCCTCGCCTACTAACCCTTAATGGACGGGTGAAAATCGTTATTATTTTCATTTTTGTGCAATTGTTTTAGTACAAAAAAAAAAATAGGAATTTTAATAATAAAAAATAAAAGGTTAGGCAGAGGTGGTGGCAACATGACAGGCCTAATGTGGGGGACATTGCGCCTGTCATGTTGATGTCCCATGTATATAAAATCTATAAATACGTATGTAATACTAAGTTTTAGGGATCTCTATCAAATTACAAAACACGTTTATTTATTTTTAAGCTAAGTTACCAGCGGTTCCGTATATCGAGACAAGCATTAACAATTCATATAATATATATATCTATTTTTATATTTTGAACACACTATTCTAACCCGCCGTTTAGGAGTTTAAACTGTCATATTATTTTAATTTTATACATTAACTGCTTTATGACACAGTATTAACTAATAACGGAGTATATCATTCTATTCATACGTTTAAATCTATAATAAAGCAATCGTTTAGATGACAATAATGAATTGGAAAATCATCTATACGAATATTATAAACAGGTAAAATTGTTTATTTTTGTGTGTATCTATGTAATTACCGGTCGGATTTGAGAAAACCTTAATGCATTTGGTGGCTTGATTATTCAAGGAACATTTTATGCTATTTAACATCACGCGATGATCCTTAGGAGCCAAACAAAAAGAAAAAATAACGATACGCGAAAACGAAGTAATAACGCGGGCAGACCTTGCGATGCGACGGGATGGGTCGGCGGAACCAGAAATTTCACGAGGACGAAGTCGCTGGCATAAGCTAGTAATAATAGGGAGACAGCCCACCTGACGAAAAGTAGTAATTGCGGTCCACAGGCACCTTAAAAAGGTTTTATGTTATAGAACCTTGTGCCTGTAACCACAACGGCACGCTTCAAATTGGAACACAGCAACGCTGCTTGGCGACAAAAATAGATATAATGGTAGTGCTTCCCCAGACGATCTTCTTCACACAGAGCTCTACTACCGAATGAGCAAATTGAGAAGACCTTTTATTAATACTGTATCATAAAATATCAAAATTATATAACAGGCAAAACTCACGCCCCAACGCATTCAAATATCGACCTTAATAACTTGATTTTACATTATTTTTGTACCATAAATATCATCCAAATGGTAATATGTTATTACTAAAGCACTTAGTAACGTAAATACCATACATTGACGACGGATTGACGCGCGGGCGCGGATCGTCCGCGACGGATCGGTCATTCGCCGCTGAGCCGTCCTACAAGTCGCACGTATGTATAAATAGAAACAAAATGCCATACGTTCGACATGTAACATGTTTTTTTTTTACGGTTGAAAATGTTTGAGGAACTTGTGTGTTGCTTAGCTGCCCGTATAACAGTTTTTTTTACATATAATAATACTTAAATGAATATATTTTTAAATTTAAGAAGCCAATATAATTGACTAAGTTCAAGGCAAGCTTGAACACAATATTTTACTAATTCAACATTTTAAATAAAAATGCAGCTAAGGTTTAATTTTTTACCGGTTTTCATCGAAAAACGTTAACAGGCAACCAAGCAGTAACCGTAAAATAACACAATAATAAAAATGCATAATATTAATATCTATGTTACAACCACACATCAACTTTCGAAAAAGCGCTATCTATAAATGAAAAAAAAAACAATTATAGTAACAATAATTATAAGTATTTGTTTAACATAAGTATTTGTTTAGTAAATAAATTATGAGGGAGGGCTGTGAAAAATGGCAACGATGTAAATGTTGTGTCGTGTTTTTGCTTAATTCACCATTTATTCAAAAGAACTACGAATCACAATTGCTAAAAATGAAAAACTAAAAATATAGGTGTTGCTACTAAAATATTTATCTAAATATAAATACTTTAAGAATCCCGTTTGAAAAAACATGTTTTATTGTTCCACATAAAATATGATAAAAATCTTAGTACAGTAAATCGCACGTCTGTAGTAACACCCGCTCTAAGAAAATCACTCTTACTGCTACAACATAACGACGCTGTCAGTGTCAATTTTTACCACTGATATGCGGTTGATTGCACATTAGCAAGAAAAGGGAGTTTTCAAACAAAACCACGACACAGCACTTTAAAAAAAAATACAATTATTTAATAATTAATTAAACATATCTTTAGCTATCTACTCAAATCTGCTCCATAACTTATATTGATTGCTTAGTATATCTTGACAAACATACCATCAGGCTTGCACGCGTACCATGAACACTATAGAAACAGGATTGTAGACGGATGAATATGACATTTCTTTTATTATTCCGTCGAAAAAACCCGTTTCTACGGTGGTCTGCTACGCGTGCTGTATTCCCCGAAGGTTTATGCAGCGGTGTTTAAGCCCCACGAGATATGGGCAAGCCTATTCTCTTGAGAAGTCTATACCTAAGCCTGATCTAATCGTCAACTCTCTGTGCGTGAGCAAGCGTGGTGATCAATGCTCTTACCTCTCTGTATGAGAAGAGGCCTTTTGCCCTGCAGTGATATTTCCTTACATTGTTACCTAAAATTTACGAAAAATTAAAGTTATTAAACAAGAATAAGGACAAAAAATTAATATCGATATCCTTTTCTCTCGCAAACTATTCTCGTATCTATGTATCTCTTTCTATCGAATACTTTTGTCAAGATATACTAACAACCAAGTTTATTGCATTGACCAAGTTTATAAAACAACAGATTTTATAACAACGCCATCTAGCGCCCAGATTCATCATCACAATTTATTATAGCGCCATCTAGTTGTCAATAGAATACTGTTGATTGAAAAATATTAAAAACATAATATTACCCTTCTTTGCAGTGGGGCGATAAATATCAAAAATGCAATGTTTTTAATTTGGTTTCTGGTTGAGTCCCAAATAATTTGGCGAATCTTGTTACATGTGAATTGTCACTAGACGTCAATTTGTCTTAGTGATTAGATAATGTATACTGGTCTCGGTTCAGTCCGAAATTATTCGAAAGACCCCGAAACTTACACCATATGCAGCTCAAAAAAAAATGTTTTTATAAAAGTTGTGCATGTTAATAAAAATTTAGATTAACTTCTGTCCACTAGATGGCGGCACAATACTAACGGAAGTAAGAAGACAGTATTTAACACGTATAAAGGCTACAATTTTGTTATCACGGCGATTGGTTTTGTGTAAAAATAAATATTTTTATTTACTGTTGCCACGGGCAGGACTTGTAGCGATACAAACATATAAAAATTGTGTGTAGGAAGAAATAATAATTGTCTATTGATTACTGATTTAAAAAAAAGTTTTCTTAAAAAACCTATACTTGGTGCCAAATTAGTTGTCGTTAGCACTTTATAATTTTTCCGACTACGTCATTGCCAACATTTTGAATGAAAATGACAGTTTGCGAAGGAGACATGCGCTCGCTATGTGGGTAAGGAATTTGTGGAAATTGTTTAACATTTTCACTCCACAACCGCACATTTATAGATATAATAAAGAGTATTCATTGTAATATATTATTTAATTAATTATTTATTAACGAAATCAGAAATAAAGTCCAGTAATTCCTGAATCCATACATAATATATTATTGTGTCATATTTTTTTACGAATGAAAACCGTTACATGGTTTGTTTGTTCAGATAACTACACAGAGCTTGCTATTGCCACCTTATTTGGCACCAACAATTAACCTTGTATTTTGCATTGCCACAACAACAATTTGTATCACTACAATCAAAAAAACAGACTAACCCATGTAATTTCAATATCGTATTAATATTATTGCTAACTTGTACAAATTTTGCGTAATCTTCTTACTTCTCATTTACATGTACAATTTTAGTATTTGTAGTCGTATCGTGGTTTGTGACGTCATAAGACATGTCTGGTATGGTAGAACAAGTAAGTACGTACTTTTAATAAAAACACTTCAAGCTATGGTTTTCTAGAAGAGCCGTTTGGCCGTTATGAAAATCTATCATCTTCACCAGTTTTTAGCGTTAAGGAGTCAAAAATCGCTCTGTATAAATAAAACAACGTTTTACTATATTTGAGAAAACTGAATTATTGAAATTTTCTGAACAACTTATTTTTATAAAGTAATTCTCAAACGCAACTTAACTTGTGAAAACTTATGGACTGGAGCCTAGTATACGCGAGTCCACGTAACCGACCCCAGCGTGACGTTTCAGTTCCGTACACTGTTCAGGAAGAGCGCCAAGTGCGCCTTAAGAAGTTTTCATTTAAAAAAACAGTGGCATTTATGCATTCATCCATATTTATTTTGTGACCAAAAAGTTGAGAGGACACGGAATTTTGATGTTCAAAGTGCTCATTTTCAGCCTATTTTGACTAACTGACTTTAGATTTTGATCTAAATGCACGTTCAAGCCTACCATACATGCGACATCACGACCCACGTCCTTATACAAATACCCGCACGTGGTGACGTCACAGCGAGCGCGTCCTTGCGGGATGCTACGTATGTCGTTGGAGCTCGTAGAACAGGACGTAGGCTTCCGAGGAGACCACGTTGCGACTGTTTATTTGGGTTACTCTGGAAGGAGAGAGGTTTTTATTGGGTATCAAAATTGTAAGATAAATATATCGTGAAGAAACCCGAAAAACCTTTTCGCATTACTTTCAATTCGCCGCTAGAGGCGCTAGTGTCGAGTAAGGTTTTAGAGATGTCAAATGTCACTGAAGGTGACTGTTTGAAGGTTTTTTTTATTTTTACCACTATTTATGAATACAAAACAAAGTCGGGTTAGTGGCACTATTTATAACTCAAGAACGGCTGGTCCGATTTTTATGATCTTGGTTTGTTTGATTTGTCTCCGCACCGAATAGAAGAATAACTATTAAAAAAAATGGGTAACTTCACGAAAAAAATAATGAAGATAATATTCTGAGGCGGTACGAAGTTCGCGGTATCAGTTCAGTTATAAAATGTAATAACAAAATATATGAAATTATCTTACGAGCCAGTGGCGCCAACTGGTGAGCTTATTTAACAGAAAAAACAACTGTTCCAAACAAACTTGTAATTCCACAAGACTTTTTTTATGTTTAATGATTGTAGTTGAATGTTTGAGTAATATTAAGAAGGTTTTTATCCATTTTTATCAACATCCTGGGCCCTATCCAATTGGGATGATGACTACTATTAAAAATGTTCGTGCTAATAATGTAATTTCAAAGATAGCATAGTTACTCTCTGTTTCCGAGCGGGCTTCTGGAAGCCCGCCGAATAATTGCCGGCAAGTCCCGACGGGACACCGGAAGCCCATCAACCCCAGTCGATTTTAAACTTAAATTTACATTACTTTAAGGTTTACTATTGCTTCTGTAAAATTTGACCATAGGGCCGATAACATTTTTAAATCATAGACAAAAACACGAACTAAAAATATTACTCACAAAATTAAAGAAAAAATGTTGAAACCCGCCATTTTACGCGTCAGTGTCAAGTGGGTGACGAGTGGGTCGTGCGATAGTGATTGTGTATTTACTGTGTTTTTTGTGTGTTATTCTTCGGTAAGTGGATGTATATTCATTTATACGTGTACAATACAACTTTTTAGATAATCGTTTGCATGAAACAATATAATAAAACATGTTTTTTGAGCCAATGTTTTTTACGTAAACAGAATTTGTTGTCATGAATTTTGTTGTACGAATTTGACGATTTTGCAATGAATTAGTACCTTTGTGATGTTAGTTATAACGCAAAACATACTGATAATACATAATTTCATGTATTCTAGCCGTATTACAACAATTTTATTCGATATTTCGAGAAATATTTGACATAGTTTCCAAGGTTGTCAATGACGTCATTGTTTACATTTTGAATTCTTATGATTTTTTATTGAATTAGTGTCTTTGTAAGTTAAAACTACTGATAATTCATCATTTACTTTGTTCATGTTCACTTTCAAACAAGATTCCAATTGAAAACATAAATTAATTGGCCAATAATGGATAAACCAATTAGAATCTTACTAGAAACCCAGTTCTAAGTTTTCAATAGGATGTTTATAATACAAACGTGCTATTATGAGTGTTGTTGATATTATCTTGAGTGGCTCCATTCATCACGAACCCGAAACTGTTTACATAATGTCAATAGCGGCAATATTATCGCAGCTACATCGTTTTTTGTGAGCGAGGTCAGAGCGGGGTCAAATTACATCGCGATAAGCGCATGCGTAGGTACTTAACGGGGGTTTCGCGAATTTCGCAATCAGCTCTGAGAGGTTATGAGATAATCGAAAAAATCAGTTAAATCAATGTAAACATGAATAAGATACACGCTTTAAAAGTTTTTGGAGGGGTTTATTCTTGTCCTTGTCTGTCTATGAAGTTACGTAGTCGTGACGTCACTTCTACGATAGTGCTATCCTAGTCTAAAACTTATTTTAAAACGTTTATAACTTGGCAGTTTTTTAAGCTTTTATAATTTTTGTAATACTATTTGCACTATTTGGAAATAAACATTTTTTTGAGATTTAAATAAAAAAAATGTCATCGTCCCCATTACAATTTACAAATTCGTAAATCTTACAAGTGTCTGTACCAGAAAACTTTAAGCCACTTAATTGTAACGGAAAAACATTACAAATATGTATGTTGTAACTGTTTTTTCTACAATTTAACATTTTTTGCAGTATAGGGCCTAGACAGGACTAAAAAACGACAAAAAAATCGTAATAAAATGGATATAATAATATGTTACCTGGAGTCGTTATACTCGTGCCAGTCACCGGTGTAGGGGTGCTTGCAGTACGCAGTGTAGTGGCCCGAGTACGTCGTCCCTGCAAACATACAAACTCAAAACATTTATTTCAAATAAACCAGGAACGGTCAAGATCAGTCAGAAAGATGACCTATGGAGAAGAACGGACAGGAACCACATATTGTTAAACTTATACTAGACTGCTTATTTATTCATTTCTTTACTCGTGGTTCCACCCATAACATGTTGTGATACTTGTTTTCAACATAACATAACATCACGACTATGTTCCCAATAAGGGTCTGGCAGACGTGCACCCACATTTATATGATATTATTATGTATATATGAATAGTACATCCACATTTTGCCATTTATGTTTATGTGTTATAGGAGGCGAGCCTACCATGAACCGGCCACAAAACCCGAGAAATGCCAGATGGAACAACCCAATAACACTTTGCCCGTTCCGGAATTCCACCCCAGGACATCATGATCAGCAGTAGCGCTTGTTACCACTCGACCAACAAGGCAGTCAGACTTGTTTTCAAAAAGATTCGTAAGGGCTGACCCACATCTGTCACCACGGAATCGTCTTTTCATGCTCTGTCCTTTTCTATCGCTCATTATTGTCATTTCCTAGAGTGAGAAAGATAGGGTGCGCTTGGCGGAATCGAATCGACGAGATATGGGTCAACTCAAGGCGTAGATTGAGAGATAGAGACTTGTCAAAAACAAGTGCTTTCAAGTCATATTTCATACAAGTAAAGATGACGTACGATGGTGTTACTAAACACGTCTGGTTAACTCTTCGGGGATTACAAGGATGATGTTATGTTAAAGGGGACGCGCCAGGAAGCTCGCGAAGTTCAAATTTTCTTACGTTTTGTCAATAAACAGGTCAGTCAGGTTGTATTATAATCATCAATACACACCGCTAAGATCACATAATTCCATTGAATGGCTATTTGTGATCGCCATTTTTGTTCAATATAAAACCTGACAGTGACCTGAAAATTGCATAAAACCTTAGGACATCTGAAATTCGCGGGCAACCTGTCGTCTCGAGGCTAAAGCACTAACGAAGCCGGCATAATTATATCAATAATACAAGTCCTTCCACGAAATCATGACATCTGAGGCCTATCCTACAGAAAATTTAATTGATAATTCACATGATTATATGTATGAAAGAAAAACATATTTGTTACGGTTGCAAATTGCAAAAAAAGAATTTTACTTCGTAGCCCCCGTATGGTAAAAGGAATGCGCCCTATTTTTTGTTTATCAAGTACGGTATTGGATGGAAAGCAACCAATCTGTTATACCAGCATGTGTACCATGGCCACTACAGAAACAGAAGACAAAATGACAGTCTGGAGAAAGGTTTCTAAGGCGCGATGTCAAAAATTCAAGTAAATAATGACTTTTTGTAAAGAAAGGTCTTCTCTGCGTAGAGACATCGCTATTGGCGCACACTCCTTCCTATCCTTAGGGCTCCTCCTCCCTAACATTGAAACGCCCCTCGGTCTATTTCCTTGACCTGCAACGGTTCTTGTAGCAACATGAAGCACGAGGCTCAGGGGCCAGTGCGAATCTTGGGGTTCATTCGATTAATCGAGTCTGGTCTGGGGTCGGTGCATTTCATACAATAATTCTTCGTAGATTCTCTACATCGCAGATGCGTTGTCATCCCAGAGCCAGCTGGAGCGTGTGTACGAGTACCTGAGTGGTTGCTGACGGCGTACAGGTTGTAGACGGCGGGCGCGCCGCGGGTGGCCGCGAAGGGAGACATGTCCAGGTTGTTGAGAGGGAACTCGACCAACACGTTCAACTTGCCACGGAAGCGCTCCGTTGGGGAGAACCTTGAAGGAAAATAAGATACCGTTTATTATAGACTAGCGATCCGTCCTTGCTTCGCACGGTTTTAACGTCTTAAAAAACGTCTTTACATAAAATAAAGAAATGTCGATGTTTCGTCAAGTTGAATTTACACATGAACCATCTGGTATAAATTCTCTAACGTCAGAATCCTATAACGTATCTCCAATTTTGGGGTACTGGAGATGGAAAAACCTATCAATCTGATTTTAACGTCCCGATAAAGCCAAACTATGCGACCCTATAACGTGTTGACAGGTATACGTTTGTGGCGGCATCTACACCGCCACATGCGAACAAAAGCATCAATTCTGCATCGCGCAAGCAGAGTTTACCGCGCAGATAGCATATATACAACTTCCCGACAACAACCATTGGGCAGTTGCCCACCAGATACGACATCCATCTGGTCGGAGGATCCTCCCTTTTCCAAGAGTATGAGTGAACTTTACACCCTGTTCCTCATATCTCTTCACGTTTGACAGGGACATCTGTTTTAGGTTATTGGGTTTGTCCGTAAATGACGGCGTAATTCGCATTCAAATCTTTTGCGTAACAAGTACCGCAGCTTGACCGCGACAGATGCGCCCGATCGAGCAAAATGGCGGCGAAAGTTTGGAGGATAATATGTTACCTCTTGAGATGTATTACGAGCACTTGCGGGAACTTCTGGACGGTGAGCCATTTGAGGCACTTTCTGCGGACGCCGCACTTCGAACATGTCTGGAACACACAATATTATTGATTAACACACTAAACATAACATTACACCTCGTTTCCTCGAAGGTTTGAGTTGAGAGGTGCAGTTTAGTGAACACACATTTCGCAAGCTATGTTTAATTACATGTGCATGGGGTAATTGGGGGCGACCCTATTGCCATCAACCGGGCACAAATTTAGACTCCAGCTGTTACTGACAAACTGGATATCGAACCCAGGATGAGGTCCTGGGTAGCTCAGCAGTAGCGCTTGCGACCCTCAAGGAGACAAGGAAGGTGTTGTTGTTTCCTGTGGCCCTAGTGTGATGATGATTGATGGATGGGTGAGGTGGTGAAGGCCAAAGAAAAGATGCGACGGATTGTGTGAGGAATAATAATATGAAAGAGAAGGGAGTGAATGACCGCGTTACGCTTGACAGGGAGAATGGAAGGAGAAACGTGTCGCGCCGACACCACGTCACATGGAACGTGTCGCGCCGACACCACGTCACATGGAACGTGTCGCGCCGACACCACGTCACATGGAACGTGTCGCGCCGACACCACGTCACATGGAACGTGTCGCGCCGACACCACGTCACATGGAACGTGTCGCGCCGACACCACGTCACATGGAACGTGTCGCGCCGACACCACGTCACATGGAACGTGTCGCGCCGACACCACGTCACATGGAACGTGTCGCGCCGACACCACGTCACAAATGGGACGTGGCAGGAACATGTTGCTGACGATGTCTCGTACTATACTGACCGGTTTCTCGTCGCCGTCCATCTCTTCTTCGCGCGTGAAGTGCGACAGACACTGTTGTAGCTTCATGTTGCCGGTGCGCGACGGGATCGACAAACTGGAGACAAATACATTTTATTATTATTACTTTACTTAAATTGTAGGCCATGGGTTCGGACCCAAGCTGGCGCTTTACAGTGTTTAAATTATTTTATCACCACTGCTCTCAAAAGGGTGAAGGAAAACATAGTCAAGAAACCGACATGTTCTGGAACAAACAATTCGAAGACACCTGACATCTACCAACACGCACTGGGTCCGCGTGGTGGATTACGGCCACTCCCTCTCACAGAGGGGAACAAATTGTCAAATTGAAATCTTACTTCTTTTTTTAGATAGGAAATAAAGTTGGCAATACCGACAGAATTATTTTTCAGATTTATACAACATTATATAATATTAAACTTTCCATATTAAAAACAAAAAAAAGCTGTTGCAGATTTAAACAAAGTTCCTTTCGCTGTATAATATGTAAGAAAGTCAAAGCATTTATTTCAAATAGGCACATGAAATGCACTTTTAAACGCCAACATTCACGTTAAAATATAATTGATTCTAGTTGCCCCTTTCAAAAGGTAGTTTCGTATGGAGAAGAATGGACAAGAAACTCCACCGTTACTGTTTTAAATGTTATACAACGGAGGCTTAGCAATAGGGTTTTGCAACCTTTGGGGACGGAATAAAAAAAAACAATATTCTATGAATATTTTTACATTATATAATGCAACAGCTGTCCGTCATAACTAGAGAAAAGTTAAGAGTCAGAGCAAACAGAGCAGCAAAATGCTAAGAGCATGTTCTTCGCTATTCAGTTTATATATACGCGAACGCACGAGAATAGATCATTTCTAATAATTTCTTGCACGCTATTTTGAACTTAAATTTCATTGTGATAGTAGTAAATTATCAATTTATAAAATGAAACCCTGCTCGGGAATTTTGCTGCTCCAACTGCGTTTACTTTTATTCGACACAAGTCAAGCCACAACTTCAGCTCCCTTATAATAAAACAGATATTGGAAGAGAATAGTGTCAATGACTGATCCTTGAAAGTTTTCTTCCAGTTTTACTACAAATAAAGCTAAACATTGAGTGTGTAAGTGGCTGATGTGTTACCTGAGGTCCCAGAAGGGGTCGAACGTGACGCTGTCGTGGTTGCAGTGCGTACAGCGCAGCGTGGACTTGAGTTGTCCCACGAATATGTCGCCCACGCGACTGTCTTCCATGCGCAGGTACCGGTTCCACGCTTCCGAGGCTTTTGCTGAATCGCTTGAAGAGAGAGTAAGTGAATTAGTGAATAATAATAAATATAAAGAGTTATCATCAAGTACTAGCTCGTTGGAGTAATGGTCACAAGTGACTGCTGCACGCGAAGCATAACCAATAAAAATAAGTTTACTCGAAAATGAAAAAAATAACTATAGACTTATTAAGAGCATCCTGCATCCTTCATCCTGCCCTATTGAATTTTAAATCAAGCATATAAACCCCAAATCAACTAAGTTCTATGGCAAATGTCATCAAAGTTTATACCTCCATTATTGAGACTACAGCACCATACTTGGATTAAAATTAATTTTTTGTGTGGATCAAAGAGTCTTTCCGGATCTAATGAAATACTGTAAGGTTTTCCAATCCGGGGACGGTAAAGAAACCAATAATTACACCTTGCTGAAAACCGGCAACACGGATACGGGTCTACCATATCCGTGTTGCCGGTTTTCAGCAAGGTGTTTGTAAAGGTAATGCAGAATAAAATTTTAAACAATTGTAACACTAATAAAATCTTACACGATCATCAGTATGGTTTTACCAAGGGACGTTGTACGACTGACGCCGGTGTCACCTTATTAAAACACATATTTACGGAATGGGGAGAGGCCCAAAACGCCATAGGAATCTTTCGTGACCTCTTCAAGGCATTTGATTGCGTCGACCACAAAACCTTACTCTTAAAACTTGTGCAATACGGACTTTGAAAACTTGCGCTCAGATTAGTAAAATCTTATTTGAATGATAGACAACATCAACTCCAAATAAATGGTGTCAATTCCACTGGTTTAAAAGTAAAAATGGGTGTACCACAAGGCTGGATATTGGGTCCTTTCCTCTTATTAGTGTAAATTTATGATCTACCCCATTTGTTAAAACCCACTCAAACAACACTCTGCTCAGCACCAAGAGTTGAAACTCCAACAGTGTGTTTTTTCGACGCGCTGGGATGCACTCGTTAGATTCTCAACGCTCGGCTCAACACACGAGAGTTGTTAATCCAGTGCGCGAAAACAATCGCGCAACGTCCGCGCAGACGTGGGCTTAACATTTACGTACCTCAGATTGTCGTCGATCTCGGTGAGTATGGGCTTGGGCTTGGTGGTGACGCGGTTCACGTCCTCGTGCAGACCTTCCAGCAGGTAACGGAGGAACTCCTGGGTACAACATAATACATATTAGCAACTAGCTTTTGCCAGCGATTTCGTCTACGTGAAATTTCTTGTTCACCAACCCAGCACGTCGCATTGCATCACATTACCTTTGTCGCGGCATCTACACCGCCACATGAGAAACAACGCACTGACGTCACACTGACGTCACGCAAAATCCTGCATCGCGCAAGCAGAGTTAACCGCGCAACTAGCTTACATACAACATCCCGACATCACTCGTCGGGCAGTTGTCCATCAGATACAAAACCCATATGGTCGGAGGATCCTCCCTTTTCCAAAGACTATGAGTGAACTTTACACCCTGTTCCTCATATCTCTATACCTTAATCGGTCCGTGCGTTAAAATTCTTTCATACAAACTTTGACACCCCTAATCCCCCTTTAGAAACTTCATAATTCACTTAGATATGAACATGTGCCAAGTTTCAAGTTTATTAACACAAGGAATAATTTTTCATTCAAACAAAATCCCCCCCCCCCTTTTCACTCCTTCACTTGCTCCCCTACATTATAAAAGGAAGCAAAACTTCACGTTCCTAGTCCCAGTAGTTTCGGCTGCGCGTTGATATGTCAGTCAGTCAGTTTCTCCTTTTATATTTATAGATATCGAAGTAAAAATGGATTATCTTCCTCTATCCGTGAAGCAGAGTTGTGTGAAAAAGAGGATTTAAATATGCCCTCGCGTCACGTGTGCGCGTGCATTTGACAGACAACTCGTGGCTTGTTAATGTAACTAAGTGTATACATAATGTTAATTACTGACTATCGTATACAATCAAGTTCTTGTAACTGAACAGACAGGTCAGTGTGGAGAAGGGCGGGCGTGCTGGGGTACTGTCGTATGTCATTATGACGTTCAAAATTTGCTGATTCTCAGCGTAGTTTTAATAAATGACTTTTGATTTTATTTGAACTAAAAATAAACTAGTCGCAGGATTTACAAATTTAGAGTATAAGTCGAGAAATAGTCACAGCTCTGATATTACTATGATACTGTGGCGGGTAATAATTACCCTAATATGTTTAATTAAGTTTCTCTTACATAATTCGGTAGCTCCCCCAACTTTCTAAGTACCTAATTACCCAAACCTAATTGGTTAATTACCCCTGCTCAGGGTAAATTATGTTGTAATGAAAATACATTTTTTACCCTATCACCGTAGGGTAAATGTAGCAAAATTATTACCTGCGCGTCCTGCTGGCTGTAGCCCATGAACTGCGGCGCGAACCTCTGCACCTGCGACTTGAGAGCCGTCGTGTTGACTACCGCGTCCTTCTCGCCGCGCCGCCATAGTTCTTTTATAACTATGCCGAAGGCTGTAACAACAAGTCAAATTTATGTTAAACTATGGCATTTTTATTGAAATAAATAAGTATTTTTCTGACATCGAACTGTGTTGAGTCACCCCATTAGTCTTATCCATCCACCTATTTATTACTATCAATATCAACCCTATTTTACCCCTACATCTCAATCCATTTGAATTACTGAGGGTTAAGATAACCCCAAATTCAGGCAAATTTAAACAAAATGTAATTTAATTTTGTGTCAAAACCTCACACCATTGCTCCAAAACTTAAAACAAACACTTAAGGGTTACTGCTTGAAAGATGTTATTATACTCTAGACGAGTTTCTTAATGACAAATCTCTGAATTATTAATACAATATATAATTACATAAGTCAAAGCATTTATTTCAAATAGCTACATAAAAAGGCACTTTTGAACATCAACATTTACATTAAAAATAGAACTGATTCAAGTTGCCCCTTCCAAAAGGTAGTTTCGTATGGAGAAGAATGGGCAAGAAACTCCACCGTTACTGTTTTTAAATGTTTTACAATATTTTGTATACATTATTTATATTTTTATATGTGACGACGATGTACCAAGAATAGAAATACTATACCACTAATATATTACATTCTTTTTACCAATGTAAAAAGAATTTAAAATAAAGCAAAGACATAAATTAATCACGCGACAGGTACATTGTGCTCACATATTTACAAATATTGTAAAAATATATGATTTTCCTAAAATATTAACTAGGAATAAGTCAGTGTGCGAGTTAAGTCAAATGTTAAATTGAACAATTAAATTAGCAACCAGTATGATTTAGTCTAGACTGGATTGTCCTATGGAGCTGGACCATCATGTTTCCAAGCATCTTGTATATAATCCTCTAATTTGTAATATGCTTGTTTACAAAGTGTTTATATGAATTTTAAATTTTCCTTCATTTAATTGCAATTTAACACAAGTTATTTAGTTATAACATTTAACACAGTACCCCATAAATGATGTATTTACTTTAGCTAATCTGAAAAATGGTTGATCTATTTTATCTTTATTTCTAGTGTTAAAATTATGTCTACCACTTATTTTAATACCATTTTGACTAAACTAATAACAGGCATCAGTGGCATCTTAGTACTGTCAAAGTAAAATATAGTTAAGTTGTGTCACTTTAGTCAATTTCAGAAAGGGAAATCGTCGTTTGACAGGATTAAACCAAATTTTTGAGATTTTTTGTCTAGTTTAGAGGCATTTGTTACAAGAGAATCAGCACCATTGTCTACTGTTCATGTAATTTTTTTGTAAAATTATGCGTCATTTCTGTACACTGTTATTATATATATTTTTTTATATATAAATAACATTGTTTTTGTATGATGCGTCTATCGCCTCATATTGTGGACTTGGCTTGTATGTTGGCTTGTGTTGATGCGGTTGAACAGTGTAACGATTGTAGATAGACAAATAAATAAATAAATAGTGTTGGCCCCAAAAACAGTGGATAATAATAATCCTACCTTTCATAAGCGCCCCCTTCATACACGACAGCGTGGTATTGATATCATCGGTATATTTGTCGTCAGTCAAGTACTCGAGCAGCGGCTTCGTGTTTGACAAACATTGTAGCACGCTGTTCATGAAGCACGTGTTGCCGATGTTGCGGAGACCGTTGAGACCTGGAAAAAGAGTTTTTGGAATAAAAAAGTGGTTAGGAGGAGTAATTGTATACTTTAAAAGGTACGTATTTACTTAATTTTGTACAGGAAATAAGTTAAGGGAGAAGCGCCAGGTTTATTAGCTATCGTAGGTCAGTGTCAGGTTTGTATGTTGAACAAAACATTATTCGCGACCGTAACAAGTATGTTTTTGCAGAATTATAATTATTAAAATCATCAATACAACCCTCTAAGTTCATATAATCCTATTGAATGACAATTTAATAAAATACCAATCAATATGATTATATGAACAATTCGTCTTTTTGGAGAATCATTTCTGTTACTGATAGTGTGTGACACTGTCTTTTTAAGGCCCGACCGAAGGTCGCGCACTGATACCGAACGCGTAGTGCTAAGCTGACGGTAAACTGCGTACACCCACGAGTCATACAGCTACGTTCGACAGATGTCAGCTTTGACCATCGGTCGAGCACAAAATCCAGCCTAAGGTTCGATGTGTCAACGCGTGTGTACTGTAGAATGACTCGACTGCTTCTCTGTTCGTCCCTTAGAGACCGACCTTAGAACCGTACCCCATGGAGGTGCCCTTAGCTTGTAGTTACATGGTTTATAAGATTTTATGCCCCGGTTGGAAAACTTATTAAGGCATCTTATAGCCTGGTTAAGCAGCCGACCACCTCCTAGATTGACCTGCGTGCCGCCGTTCTAAAAATGTAAAAGTCTACTCACCACTTGTATGACTTGATTGCTTCTCTGTCCGGCCCTCGGAGACCGACTCGGATCGCTCGCTGCTCCGCCGAAGCCCGCTAGGCCCACTCTTTCCACCGGCCAACTCCTGCCAATCATATAAGCGTTAGACAATATTTTTTGTCAAACTCTTCCAGTCGCTAAGACTTTTTGTCGCATCGTGAAATTATTGAATAATACAGTAATTGCAGCAATAAAATAATTTACAGTTCAGCCCAGAATGAAAAGCAAAATGCTCGATCAATTTATCAATGAAAAACTGCACAACATTTTACTGTTTTGTCTGAACCCATATACTTAACGCAGCTTAAACATTTACAGGAAAAAAATTAGCGACAAAAAATCGAGCGACTTTCTCAAACACTATGCACACGCGTTCCACTAAATACTCTTAAAACAAACTCAAGCTAACAATTGAACGCAACGGAAAATTAAAAAAAAATAGGGAAGTGGAACGAAGGGCATCAGAAAGCACAACGGGGTAAGTGATTAAACTTCATGCTGAATAAAAACTAAAAAGAAAACACAAAAACAGTGCAACCTATGAAATTGCATTCAAAAAAGGAATAAAACTAAAGTACTAGAACTGTCATTTTGTCAATCAGCTCTCAGAGTTACGTCAGTTGTATGAATGCGCTGACACATCGATGTAAAGTTCATACGAGGCAAAGTTGTTCTATTCTTATTTTGATTGCAAAGAAGGTATCTCTCACAACATTCTTGGAGTACTTACCGGAAGATGTTAACAGTTGTGTCCACTTAAGATGAAACGACAAAAAATATTTTATACCAATTTGACTATGAAAGTCGAAAATATATATTTCTTCACTTTTCAAAGCGCCTGTTTCCTAGGAGAAAGACTAGACAATCTTCCCGATATTAAAATTAACAATGGAATAACTTCGAAGCCATTAAAACAAAAAAAATGCAAGACCTTGTGAACTCCGTAGGGACGAAAATACAAAAACGCAAACATATTGACATACTGGATTTTTGTGTGTGTGTAAAAGTACTGCATAACGGACACATAATACAGGGTTAAAGTTTTTTTTTTATGTACATACTTATTGTTTCTAAATCCAAACACTTTAATGTTAGTAAAACGCACCCAAACCATCAACACTAAAATATTTGTTTTACTTCACATTCCACAAACGGGACCGACAAAGTAAGGTCCGACAAGACTGAAACACAGCGTAATCTGCGTTTTTAAAGGTCAGTTAACTAAAATACGTTGCATTTGGTTTCATACCCAATGCTAAATGTGTTCGTTTGAAAAAAAAAAAACGCTCCCGTCCATTGCGTGTCGCGTTATATAAACAAATGGGTAATCATCGGATGGGCGAGCAATTACAGTATAAGACGACTTTTAAACGACTAGCCTTGGTAAACACGTTTAAAAAAAAAAAGTAGCACTGGCTTTTCAACTCTCGGCTTTAAGCCGAGTATTGAGAATCTAACAGAGTGCATCTCGGTACGTCAATAAAATAATATACTGTTAGATTTTGAAGTCTCGGTTATTAATTAGTGCGTTTAAAATCCATTGCGCGGTGAAAAATCGCCCTTGGGTACGAGGGCTTACCTTCAAAAGAAAGTTAAATCAAAGACAATTTTTTTGGGATACTTGGAATACGTCACATTTATAATTTGGGCAACGCAAATTACGCTGCGTTTACCCTCATTTACCCTCGCAGGGGCGTACCATCCGCGCAAAGGTCACCGCCGCGAGCCGCACCGCGTAGCGGCTGTGCTCGCGACCGCTGAACACCACCCGCCGCGACATGCGACCGTTAGCGAGTGGACGAGTCTGAGGCCGCTCTTAGGAACAAAGTTATCGGTATTTTGAGGTTATATGATGTTTAAAGCGAAATTGAAGGGTATTAAAGACGCCATCAATGTGGAATACAGAAAAAAACTTCAATATAAGTAACATTTTTTATGAGTTTTAAAATTGTTTTTATTTTTCTACGATGATTATAATTATTTTGTCGGCTTACTAATTTGATATAAAAACTAAGCAGAATAAGCCATCTACGCATATATTAGCCCTCATCGCACAATCGTGAAAAAACTTCAATGACTTCGCCAAAGTAACAGTAGCATACAGCCCTTTTCCAATTATTTACCTCTGACAGCAGCAGCCCAACAGCAACCTTATTGCAATGTAAAAACAATAAAGAGCACTGTGATTTTGACAGATTTGTCAGTGGCAGCGACCCGAAAGCAACATTATTGTAACACAAAGGTACAAACTTTGGAATGGCAGTAGCATAGCGTCACGTGTCACCGCAGGGGCGGTCACTGCGGTGCTCTCGACCGCTGTACACCACCCGCTCGACTTGCGACCGTAACCGAGTGGAAGCGTCTGTGGCCGCTCTTAGGAAGATTTTTTTTGGAAATATTTTTCGTATATTTTTTATTGATATGTATGGATATCGCAGGCGTTTGAATATGTCAGTAAAATATCGCCAGCTATTCATTTGGCTAATAAAAAAATTAAAAAACTCGACTGCGTTAAAAGTGTACTTTAAAAAAGATGGACAGAAGATGACCTATTTCTCCAATCCCACACCGCGAAAGTACGGCACATAATAATCTCAAGCAGTCGGAGGCTTCTTAAATTGAACAGTAAAGATTAGTTTATATAATATGTAGGTTCTGATTTCGGACTTATTGACATACTCCTTTTGGAATAAGAGCAATTTTTTTTAAACAGAGTCAACGGAACTATAGTTTTCAGCTCATTTAAAACAACTTTAATTTCTCTACTCTATTCCGACAATTGGGATGATGACATTTTTTTTTTTTTATCTCAAAAGACTGTTTGTTTCCAAATAGCGCAAACCATATTACAAAAAGTGTAAAAGCTTAAAAAATGGCCGAGTTATAAACGTTTTAAGATAATTGTTAGACAAGGTCAACACTATCGTAGAAGTGACGTCACGACTATGTAACTTCATACTAGCGCCGTACATTGTCAGTACCGCGCGACAAGGACGGCAATTATCCCCTCCAAAAACTTTTAAAGCGTGTATCTTCTTCAAATTTACACCGATTTAACTGTTTTTTTTTCGATTATCTCATTTTTACGAAGCCTTCTTTGAAATTACATTATTTTTATGTTTTTTTTTTAATTAGTCATCATCCCAATTGGCCATTAAATAAGTAGCCACCTGGTACTTATGTATTGGCCCCAAAGGTGTACAGTTCAAAAGGACAATATGCGTAAAGGGCTTTTCTCAAATCTACTCTATTTTGACCACTAACCAAAACGGATGAAGTGACTTCATATGAGTAAAAACTTTCTAAAACTAGGGGCGAAACGAAAATAATCGTTCTCAGCTCATGAGCTCAGCTATACCTTCAAAATTATCTACTCTATTTGGACTATAAACTTAAGTAGCCACCTGGTATGCATTGACCCCATAGGTCCGCCCCCCGACGAGGGGCAGGCGAGGTTGCGAGGGTCGCGGGTGCGGGCGGCTCTGCTGCGGCACGACGCTGCGTGGCCGCGGCTCGAAGCACCGTCGACATCCACACCTTGGGTGGTAGGGGTTGTTGGGGTACATGGTTGACACTCATTTATACGCACATAATATATACGCAACGCTTTTTGGGAAGCTGAGAAATAATGCCAGAGCGGAAAGCCAGTGAAGCTGGACCGATATTGGATCATAATATTTTTTAATGCATTTAATTCACGTAGCATTAATCATGAACCATAAGCTATAAATGATCAGTGGATAATGGTGTTGGTTGTGCAATAAGTACTATTATTTTAAGTTTATAAATAGTTTATAACATGTCATTGTATTTTTTTTAACCCAAATAATTAAATAAACAAAAAGTCTTTAGTTTCCCTTTACAACCCAGACCAGAACCCAGTGTCCTGGCTTAGAACAGAGCATCCGCAAATTTTGATTCAGTGCTACTGGATGCAAACACTATATAGAAATACTAGATCAATGTAAATATGCTTTTAGGATCACCTCAGATTGAGGTCCCATTTTATAAAAATGTTTGTTTCAGATATTTAACAAAAAAAAAGAGCTTAAATAATCCACCCGTCAAGCCTACTACCCACTCTTCTATGTGCATATTACACATTTTATAAAAATACACATTAGTATTATTATCACATTGTATTTGTCCCTGTTTTTGTTAACATTCATCATGTTGTGAAAAGCGTTTGATGGAGATTCAATAAATAATTAAGCAAAGTATCTTTTAATAGCGGTATTTTAACAGTAACGAAAGCTGGTTGTTTTTTTATTGCGTTTTTATATGTGCGTATGGCAACGAATGTCAAGTCCAAGTATCAGAACAGTATGTATGACTTACCTCATGTCCTAGTGCGATCAGGCCTGTTGTCAAGCATGCTAGTATCACCAGGGCCTCGTAGTACGTGAGCATAGAGTAACTGACGGCAAGATGTCAACTCCTTGGTCGGGTTTTTGATTATTTATTTAAGTTTTATTTTATTTTAAATGGGGACTCAATGTATGTAGGTAGGATTAATTCGAAATTTGAATGTAGATGTGGTGGAGTGTGGGCGTTAGGAGGGAGCAGTTTTCAAATTTGAATTTCTTAGAATAGATCAAGATATATTGGGAAATGGAGAGCAGTAATACTAAGGATCCAAAAGTGGGGAGTCCTTGTCAATACTAAAAATTTTAAAGATGGAAACTTCGCTAAAACACCACTTACAGTTTAAATAAAAAGTTAACAACTAAAACGGAAAATTGTCAAGTTTATTTTACTTTAAAATTAAATGTTGATTTCTATATTTATTGAGTTACACAGTCCAGTTATAAAGATTGTTGTTGAAAAAGTTTTTTTTAATAGTTTATCGATGTACCACAAACTTTGGACGGCACAATAATTGTCTATGCACAAACAGTTTACATCTCAAACGGCGGCCTTCGATCTTAGAAAGAGTTCTCACACACTGTAAAAAACAGTCGTTTAAACACACATCGTAAAACTTCGTAATATTCAAAGGCCAAAGCCCTAAAAGAGGTCACATAAAAAAAAATCAACACTTCATTGTCTTTTCTCGAACAAGAGTTGGTCGCTGTCAGATTTGACAGCGGAATGCGCGGGAAAAATGGCGTTTTAGGTTATACCGGCGGGAAATTGCATTTTTACAATTTATCTAAGTTCGATCACACATTATCGTGTGACTTTCGCTATGATGTCGCGACGGTGACTGCTCAGGCGCCGTGAGGAGGGTGTAAGCCAAAAACCGATGCCAAATTTCACAATCGGCAGTAGATACGTAACGAACGATGTTAATAAATATATGATGTTTACACTCACGTGGCTAGGCTCAGGCATGGAGGGTGTGTAACTCACAGACCGGCGGGAAGGTCATGGGGTGAAGTTGTTCTGGGTCACGACCGAGACATGTAAAAGCTATCGTGGAAAGAATTTTGACTGCAGTGTTCGGCAGAGACGGGAATGCTTTTGCTGAGTAGTTTGACATGCCAAGGTTAAGGTAGAGGTGTTTCATCATCAGCCAATTGCCGTCCAATGCTGAACGTAAGCCTCCCCCAAAGAGCGCCAACCAAAAACACAGAAGTATTGAATACCCCCAAATTTCGCTAGAGAGGCACTTTCTGACCCATGTTAGACTTGGGGGATATGTCAACATGAGTTTAAACAATTATAAACTTATGAGTCGATTAGTAGGCCACGGGCATGGCCATGGGGTCTCAACTCGAACAAATTATAATTAGTCTTGAAAAGAATCTATGATTGATGGCAGCATAGATAACCATTATGAAATTTACAATCATTAGAAAGCGATAAATGGCAGAATTTTGGTTGTTGTAAGATTAGTAAAAATTAAACGTTCCTTGTTTAATGCCGATTTATTTATTTACACTCATAATGCACGTATTTTCAACAAAAATCATAAATGAAGCCTTCAACTACAATTCGAACCCATATAAAATGATAAAAGTAGCCATCTGTTAATAATTTTGTCTAGAGCGCCTTGCAGTAGATGGCGTTTTACTGAATCTGTTCTGTCATCACAGTAACCACTTTATCGTTACTAATTTAAATCAAACAACTTTTTTAAAAATATTATACTACTTTACATATAAATATAAAAGAAATCTTTTAAAACGTTTTCTGAACCCGGAACTATAAAACTATTGATTAAAAGGTTCGCAAGAAACGTTTATCAGTAGGTCGACTCCTAGATGGCGTTGTAAAACTAGTATCTGGCAAAAAGTGAGTCGCTGATGCTGCCATCTGTTGAATTTGGACGAATTAAAATAGCCAGTTCAGTAGCCAGACTTAGGGAGGTGAATCGTAGCAGGTGGCTACGAACATAATTTCTGCCTACCCCCATGGGAAGAAGGCGCGAGTTTATGTATGAGAAACCTGGGGGAATACTCTCTAAGTCCGTCAACAATAGTTTGATACTAAGGAATTCACCCTACTCCCGGTTAATTGACATTTTCGGAAACACACATCAGGAGTAAGGACCACTGTCAAATCGTATGCTCTTGCATTCTTAGTTTGGGGTCCAAATTAATCATATGTCAGTAGGTTATACGGAACAAGAAACTGCCGTAAGTCCGGCCGAAACTACTTACAGAGAAGATACCCCAGTATCTATCTCATCATAATCACGTATAAAATGAAATAAAACACAAAAAAAACACATGCACGGTGCACGGTACCGATTGGTCGTTTCCTATGGAGAAGAGCTGGCAAGAAACTCCGCGGTTACTCTTAAAAAAATAATTGGCTCTTAGAATGTTTTTAAATTATATTCTTAATAGGTACGGGAAACTGTTAGAAGCACAAGTGAATAGCCACTATTGGTACTGCATATCGTAGATAATAATAGTTGTAAGCAATAAAATCAATTACATAAAAATAGCAATAAGTCCTTGAACTTCATTCAAGCTACATCGCTTCGATATGACGCTAAAGGGAAATCGATATAGTATTGAATCGCCATATTTTAAAGAACACTGACGGTATTGTTCAAACTTTCGAGTAATCAATCTCAAACATTTATTTCAATATTACCAATTACAGGCACTTTTAATTGTCAAGGAGTCGGACAGCCAGAAATATGAGCCTATGAAGATTGGAGAAGCAGAGGAAAAAAACTCCACGGACATTAAACTCAACTCAAAGCATTTATATATACACAAACGGCTCGCTGATGGTGGCGCATGTATTGTTTCATTTAGCTCCCTTCAAAATTATTGAACTGAATGGTGCTGATTCATACGGACGATTTTAACGTGCACATCTCATAGATTTCACATGTATAATTTCAACACGAATGATGTAATACATTTTTTTAAGCTTTTTTATTAAATTAAAAGAGCGTCCATGTTGTTTAATTCCCGTGTGTGTCCCCATATGTACCTACTAGGTTTTGGAACGGGCAACTAGGTTCATCTTTCGGACTGACCCTTGACAATTCAAAAGTGCCTTTAATTGTCTTTTCCATACTAATATCCTACTTTGAATAATATAGTATTATTATCACTCGGTCTGTATTTAACATTTTCACGCCTACAACACTGGACGGATTCCTAATAAATGTCAATGCCAGAATGTGCCCCAGCTATTTACAGGCAATGTCATTTAATGAAAATAATTGTAATGATCTATATGGACCTTTTCATAATTCGTTGTTTTTCAGTAGAACTTGCCGATTACAAATCAATGATAAACGGAATTCAATCCCTGAAATTCCTATTGCGTTACTTATTGCGCAACAAAAAAGTTTTAAATACCTGTAAAACAAAAACTCATACATATTATGATTATAACAATTATGATAATGCGTAGCGTTTAAGTTCTTAAAATCGCTTTTTAACATTATAAACTGCACCTAACCTATAATCAATGTCAATATTGTTTTAAGATTTTAACATAAACCGCAAGTTCTACAGGCATTAGGACAAATGTTTGGTTAACAGTAATAAATAAGCTTTAAGATGCTGGATATTGCAGGCTTGTGAATGACTTTTTTATTTGTGTGGGGCAAAGTTCTGTAGAGTTTCTGGCATTGTCATTTGGCAAATAGATAGATGGTTTACTAAGGAAGGGCATAGCCAACAATTTTTACTTACTAGTTTGAAATAAATGCTTTGAGTTTGAGTTAACAAAAAACTTCCAAAAAACACAACACGTGACAAATAACTTTAATTTCGGAAGTCGCTGTCTTTGGTTATGTATTTGTATTTTTGTTTTTTGCCACAGATTAACAAAGATGATCGACAAAAAACTCTCTGAAATGTGTCCATTTGTCATTTGAAGTGAAGTGCATTTGTGTTTCTAAGATTTGGCAGATAGTGTTTCTATGAAAGACTAACCGCGCAGTTTCTTGCTGGCTCTTCTCCATAGGAAACAACCAACTGGAACCGAACCCCTGGCTTGTGATACTCGTATATGTGAATTAAAATATTTTTATTTTGAATTTCTGATTGGATTTTCCCTTTAGACCTACTTTTGACTGAAAATCAATTCCACTTCTCGTCAACTATGGTCTGTTCCAAACGTATCTGATGAAGATGTAAACAAACTGTCCGGCTCTGCAGTTAGTGCAGACCGGACGCTCTCGATCGACTTGGAATTATATGGAGTTGTTAATACTCATTTAACATAACCTTATTCCTGGTGACCTGACATACAGGTTTTGTGAAAAACTTAGTTTAGGCACCAGTCTTCCACAAATAATTATGAAACTATGTCTGTAGACTATTAAATACTATATCTGTAATTTGTGGACAAAAAAAAAAAAAAAAAAATTATTGAAAAAAATGGGAGGAAAACTGCTAAAGTCGCAGGCACGACAGATAGCCGAAGGACATTAACGGCCAAACCCACTGCACATAGAAAAACCTATCAATCTCTGGTCCCAATAAAACCAAAGTATGCGACCCTATAACGTGTTGCCAGCTATTTGTTTGACAGGGGCAGATAGAACTGTACTGTCTAACATCAGTAGCGATCTGTCTTAGACTATTTTTAGGGTTTGGCCGTAAGAAAATAGTTGTACTGTACGTTTTCTGATCCATTTGTTTACGTTTTATCAAATACTTTTGGAACACATTATGTACGTGTCCTCGTCAATACAAAAGCCAAACTGCAATTTCGAGGGTACCACTCATTTACGGAGCAGACCCATTTCAATCATTACGTAATATCATTGCAGATGAGTCTTTCATGTTAAGGATAATACAGCCAAGTTTAGTGGGTTCATATTAATGTTAATTAATACTTTGCACACTATTGCATACAATAAAGTTCTTCTAACTTAACAGCTTCTTCCCAGCTATAGCACTAGGAAGTGGTGAAGGGCCGGCGTGTCGGGGACTGTCTTATGTCATTTTGACGTTAAAAAGGTGTTGATTCTCACAGCTTAATTTGAATAACTGACTATTGATTTTGTTGGATTGGTGGTAGCAAGTTTTTTTTTAAATTAATTAATTATTAAATTTATTTCATGCGCTCATAATCTGCCTAGCCTTTTTTCTAACTATGTTGGGGGTTAGCTTCTCGTCTAACCGGATGCAACTGAACACCAGTATTTTACATTGACCGATTGCCTATCGGAAAAAAACAAAAAACCACCTTATTACCTAGATTTCATAGTTGGTAAGAAAACCAGTATAAGCTGGCCTCTTGTTCTATTAAAACTTCGTACTACACTATTGTCTCTAGGCCAGCTCAAGATCGCCCTGACATCCCCCCTCGCACTCTCTCATAATTTAAAAAATAAATAAGTAAATTATGACTGCTTTCCCTTCCATAGGTAAATCAACACAGTTTATTCATACATTTTGTAACACTGTCTCTTAAGATACAGGATATTCTAATTTAATAGACAGAGTTTAATCTATTGTGTACAGTTTTCTGAAGCATCCATATGTTTTATGTAAATTTTCTATAACATAAATTTAAAAAAAATGTAAACTTATAGCAAAAAGATATTTATTATAAGATCACTGTTAGCCCTGATGTGCGGTCGGTACACGGAGTAAATCCTCATTTCAGCCGTTATATTTAACTCCCATGTAATAGGTCACCATCAACCGAGTCACAAATCCAGATTCCAGCCCCTGAGAAACTCCTAATGGAGAAACCCAATTTTACTTCACAAGGCGTTTGGAGAGTATTGAAGCCAAGTCTACAAACGCCTTGTAAGTTTTAAACCGATTTGCCAAACAAATTCGGTCAAAAAATACAATGGCAATTCCAAGGTTTGTAAATGATTATGCAATGTTTGAGCATGGGGCCCAGAGGCTTAAGTGTTCAGCGAACACTAGACCAACGAAGCAGTCAAGTACCTCCTCCTTGTAATAGAATATGTTTTAAATAGCAATTATATTACATACCAACACAATTTGCACCCATATAAGCGGCATAAAATCCCACTTCATCACCACATTCCTCAGTACTACTAACACAGCACTCATTGTCACTTCTTTTACGTCACTCGTCTCTCTGACGTCATCAAAGTTCACTGACCTTCTAATTATCTCTGGGAAGTTCGACTTTTGCTCTAGTTTCATTAGTTCTCCAATTTAAAATTTTTGGCGGGAGTTTCTGCATTTTTTGACACTGACACTTCTATTTTTTTAAATTATGGACGGCTCAATTCTTATTCAGTATTGTTGGTTCAAAGAAATAGATTGAGGACCTTAAGGTCCTGTAATTCTTATACCTTTAAAGGTATAAGAATTACACGATCATGATCAGGTCCAAAGGAATATACCTATCACAGGTCCTAATTTTTGTCTCTTTATGTGACGAGATTTACGCAAATTTTCATCACTGTTTTACGAGCCCAAATGACAAACAGAAGGAAACTCACAGGTCCTTATTTCTTCAACAGAACTCCATTTTCAAACACTTCTTTCAGTCTAGCTAGCAACACACAGTTAAACTGGCCACACTAAAGGACTTAACACGATTCAAGACCAAGTCTTACATAAACACTTAACAGAGAATCTTCAAAGCCGTCATAATTTTGCGACCTTGAACACAGCGTCGACAAAAAGTTGATGTTTCTAAAAACATGACTACTGTTTTTGCATCAAATTCTCACTTTGATTCAGCTTGGCGTTATTTCCTAGTACATATCTTAGTATAATTTGGCAAATAAGTCAATGCTATTTTTTATTAATCTTTCAGGTACTTAGTCAAATTCAAAAAATCAATCTACCCAGCCTTTTTTCTCAATAATGTTTGGGTCGGCTTTTAGTCTCACCGAGCGACTGTTACTGGGTAACATACCCCCTTGGAAAGACTGGTTGTAGGTAGTTAAATTGTAGTGCAAAACATGTGCCTTTTCTCCCTCAAAAAGGCCAGCTCTAAATAGATCCAAAAATATCACACCACGAAAGTCCCGTAATTTTCAACCAACATTTTGTCACACAGACGCGAAATAAGGACAGTAAATTATTCGGGCTACGAGACGTCTGCTTATTTCCGCAAAAGGTGTTATACTAAAAATACAAGCTTATCATAATGTCATATAAATTTTTATCTTATGTCTTTGTTATCCGCGTCACATATATTACGTAATCTAGTGAGCATTCTTTTTCACAGACTGTATTCTGAACGTAATCGTGACGTCAAATGCTGAGATTTTGCCAGGAACGCGAAAACAAACAGAACCTTTTTTGTTGAAATTTTTCAGCAAGGTCAGTTTTGGGGTCTTGATATTTAATCAGGCATTCAGAAGGAAAGAGGAGTTACCCAGTAACTGGGTTGTGGAGGTCAGATAGGCAGTCGTTTTATATAAAATACGGGTATAAACTGCTTACTTAGACCGAAAGCTGACCTTAACGTAAACGGAGGAAGGAGAATGACTTCTTCACTATTCGTCAAATTTTTAAGCAAGAGTGAACCGGCATCTTATGAGTACGCTCGATCCATCGTAGACCTCATCCATTACTGTCTACCAGGCAAAATTAAGGTCAAGAAATCATTACAGAAAAAAGTGGTACTACATTATTCAGCTTGAGATTTGACTCCAACCAACTAACGTTGCAAGTTAAGCTTGTTTTCGAACTCCGATTCAAAATCGTTCTTCATGCTTGGTCAAAAGTAAGACTGTTTGTGGCCATACTAATAGTTCTAACGAATTATTTGGCCCAGTGGTAACAGCCGCGACTCAAACCTAGACGCTTTACTTTGTTTAAATTATTTCATCACCACTGCTCTCAAAACGGTGAAGGAAAACATCGTGAGGTCAAAGTCAAAGCATTTATTTCAAATAGGCCCATAAAAAGGCACTTTTGAACGTCAAAATTTACATTAAAAATAGAACTGATTCTAGGCGCCACTTCCAAAAAGTAGTTTCGTATGGAGAAGAAGTGGCAAGAAACTCCACCGTTACTCTTTTAAAATGTTTTACAATATTTTGTATACATTAATTATATTTCTAATGTGAAGACGATGCACCAAGAATAAAAATACTATACCACTATTGGTACAAAAAAAAATAAAAATAAAGCAAAGGCGTATAAATTAATCACGTGTTAAGTACATTGTGCTCACATATTTACAAACAATTGTAAAAATATATGATTTTCCTTGAGGAAACCGGCATGTCTTAGAACCAAAAATTCGAAGACGTGACAGCCAACCCACATTGGCCCCGCGTGGTGGATTACGGCCCACTCCCTCTCACAGAGAGCAGGCCTGTGTCCCAGCAATAGGAACATAATAGGCTGATTATGATGAATTAATTACCTGTAAAGTTTACGATACTGCCGTGAGCTAACGTGGGTGTATGTTAGTCTGTTAGACGATCATGATCTCGCTTTCGACCTATGATGCGGCCCCATTTCGGGAGCATGATTAACACAGGAATGCCTTGAATCATCTTCCACCTTTTCCTAACTGGTATATGCTTCTCGTATGACTATATGCGACCAAATAAACATGAATGTCACAATAACGAGGAGGAAAAAACGATTTGAAGTAGCTTTTTGAGGAAAAATACTCATAATATGTCAAGGTCAGGTCTTTTAAGACAGAAATAAGTGTGAATACATTTACATAACTTCACGCGTGTATTCCACTAAGTGCTAGACCTACTAGAGTACAGAGTAGAGTACATATTTAGCTACTTACGTTGAAGACCCGTGTAACAGGGAACGAGCCTAAGCCCATTAATCGTACTAACATCGCCAGCTGGCACTGAGAAATTCGCAGGATAGAAAATCCAATAACAGCCGATCTGGGCATCAAAACCAGGACCCACCGCTCAGCTAGTACAGTAGACCAATGAAGAATTCAAGGAAGAGTAATAAAAATAAACAAGAACACATATTTCGTAAAAATATAATTTAAAAAAAGTATTCATGGAGGTTCTTGCCCGTTCTTCTCTATGTGAACCTACTACGCTTTGGAATAGTCAACCAGCTTCATCTTTCTGAATGACCGACTCCTTTGACAATTCAGAAGTGCTCGTAAATTGTTTAAATTGCAATAAATGCTTTGAGCGGTCAGCCTTTATGGAAAAACAATTTCCGATTCAATTCAAATACACAGCCAACCAAATTAACAGATCCCACGACGATTCTACATCACATTCAAATCCTCATTTCCAATTGTTGTTATTTCCACTTGAACAAATATCAACCGTATCCCACTATAATTTAAGTTAATTTCAGAATGACTAGTACATTTAGAAGAGACAAAAACATTGAAGTTTGCAGCGCAAACTGGACTTTATATACTCGGTTATTAAAGTTAATTTTCCAAAAACACATTGTTGTTTACATGTTTGGTAGCAATATTTCAAACTGTTAGTAGCAAACACGTTCGTGCGTGTTGTTGCGTTCTCCATGACTAGTTCGATGACGTCACTGCACGTCAGTCGTCAAGCTATCAAGGTCAGTTAACCGCGTTTGACGTCACATTGTACACCTCAATGGATATCACCTGGAGTTACGCTAAGTCTTTTTAGAGATACATATTTCTTGATTTTTTAAAAATAATGTCTTGGCTTTTTATAGTCTCAGAAGGCCAGTCGCAATATAATTTCAGCGACAATCAATATAAGAAAGAATAAAGAAAAAACGTTTATTTTCGTTAATGACGCAGAGACCGTACACAAAAACAAAAAATAACAAGTTGGGGGAAAATATGCGTCACATCCACGCAAAACGGCCATCGCTCAGCTTAATGCTACGACCCTATGCGGGACAGAGCCCCAGCGCTGGTGCACAGCGACAAAAACTTGTAAAAAATGTAGGGAAATGAAAGGTATTTGAATGCGAACGTTTCTAAATACGTGAATTACACCTACATTCCTTGATGTATAGATGGGGAAGGCCAAAGAAACGATGGATGGACCGTGTGGAAGATGAAATGGCTAGAAAGGGGGAGACTACCGAGATGGCGACAACCACAACCCAATTGGTATACATAACATAACATCACGCCTTGTTTCCCCGAAGGGTTGGGCAGAGGTGTATCTGTACACCCACATTTCGCCAGTTATGTTTATGTCCCATGTAATAGTGTGCAAGCCTATTGCCATCAACCGCTGCTACTGAGGAATTCCAGATAGAAAAACCCAATAACACTTTGCCCGACCTGGGAATCGAACCCAGGACCTCAAGCTCGACAGTAGCGATTGCAACCACTAGACCAACGAGGCAGTCAATTGGTATACGATCAGGACAATAATGAAGTGTAGCAAGTTTATATGACCTTGAAACCTGGGTTACATTTTTGTTATTAACAGGGCATTTTTAAAGACGAAGAGCCATATCGCGCCCAAAACAACAAATTGTCCAGCGAAAAAAAATGATTAACCCTAAGGAAACCCACCCCCTATGCTATTTAGTCGCATAGTTTAAGTTTTGTGCCCTGGATGGAGGCCTAAGCAGCCAACCACCTCGCTGGTAGACATGCGAGAGTAGAGAGTTAAGGAGGTCCTCCTCGAACAGGGTAACACATTTCTTCCCCTGGCACTTTGGGTTTGGGCCCAACTTTGTATGAAACTTGAATCTCATATCAACTTATAACGTGAATTCGTGATTGAAATTTGACTGCGGATTTACTGATCTTGTTTCGATCACGCTTTTAGGTCGAGATGTATTTACGTTACTTAGAACGTCCTTTGGGTAAGCGTTATTCCTTTTGACCTTCCCTTACTCTTACAGCCGTTCGCATTCAAACTTTCCTCACGACTTTGTCCTCATTCCTCTGCGTCACATGCCAGTACCATAACAACCGATTTCCGTAAACTTCTTAGTTAACAGTGCCTCTTTCAGACTTCCTATGTACTCATTTCTTTATACTATTTACTATTCTATCCATCCGCGTAACACCACACATCCTTCTTAGCATTCTCATCTCAATAAGCTTGGTACACTTGCGACCGCTAAACCAGTTTTTGTAAAACCGATATTAGATAATACTAGTGTCTCCTGTACACTTTGTTTGGGCAGTGGATTCTATGGAATACATAATGAACCTTAAAGAAAAAAACAATCTGCCTGCCTTCCCCCAACTATGTTGAGGTCAGCTTCCAGTCTAACCGGATTCAGCTTCCAGTCTAACCGGATTCAGCTCCCTATGTTTTTTTCACAAATCAACTACTGGGTAATAAGATACCCTTTGGTAAGACTGGTTTTCAGACTTTCGGGCTTCTGGCGACTCGTAACGACTGTCAAAGATCCACGAATGCCAGCCGGGACCAACGGCTTAACGTGGTCTTGGTATGTAAAGATCGCCAACCATGTAGGAATCAACCGCGGCAACGAAGCTTAACTTGATCGATCGACCTGTGCATTTATTACTGCCCATAAAACACAACTATAATCAAATCATAAGTTATAGTTGCTGGTGTTAACATTTCTGGACTAGATTTATTTTGTCATAGAAGACTGCATGGTTGAGTTAGAAAGGTAAAAGATAAGAACGCAAGTCATTGGTAGGTACCGCCAATTGTATAATCTATCTTAATCTCAGTTGATTTGCCCTGTAAACTTGGGTTTATCGAACACCGCAAGGAATAACGATCTTGGGCACAATGCCATATTCAGCCACCCCAGCTAGGTTGCCGACAAGCCAGCATACACCATTGTGTACATGGCATACCACAATACTGGGAGACTGCGTGTGAATTAATGTGAACCGAAGATCCTAGCCGTAACACTTCTTAAAACAAATCTATACTTATAACTACGAAAAGATTGCAAAATCGCCATTTTTCCGTGCAAGTCCGCGTGCAAAACATAATCCAAATAAACAACCAACTTCTCTTACCGGATAAAACGATGAAATCACATTTAACATTTAAAAAATATCACAATTACAAAGAAAAAATAGATTGCAAAAAATGTTGTATCGAAAAGCTCAAATGTCATAAATGCTAAAATTGACAGATTTTTGGCTTTTGGAACGTTCCGTCAGAAAATACAAACTGCCAGTTTCGGACCATAGACGCGAAAAGTTTCAACACAGGAGAGGTTAGGTTAGCAAACGTCAAAATTTTAGCGCGCTTTTTCTCAAGATGGCGTCGTGACACGTGGCGTTTTAAAAAGCGTGGCAGTCGTCTGTAGAGTTTTCCCGAGTTATTTTATTTCTAGACGTTACATTTCGCGCTGTGTATTTTTAGCCACGAATTTCTATCGGAAAGGGGACGTCGGGTCGTTCACTAGATATTGTCGCTTGGATATATCTATGCGAAATGTTTTCTGGCAGCAAGCAATAAGTATGTACCTAGTGTTGCTAGATACTTCAGCGATGAGTCTGTAGGAACAAATGGCCTGGTAGAAATCATGCTTGTAATATAAATGTAAGCATGCGCTCGATGGCTCGACATTCATTCCCGGTCGCAGAGAGGAGGCCTGTGTCCCAGCAGTTGGAAGGATCAAGGTTTTTACTTTTTGTTTTGAGCTCTTTTGACAGGCTCTATTTTAGTTACCGATTACTGTCCCAACTATCCATGATACTTTTTATTACGGGATGGGCCTGCTCTTAACCACAATCTCGCCTTATGAAAAGCGAAGGATGAGGTCACATTAACACTTGCTGTAGAAAAATACAGGTTTTAGAATGAACCACTTTTTTGCACACCTGCAGCAAAGTCCAAAATAAGGGAACTTTTTTAACCAGAGGGTACGTGTCATAGTTTTTGTAAAAAATCATTACAATATGTGACATATGAGACATTCTAAACATCTCAGCTGCTTTATATTTTTAGCCTATATCGAAGTTCAATGATTTGGCTCAAGGAATGTACGATTTACGAACACGATAATTTCACTAGCCAGCGAACATCTTAAATCTTGAAGAGTTTATGTTAGAATTTTGAGAAGGCTAGATAAGTGGCTAATGGGGAAGAGTGCATAATTAATGATTGTAAAACTATTGCGACAGCTTAACGTTTCCTCAATATATTGGGGTCAGAAGAAAGTATCTCATTGAACCAGAAACTTCGTACAAATGGTTTTCGCAAAAGCTTCTTTAGCTGAGTTGAGGGTTACGCTATTCAGGAGTCCAGAACTAAGAGTGGACTGATTCAAGTTGAGCATATACCGGCTAATTTGATAATTGTTCAATTTCTCTTGTCACATGGCTCTGACAAAGCTGGAGAGCAGGAAATAAATGCTACTCCATAAGTCTAGGATATGACACTGAGCTTAGCTGTTTTTTTTAAGTAAAATAAATAAAGAAAGTACGTTTATTTGCGGTAAACATGACGCAGATAAAGAACACAACAAAAAATACCAAGTTTGCGGGTAATATGCCATCGACCATCGCTCAGCATAATGCTACGACCCTATGTGAGAAAGAGGTATTCAGCGACAGCCGGCGTTGACGTGATGACGTCACACGATGCAGCATACGAAAATATAAAAATAAGAAATAAAATAAATACACAATACCTAGTTCTAATTCATCACCATATTGATGATGTGAGAGATTTAATAATAAAGAATCATGTAGAATGGCTTAATTTACACATATTTTTATCACACGATTTGGATGATGATGATTTAGCGAAATTATATAGAAGCAGACCCCAGAAGGTTTGAGTACGAATGTGGATGGCTATTAGAGTAAGGTGAGACCAAATAAACAATGGATGGACTGTGTGGAAAATGATATGACCAGAAAGGGGGTGACTGCCGAGAAGACGACTGATAGAGAAGTATAGAAGAACAATACACGTTGCACCGACCCCTGATTAATTGGGATAAGGGAAGGAGAATGATGTCATAGAAGCAGACCTCAAACATAACAGGGAAGATTTTCAAGAGAAACAGTATGTTATAGAAGAGACCTACGCTCTCTCTTATAACGGAGCCACCATTGGCGAATGGTGGCTCCGGTCTATTGTTCGTTCTGGGAGTTTGAAACCGCAGATTTTCAGCCTACAACTCTGGACACTACTAGAAAAGTTCAAATCCCTACAGGTGTGTAATACTCGCGGCAGTTCATTGGCATTTGTATTGAGGTCATGTATTTGTGTGCGTGACGCCTACGTGTCGCGGCATGTGTATGTGTGCGTTTTTAAATGGAGTCTATCTGTTGGTGTTCATGACTTCCTGGTACTTGCTAGCGTCACAGGGGGTAAGCAGAGGTGGTGGAATGTTGGGTTTTATTTGGTTTAAATGGTTAAGTAAGGTTGATTGAGAATGATTAAATTAGGTGGAAGGTATGAGGCAGCCTTACAATCTTAAACATAAAAGTACAATTCAGGTACGAAACACATCATTTTTTTTTTTGGGTGGGAAATCATCAAATGACTTCTCCCGCTCTGGGTGGAGCGGGAGGGCGTGTCAGACTTTTACTGACTAAAACCCACCCGTGTTCCTTCAGTTGCCTGTGCCAGGGCCACGGTTTTCTCTGTGGAATAACCCGCGACCCTGAGGCGTCGTACGAAACACATCTGGAATCATACTTAAGTGCGTTTTAGTATCTAATTTCTACATTATTTCATTAATTTCTTGATTCACGTAAGTGAAATCGAAGGTGTTTGAAAAATATGGTGTACACTACTCCTAATGAACGGTACTTAACGCGAGCATTCGCTTTGCGAATTTATTTTGCAAAAATTGTTATGCGAGCATTTGTTACACGACAAACTTTTGTGCTTAATGTATTCGTTCTTAAGTCCATAACGTAAGTTCTCTACACACAAAAAATCCAATCCTCTGCCCTGAACCCTTGAATGTAAACTCCACATAAGCATACTTTTCATAAAAGCAATAGTCGTTTTTATCAACTTTGCCGAAGCTCTTAAAATTAATTATACACACAAAAATCCAGTTCCTTACACAATCAGCTGGTCTATTTTATAAAATTCTCACTGAGAGAACTAAGGTGAAGTGAGAAAAGAAAGAATAAAAATATTTTATATGGGACACGCACAGGATATATAAACGTAAAAAGTAAAAAAAACGAGCAATTAAAACTACAGAAACATTAAAATCCACCAACAATAAAAAGGCCTGTGCGTGCGGGGCCAAAAAGGCTCCTCAGCATAATGCTGCGATATTTAAACATTAAAACCGCAGCGCTGGTATTCTGACAGCAAGCTAGAAGTGAACTGTCTTAATTGACAGTTCTCTTCAAGTTTACTTCATCAAACTTCACAATGAGATCTTCACAGAATAGCACTACCGAACGTAAACCTAATCGTTGAAACGCAGGAATATAACCAACATCCTTGAACACGCTGCGTCATTTTACTGTTTTGTGTTATACAACGCACGCAACCATCAAATATTTAGTTGGATTTGATTGTCCCTGACTTCAGTGAAGATGTAATTACTTATTGTACCTACGTTGAATTGAAGAAGGTTCTAAGTTACTACTTTAATGCCCATAATATTAGTTGAATTCACGAAACAATGCTGGTCTAGGCTTAAATTTGTAGTCATGTGGCATCCACAAACCCGCACTGTGTCCGCGTGGTTGATTACGGCCCACTCCCTCTTACAGAGAAGAGATCTGTGTCCCAGCAGTAGAAATATTATAGCCTATAATGTTTCTAGTGCTTGAGCATTATAATATGCTATGTTTAACTTATGTCGCTCAAAGAAAAGTTATCGCAAACGTCCTCAAGTTGTTGTTGTGATTTCAACAACTCTATAATAATGCATATAATTAAGAGACACACTGTAAGACAAATCGATGAAACATTAAAACATTAATATAATTACAAAACATTAATATAACTACTAAAGAATTTGATATGTTCCAGTGACACATCTCAGTTATTTCAGAAGTCAAGAACCTTCTCTCAAAAGCTAAAAAGTTGAAGAGTTTTCTCGAAGTGAAACTTCTAAATCAACTAGAAAACAACCATAACAAACATCGTCGTCTATGGTAGCTGAAAAGGACATAAAACTCTAAAACTAACACGCTGTTTTTAAATAATTTTCGAAAACAAAACTAAAAACGTGCATATAAAAGAGCCAATATAAATGAGGTGCTGAGTTTCGTGGCTGCTTCGATCTTGGCGGCAAAAAAATTAAAAAATAGGAAGGACTATATGAGTGAACAACAATGGATTGAGGACCTGATTAAAGATGACCATACTAATATTATAAATGCAAAAGTAACTCAGTCTGTTGCACACGGATAGAGACAGAGTAAGAACAGGATACTTTTTATCCCCGAAGTACGTTCCAGTGGGGTAAAAGCTAGTAAATATTAGGGGAACACACAAGAGGGTAGTCTTTTCTCGAACTTTAGTTAAAAATGAAGGTAGTTATGAATTTACTTTGAATTTTGAATAGATTTGAGGTCGATTGATAACTACCTATAACAAAACTTGAACAGCTAAAATCAAAGCCTGAGTTTGTATGTGACTCTGAAATCGCCAACACTACTTGAGCAAGCGTGGTGATCGATGCTCATGCCGTGTCTATATGAGAAGAGGCCAGTGAGACAGTCATAGTCTGGTACTATTATTTTTATTTTATCCTCAAAGTCAATCCATTGCAAACAAATTTCCCAAGAATTCTGCAAGAATATACAAGAATATCGCAGATAAAAAACAACTATTTTTGTCTATCTTTTAATGAGAATTTCACTAACGCCATCGAAGCAACCACGAAATATTACGAAACAAAATGAATACTTACCCCTTTCATATCTTCTAAATCCTTCGTATCCAATAATCTTCGCCTCGCAGAAGGGGTCTCCGGACTAAGGTCATCAGTCGGTTCACTGATTGTACTCTCAGTACTCGTCTCCATAGATTTAACATCTTCCAAATGATTCGTGCCTTCTTCACTTTTCTCTGTCCTCTTTTTCAAATAATTCTCATGTTCAAACGTTTTATTCTCAAAACCGGTACCACTCGGAGATTCAATATCATTATCAAGAAGTATTCTTTCATCTTCTGAGTCTATATATTTCAAATTAGCTCTTGCTTTTCTAGGTTCATTTTTAATATCATTCTTAGGAGCTTCTTCGTTAATTGTATGATTTATTTCTATTTGTTTTTTCGGCGTACTTCCTGAGGAGACAGGCTGGGAAATCTGTATGTAGGAAGCGAAGTTAGATGTATGTTTTGGCGCTTTCGTTTGCTTTTCTATATCACTTTTTATATCTTTGATTTTATGTCCTTCAGAATTATGTTTCTTGTAATCTACATCGCCATTTTCTACATGGATTACTGTGGATTTTTCTAAAATCTTACCTATAGGATTGTTTGGGTCTAGCTGGCTTTTAATGCTGGCTAAACGTTCGGAAGGCAGTTTCGAAGTTAAAGAAGTGGACATGGAACTATTTCTATCGTGTAATGGTTTCGCTAGACAAACTGGCTCGGATATAGTCTTACTTAGTGATAAATCTGAGTTGGAGTTTGATCGGGAGCTAGACGACCCAATCTCCCATCGCAAACCATTTTTTTCGTACGGTAGATGAACTGGTACTGGTTTCTCGTCCTTAGGGACGATTTTCGTATACCCTACTGTACCATTTTCGCAGTCCTTTAGCTGGTTTAGATACTGTTCGGTGTACCGCGAATCGTTCGCTGGTAGTTTCGTTACCGTCATTTTTTGGTCGAATCTCTTTCTTATCTCGGACACCGAGGGTACTTCGTTCCCGTTCGTATCTTTGATACCGTTAAGCATTCCTCTCTTGTAAGCCGGCGACGTTTCCTTATACGATCTTCGTTCCGGTCTCTGGTTTTCAAATATTATGCTTATTTTTGGTTCTTGTGACGTAAGAATGCGACATGTGAACAGTGTGTGTTAGTCCATTTATTTCATGCTTGCTGTAATACCTGGTGTATCATTCATGGTACTGACTGGCTAACTGATCAATCGTGAGTACTACGATGTTATAAAGTAGCAGGATGTAGCATCAATGTTACACGTGAATGGTATTACAAGCAAATATCGCATCTATGTTACTACGGTGACACGTTTTGAAAGGTTATTATTGTGTAACGTTTTCTGGCAGTTAGGGCCTTTCAATCGGTGCAAGTACTACTGTTTTGGAAGCTGTCAATTTAATGTTTGGCTCTTTATTAAGTGCGATGTTAAAGAACGTACACACACACTCACACGCGCACACATAATGTTTGTGTGCCTGCGAAATTTTTGAAAAAATAACCAGTTGTTTGTGGTTTTGGTAATTTTGAAATAAGAACTTATCTGATGATGATGATATGACCTTCGGGGAGGGTCAAACGAACTTTGCCGAAGTTTATGTGATGATGAATATGAATTTTGTATGTAGAAAAACATTCAGTCGCGAAAGATTTTTGAGTCTTAACGAATGAATTTGAAAACAAAAAATAATTTAGACACAAATAAACAATGATTTATAATAGATGGACGACGTCTTGAGAGATTATTTCACATAATACTTCGGAGGGTATGATTTTTATTTTTATTAAAATTTATTACGTTCTTTTTATTATGTTTTTACCTACCTAACCTAAAAATAAATTGAAAATCCAAGAAAAACAAACAGCCAATCGTGTTACTAGAAGGATAAATGAAAAAACTTTTTACATGCTGTCATTGTGACAACTGACAGTGACATAAAACCACACAAACATAATTAATCTGTAGAGTGAGAGTGTGACAAACATTATATCCATCTCTTTTACACTTAGGAATCGAAAATAGAGAGAGATGAGAGAATACAGTCTGGAAAAACTTCAAATTCAGTTAACACAAAATATAACGCTTAACAATAATACTGGGCCTGGATCACAGTAAAAAATGAGAATTCCCTTTCTTTGAAACACCCAAAAAAAATAGATTTCGTTTTGGACTCTCCAACCATAAACTCTAACCGCCCCATTGAAAAGAAATAAATAATGCTAAAAATATTCATGACCAGAAATTCGTTACAACTGTTATTTTGTATTGTTAACACTGTCCAAGGTTAAGTACATTAATGGAAAATAATGTGGCTGTGGATGTAAATAACTATGCTGTGGTCAGCTTCCAGTCTAACCCGATGCAGCTGAATACCATTATTTTACATGGATGACTGCACTATATGACCTCTAAACCCAGTTACTGGGTAACTTTGGGGTGGTTAGCGTTTGGAAATAATAATAGCCAAAATTCAATGTAAACAAATTTTTTAACAATATTGTTACCATCTGAGCAGAAGTCAAATCTATTTGGCTTATTAGACCAATTGTTTGAGAATGCCATGAAAAATGAAGCCACTTAATGCCCACTCCGTCTCAGAGAGAGGAGGCCGGTGTCCCAGTTGTGGGGATGTTATTTGCTAATTATTATTACATAAAATTGTCACTCCCCCACGCTACAGATTCTTTCAGTTAAATGTGTCTTGTGTAGTGTAGTGTATTGTTTTTGTAGATTTTCTATGTAGTGTGTAGTGTTTTTTTACGCATTATGCGTAGTTTATTTACCTTTTCCAATGAAGTGTGTGCCAATTTAGTTTAATTTTTTTGAAATGCTATATTTTTGTATTTTTTTAAATGATTTTTAAGTATTTAGTACCGTTATGTATTTATTCTTAGCTAATACAAGAACTCATTTGACAAAAAGAAAAACTCAATACTACTTATTATTTTTGTTTAATAATTTAGTGATGTACTTATTTTTTAGGTATTTATTTTTTTATTTAATTATTCTTCTACTAGCCTTGTTGCATTCAGAATGATTCAAGTATTAAAGAATTCGTGACTCGTTCTCAAACATTTCAGGTCAAGGCTAATAATATTATTAGAATCAAGTATCTGAATATTTTACAGACTCATTTTTATTAACAATTAACGTAGACATTTCGTATCTCGAAATATGATTTTTCGGATTCCTAGACATTATTATTAAAGAATTTAATTTTAATATTTGAAATAGTACATCAAACATATGTTATTTTAATTCTGGGCTTCTACATTTAATTGACGAGCCTTAGACTCTATTAATTTTGTATTATTTAAATTACCTACTTAACTTTATACTACTTAAGTGTTAATAACTACTTAAGTACCTACACATTCTGCTACCCTTAATTAGCGGTTTTTGTGCATGAAATTAAATTATTGCTACCAATACTTTCTTTTAAATCTTAAACCACAAAGCACAATAATAAAATCCGAGTCCGTTCCTAAAACTTTATCACAACTAACATTTACAAAAAAATCATCAGAATATGTCAACACAAAAAAAATATTAAAAACCAAATTACTACCAAAAAAATATAAAATTTCGCAGACACTCAAAATAAAAGTACAATATATTAAAAATAATAAAAGAAATATAATACATTGATACTGAAAAACAAAGAAAAATTACCTCTGAAATTGTTGCCGCAGAATTCCTTGCTTTCCTGGCAAGTCTTGACGGGTCCGCTGCCGGTGGTCTACCAATATCATTTGAAATAGATTTCGACCTTGAAATCTCCCCACAATTCTGATTCTGCTGCTGCTGAATCCTCTGCGTCAACGGTATATAATTCGCTGGAGAATATTTGTTATACCACTCCGCGTGTGACATAGCCAAATCAGCAGAAGTTAGCAAGGGTCTCCGATTCCTCGGTAACGGGTCAGTTGAGGTCTTGCTGCTTTCACTTCGAGTTGTCGAAATATCTCTAGACCTGGACTCACTTCTTTCAGACCTATATCTGCTGCTAGAGACACCACTGTCTGAATCAGCGATGCTCGGAGCTCGAGAGCTCCTCTGTCTCTCGACCACGGTTTTCCGATCTCTGTTTCCATCGATATCAGAGAATCGCGACCGATACTCAGAACGTTCATATGTGCGTAATGTATCATAATTCCCGCTTGTGGATCTGTAGTAAGGTTTTTCGACAGTTGATGATGTCAGGGTCGATCTGTATGACCCTGAAAGGCTTGGGGAGGTGGTGCTGTACCGAGAGGGTGATACGACAGGCATGTTGGCAGAATTCTTTCGTTTTTTTTCCTAGTGTGTTTGACACATATCCTTAATATAGTCTTGGCTTATGCTATCCTAGTCTATGTTAATTTTAATTCTGGACGGCGGTCGTTTTCTTTGCATTGTTTTGCTTTAATTACTTTGCTGTAGAATTGCTGGGTTTGTTTTCTGTAACAAAGGAGAGATATTGGTTAGTTTTCAATTGAACTGAACAAGGGGTATCTAGTGGAGATCGGAGAGGCCTATGTAAAATACTAGATGTCACTGCTTGCGGTAGCGTCGAGGGTCGGTTTGCCCCTTTCCCTGAAATATGGCGAGGGGGGGCTGATCTTTGCGTTAAGCTAGTGAACGGGTGCTGCTTGTGGTGACAGGTTCTTTTGCTGACCATGGTTTTGTTTTTCATTAATTTTCTAAATTTATTTTACTTATAAGGTCCTAGTTTATCATTGACAACTTCAAGTTACAGCTAAATGAATATGCAAGCGGGCATGCCCTTATTGCCTGGAGGCTTTCATTATGGTATTAAGTTCTGTTTACGTTTTTATTATTTATTTTGCTCGAGTATAGTTTTCAATGTTTTTGTTGGTATAATGGCGTGTGCTAGCCGACATATAATTACCTACTTCCTATTGTATAGAACCAAGTTCAGCTGTGCTGCTGTGGAGTTTGTTGCGCCACTTCTTCCAAGATAAAGCACTAGGAAGTAGTGAAGGACGGGCGTTTTGGGGGACTGTCTTACGTAATTTTGACGTTCAAAAACTGCTGATTTGGTTCCGGTTAGTCTAGAAGCGGACCACAACATAGAAGGGTAAAGCTAGGCGGATGATAAGGGCTCGCGTACACTGGCGCAACATAAAGGCACCGCGTGCCGCGTGACTAGGCGGTGCCTTTGTGTAGGCCTGTCGCGTAGCGCCTGTTTGTAGGAGCCTTAATAACAATCAAACTGATTACCAACTGCCAACCTTTTCGCAACTTTGTTGAAGTCTTCCAATCTAACTGGACGCAGCTAAATAATTTAACTGAAGAACAACAACAAAAACAACCATTGAATTTTGAAATAATTGTCAAACAGCCTCGTTCGCAAGTGAATGCAAGCGCGATTGCTCAACGTCTCTGTTCTGGGTTCAATACCCAGTTTGTGCTAAGTGTTATTGGGATTTTTGTAGTAGAAGTGCCCGGTTGATGGCAATAGGTTCGCCCCCTGTCACATGGCACTTAAATATAAATGGCAAAATATGAATGAATCTTCTAAATTCACCTCTGGCTACCCCTTTGAGGACTACAGGTGTGATGTTGTGTTTTATTTTTAGTATAGTTTTAGTCAATATTCCTAGAGAATCAGGTCATTATCCATAGTAGAACGGTAAGCAATGCTATGAAGTACAATAGAGGCTGCTTGCCAAGAAATAGTTACTGCTGCCTTGAAGAATTGTAGTTAATTTATTATAATTCAGAAACACAAATTTAGTGCATATTTTATAACTGTAGCTGGTCAACAAAGAGTGTCCGTGGAGTTTCTTGCCGTTCTTCTCCATAGGCATCTACTACGCTTTGGAATGGACAACTAGCTTCAGCTTTCTGACCAACGCCTTGATAATTAAAAAGTGCGTGAAAATGTTTAATTGTAATAAATGTTTCGAGTTTGAGTTTGACCTTAAGTGGCCTTGGACACTAAGGTTCCACCCCACTAAAACTATTTCCTCCTCATTACAAAACAAAGTCTTTAGACATGGTTCAAACCATCGACTAATGTGTTTTAATTCATAAATAGGAGGAGGTGATGCATTCGGCTTTATGGTTTTATTTGGTAGAGGACTTGACTGCCTCGTTTGTTTAGTGGTCGCAAGAGCAGTAGCTGAGCATGAGGTCCGGGGTTCGATTACCAGGTTGGGCCAAGTGTTATTGGGTTTTTCTATCTAGAATTTCGCAGTAGCAGCCCAGTCTGGATTTGTGCCCGGTTGATGGCAATAGGCTCGCCCCCTATTACATGGGACTTACCCATAACTGGCGAAATGTGGGTGTACTGTAAGTACACCTCTGCCTAACCCTTCTGGGATTACAGGCGTGATGTTATATTTTGTTACTTGGTAGAGGAAAGTGTTTCCATAGAAATTGGTGGCAAACTACAAAAGTTTAAAACCGAAGACAGCAACTTCCAAAATTAAAGTTATATTTACCCGACTACGGCGAAGCATAAAAGAGGGTTTTGATTTTGACCGGTACGTATGTATCTACACTTGGGAGCAAATAAATCGAGCCACTACCTTTTTTCACGTAAAATGGTAAATATTTTTGGGAATATGGAACGTATCAATTCGAACTATATATCGCCTAAAAGTTAAGTTAATAACCTTAACAATGAGGGTAAATTATTGAATAATAACCTTATTGAATGATAAATTATTGGCTCTGCAAGAAAAATGGTAATTTTGATAGAAAATTTAGTAGGGCTAAAACAGTCCATAAAAACAATAAAAAACAAAATTATTGCAAAAAAAATATTCTTAATAACTGGTATTACCCCCCCCGTGCCCTGATGCATTCTTGTAGCCTATTAGTCATCGATCTGATCAGAGTTACGATGACATATTGTGGTATGTTCTCCCACTCTTCAAGCACAGCGACTTTAACCTCGGGAATGGATGAAACAGCGGGAACCCTGGCTCGGACTCTCCGTTTTAGCTCGTCCCATAGGTGTTCGATCGGGTTCAAATCGGGACTTCGTGCTGGCCATACCATTTGTTGAATCCCGATCGCAGACAAGTATTCCGTAACGATCTGCGCGGTATGAGGTCTCGCATTGTCATGCATAAACAAGAAATTTTCTCCGACAAAACCAGCATACGGCATTACGTGGTCTTCAAGAATGTCAGTTATGTATCGGTCAGCTGTTAATCCACGTCTACCACTGCCATCGTTGGCGGGGTCGACGAAGACAAGTTCCGTTTTTCCGTCTAGAGAAATTCCTCCCCACACCATACAAGAACCACCACCAAAACTCACAGTTTCTCGAATGCAACATTGGGCAAATCTTTCACCAGGACGTCTATACACTCGGTTTCTCCCGTCATTGCTAAAAAGACAGATTCTTGACTCGTCAGAAAACAAAACTGACCTCCAGTCTCCTAACGTCCAATTAATGTGTTCTCGAGCAAACTCCAAGCGAGATCGGCGGCGATGAGCTACAGTCAATTTTGGGCCAGTTGCTGGTTTGTGTGATGTTAAATTTCGTTCCTTTAGTCTTCGTCTCACTGTCCACCTACTGATTGCGACACCTCGAACGTCACGTAACGCTTGCTGTAGCTAAACAGCATTAAGTCCACGGTCGCGCAACGAATTGGTTGCAATAAAGCGGTCGTCACGTTCTGTTGTTGCCCGTGGTCGGCCAGTTCCAGGTCGCCGAACAAAAGCACCAGTCTCCAGATACCTGCGGTATACCCGCTGTACCTTTGAACGACTCAAATGAAGTCTGCGTGCCACTTCACGTTGTCCGTGTCCAACCTCAAGTAAAGCTACAACTTGGGCAGCTTCCGTCGGTGTATTATCCATTTTATCAGGTTATTTTGATTACACATACACAGATAAAGACAACAATAACAAGTAATATGGGTATGATTAACAAAAACCTCAAATTTAATCTTTTCTTAACAGAGTACAATAAAAATGTCATAAGCAAATTAAATGCGATAATTTTATTCTACCCTTTAAACTTTAATTAAAATGAAATTTTGACAACTAACTACCCTCATTGTAAAGGTTATTAAATACCCTTTTAGGCGATATTTGTTTCGAATCGATGCGTTCCATAATACCAAAAATATTAACCATAATGCGTGAAAAAGGAAGTGGCTCGATTTATTTGCTCCCAAGTGTATGTTCATCTGTTCCTTCATAACTTCTAAACTACTTGTCATAATTTAACAAATGAGGTATTGTTGGAAGCGTCTTGATTGTCCGCTGGTTATAGGCTATATGACGTCACATATGGTGGCCTCTAGAGGACGTAAACATTAACTTTTAAAAAACCATTATAAATTTGTACGTGTTCCTGGTACCCACATGGTATAGGCATGCGACCAAGGCTTTACCCTGACCATTTTTGCACCTTTGTCTTGATTTCTGTCAGAAATATTTTGTTGTTTCGTACTTTTTAAAGCGTGATTTTTCAGTAGTCGCGTTTTAATTTGTGTCTACTTTGTGGTGTTTTTTTGGACGTCGCTTGTTTCTTTTTGTACTAAGAACCAAACTACATCGAAATGCCTTCTCTTTTGTACAAAACTGACAACTTTAGTCAGGTACCAATTTGACAGTTTTGTAGAACTACCACCATCCAGAACACCAGTCAGAATAAGGTACTAAATGCAATAACTGGCTCGAACGTTAAAGGTAGGACTAAAGTTTAGCTCATATTGTGATAATAAGGAACTAAATTTTTAAATAAACTGTGTTTACATGGTCTCTAGTGACACTTACTGTGTGATTGAAACTTTCACTGGCTTCATATTACGTTTATAAAGATACAGTCCTGTGACAAGCAGACCGACAACATAGGCTTAGTAGGTTGATTTTCACCATTTAAGTATAGAGTCAAAGTTAGAATTAAAAAAGAATCACTAACAATCACAATCACAGCACTTTCAAGTTTGTTGGCAGTTTTTAAGTATTGTTTATATTGGTTTCCATAGCAACCAGGTAGGTTCTCGTTATCAATTCTATAATTATAACAAAATATAGTTGAATACGTGTTTTATCAATTAAGATAGGTATTTCCGATTAAGTGACACAAATTGATAAGTCAATCAATGAATAGGTAAAAAGTAGGGCATTCAGAGGGGGGAGGGGGGGGGGTGATAGGTTTTATTTTAAATCCTACTATGTAATATTATAAACGCGAAAATTTGTGAGTATGGATGGATGTTTGTTACTTTTTCTCAAAAACTACTGAACGGATTAGGATGAAATTTGGCACACAGGTAGTTTATAACCTGGATTAACACAAAGAGTACTTTTTATCCCGATACACCCACAGGATCAAGATTTATGCAGGTGAACCCGCGGGGAGCAGCAAGTATAATAAATTTGAGGGGCTAGTTCTTCCTTTCAGGCCACGTGAAAGAGAAGGTCTACGCCAACAGCCCAGCATCGATTCAAGACCATTTTGTGAGGCAAGAGAGTGACATTTCGTTGTGAAAGCAGAATACATGACGTCACCATGCCTGCCTTCTCCCAACTAAGTTTGAGTTGGCTTCCAGTCTTATCGGATGCATCTTAATACCAGCATTCTACATAGCGTGACTGCCTATCACCAACCCAGTTACTGGGTAAGACTGGTTGTCAAACTTTTGGGCTTAAGATCACCCACCCACAACGAGTAATAACGACTGTCAAAGATCTGCAAATTACAGCCGGCACCAACGGTATAACGTGCTTTCCGAGGTCAGGAGCGGTCTCTATGACAATATTATGTTCATTTGGGAAATTAAAAAACAAAAAAAAATACTTGTGTATTTTTTTAAAAAACCGCATATAACTTTTGGTTTTGGCGGTAGATAAAAATATAGTATTAGGATTAGTTCCACTTACTTTCAATAGCCTAGTGATGTACGCACGGTAATCAAGCTATACATTTCCAGTATAAGCTGACTTCTCATTGTACAAAAAGCCAATGCGAGGTCAGCTAAAACTGGAAATGCGTAGCTTGATCTGTAGCCGTGTTTACATTATGGAAAATCTAATAAATCAACTCCTCATTAAGACTAGGTACTACAACAAAAGGATTAAAACATAGCCTTTGGCACTCGGCATTACTGTAGCTTGCCATTAGTGAAAGAAATATTGGAGTTGGGTCAGCAGTTCCGAAGACTACCCCCTACAAACAAACTAATAAATATTACCACTTTTTAATATTCAGTATATAACAATATGGACAGCACTTTCAAGTAATTCAGTTTACTTTATGTTCAAGTAATCTGTCACCAATAAAATTAATGAGTATTATTATAGGTGAATGACCCACAATGACAAACGATAATAACAATATTGAATCATCATCAGCTGTTTATAGTATTTCTGATAACAATACGTGTCACACATTATTATTATTATGTAACACATATGTTTTTTTTGTAGCCCTACTTTTCAGTATGTTTTGGAATACATATTTAACATTTATGCCTGCATTCCCATAAGAGTTAGGAAGAGGTGTTTTGTTCATCAACGTTTTACTTGTTTATTTATTTAATACTATTCAGTTTAAGTATAGGTATTTTCTAATAGTCAACCTTTGGATGATTCAAAGACTAACTGTGGTAGGTTTGGTGATGGTGCCAGACACTTTTGTCCCATGTAACAGGCGGCGAGCCTATTGCCATCAATTCATATACGATAATAATATGCCCCTGTAATCTCCAAAGGAAAGGCAGAGGTTTGTAGTACACAACATTTTTGCTAGTTTGACTGCGTTCGCGTGAAACTTCTTGTTCCCCCGACCCACCATCATAGCATCGCATCATCTGCCCGCGTTCTGGTTCCTAAAGGTCTTAGGGTAATGCAGCCTTCTTTAAGAATTGGGCTATCAATTACAAAAAGAGTTTAAAAAATCCGACTGGTAGTTCTAGAGATTAGCATGTTCAAACAAACAAACGAACTCTTCAATTTTATGATTAGTATAGAGAAAGATGTACTCTGGACAGTCAGCCGCGCTACCTTCTTGCTGTCATGTTAATATTTTGACCACGGAATAAGCTATACTTGTACATTTTGCTACTTTTGTGATGGCCCACTAGAAAAACAAAGCTGCAGTTTCAGTTTCGGGCAAGTATCAATGTGTTTTTTTGATCCATATATACTTTCTGAGTATATCTTGGACATTACTGTCTGATTAATGGTGAATGAAAACATAGTGAGGAGACCTGGACTTGAAGAGTCTGAAACTGCAAACACATCATAAGCAAGTGTGGTGATCAAAGCTTGTGCCTTCTGATTTCATACTCTTTAGAAGAAATTTAGGAAAATCATATATTTTTACAATTGTTTGTAAATATGTGAGCACAATGTACCTATCACGTGATTAATTTATATACCTTTGCTTTATTTTTAATTTTTTTGTACCAATAGTGGTATAGTATTTTTATTCTTGGTGCATCGTCTTCACATATAGAAATATAATTAATGTATACAAAATATTGTAAAACATTTTAAAAGAGTAACGGTGGAGTTTCTTGCCACTTCTTCTCCATACGAAACTACTTTTTGGAAGTGGCGCCTAGAATCAGTTCTATTTTTAATGTAAATTTTGACGTTCAAAAGTGCCTTTTTATGGGCCTATTTGAAATAAATGCTTTGACTTTGACTTTGACTTTGGGAAAAAGCCTTTGTCCTGCAGCGGGACAATATAAGGCTGATGCCTGCCAATGCCCAATTTTTGGTTTGCTTCTAGTATAACCAAATGCAGCTGCATTTTAGATGGAGTGCCTGGCTATCTAACCAACACAACCCAGTGCCATGGTATGTACGTTTACTTTTACCATCAACATGTGTGTTATGAGTGTGCTTAAATCATGTTGAGAGGATGTATGAAAGGTGACTAACAAAAGGTAACTAGAAAGATGTGGAAATGCTGGGTGGGGGACGCCCTAGGAGGACATATAGTGACCTTATTGGTGATGTTCTTCAGAAAGGTGCATAATACTCGCAACCAGCCTGTGTGTTTGACCAGATGTATGAGCGCAAAAGAAGTATGTAAGGATTACTTTGTATCATAGCAGGTGGCTTTCTGAAGTTTCTGCCTACCCCATGGCAAGAGGGTGTGAGTTATGTGTAATGTCTGTGTGATTGTTACTTCTAAAGGTAAGTCATGTTTATACAATCCATCTTTGTTAATCTCAAATGACCTACAAAATGAGCTTTATTGTCAATACAAAAGAATGTTTAACAAAGTCTGGTTTCTTGATAACATGCAAAGTTACAAATTACATTATCATTGATAAATGTTGCAAGATTTATTTTGAGTTGTAAAAATTTTGGGGATTTTTTGTGGAGGATATAAAGTGAGTAGCTTGGCAATATTGTAAGAATATAAGCAGAATAAGTATAATAAACATATTGCGACATTCTTGTACCAGTTTTTCTAAGCATGGTTTCATGAAAAGTATTGAAAAGTGAAAGGCTATGTCAACAGTGTAATGCCAGTTTTTAAAATGCAGACAATTTTTTTTTGTAGATTTCCATCCATTTCCTTACCAGGAGACCAAAAATTTCAAAAGTGGTTAGGTATTCTCATTCGTAAAAATTGCCGTGTTCGTCGCAAGTAAAACACAGTTACCGCGATGCGTATTCTATTATACCAAGGTCATGCACTAAGAATTGATCCAATTAAATCCTCCACGGACATTCCGCGCACAAAAGAGTCCACATGACAAAACCAAACAGTTTTATGCAGAATAACACGACACCTTACCGTTAAAAATGCGTAACCTGATACCACTGATATTAAATTAATATTAAGTCAAGGCCACACGTTATTATAGCATTTTTGAAGCGTAATTACAACTTTCACACGTCTTCACCGCTTCGCAATCGCAAAATCGCCAAATATAATTCCAAAAATACTCTCCAGTGTTATATTTAGCGACATAGCATGACACAGCCTAAGATCATATTTTAAACACAAATTGAATCCGTTTATCCACGTTATATCACATTTTTGGTATGGCATAACGTAAATATCGATCGTTAATAACCAGTTTTCGTGTGGAAAATACATTAGATACTCACAAAATATGAAAAAAAAACTCCGGTAACTTGGTAACAGAATCACACGGTTATAACTTCGACGATCTTGTTTACAACAATTATTTCATTTACCACTCGCGTCGAACACTTTTATCAACACTTCTGTATATTTAATTGTATTAAAATGGAGCGTATACGTCGGAAAAATATATTTTCTTGTGCTCCTATGTAATTTTAGAAGGCTCCATGACTCCAATGGCCTGACGTCACTCAGATTGTTGGCAATCCTATTTTTATGCCACTTCCTACTCAAACGATAAAATGTCTTACTAACTTTATTTTTCGTACAATTTTAATCCTTTCCACAATGAAATAAAGCATACTTTAGATATACTTCAAGGATTATAAACCTGTGATGGAGAATTTCAGTGCTGCTATTACGAAAATTATTTGCTTGATTTACTTTTGAATGACTCAACACCAGCTGATTGTTTTCTGTGAATATTTTAATTGAATCATTATTGATTTATTCAATTTAAGTGTTGTAATAAATCAACGCTAGTTTTATTTTCAAATTATTCCAAGTATAATTTTCAAGGAGAAAATACATTTGAAGCGTTTGACGTTTTCAATAAAAGCGATTCATCTACTCATCACTAGATGGCGGCTGTTAAATTAGTAATTTCTTTCGGCACAAGATGTCATTACACGTTTACAAGTTTTGGAGCAAAAATAATAGTGAAGTATTGGTTAATTCCTAACCCAACCATGCGTTTGTAATCTAATCAATAGATGAGTACCAATAGTGTTATGTTAGAACTCGAGGAGGAGTTGAGGACCCTTCAGGCACTAGCTGTATATTATCCATGTCATGCCTGAAATGTAGGATTAGGTCAGTTTAGCGAGACGATGATTAACAGCGGGTCTGACTGCACAGAGACCTCTCCATGTAGGTTTTTTTTAAAGTGTGGTACATCTACGAACTATTACATTAAGTAAATAAACCGTTTTCATTACATGTTTTACTTTTTGTTGTCTGTACAGGGTCCTCAATGTTATTAATTATTGAACGCAAATAAAATGAATGAATCTGAATAATTATTTATGCGGCCTACCCAATGTGTGTGGTATTGTTCGTCGAATTGTTGAGCTCCTAGTTGAGCTGCACGATTACTGACAAATGTTTGCACTGACTAGACAGGTCCACTTAATCTGTGATGTTCTTTCCTCAAAGACCATTTCAGGCACCCTGCTACATGATCTTCACATGATCTCACCAAGATTATGTCTGGACTTTGCCTTACTTCTCAAAGTAGTCAGATAGGAAACGCCGACCTCATCTAGTTTTAAAATATGTTGAAATGTCTAGGTGTTTGTACGAACTTACGCACAGAAATAAAATCATTGTCCATTTAATAATGAACCTTGCTATTATTATTATTTATATTTTGATGATTCTTACAAAACAATAATACGTTTTGTACAAATCATCATCATCACCATTTCTACTGAAAGATGTACACTGCTGGACATAGGCCCCAAGCACCGCCACTTCGACCGGTTGTGTTTCTCGCATCCAGCGGATTCCTGTGGCGTTCACAAGGTAATAGGTCCACCATGTGGGAGGCTTTCGAATGCTACGTCTACCGGTACCTACGCGGTCGCCACTCCAGAACGTTTCGGCACCATCGGCCATCTGATCTGCGAGCAATGTGCCTTGCCCTCTGCCACTTAAGTTTGACAATTCTTCGGGTTATGTCGGTTACCTTGGTTCTCCTGCGATTCTCTTCATCTCTTCATCTCTGATTCGATTGAAATCGATCGATCGAAACTCCTAGCATAGACCTTTAAGTGACTTTCAGCCTTCTAGTAAGGCCCATTGTGAGCGCACACGTTTCAGTGCCATATGTAGGTCATCACTGGCAACACGCACTGGTCAAAGACTTTCGTCTTGAGACACATGCATGATATGCAAGTTATATTGGATACAACTCGTCTTTCAAGGGAACCGATGAGTTGCCCCCTTCGTGTGTATCATGCAAAGTTAACATTCTATAATAGCTAAGTAGTTGTCCCACACAAGGTGTTTTTCCGGTTAAGAATTCCAGAATGTTTAAAAATAGATTTGGAAAATATGATATATGGGATAATATGGGATTTCATAGAAATTTTATCTTCAGTCCGGGAACCGAACCCGCAACATGTAGCACAACAATTAACTGCTGAGCCATTCAAGAGGCCGTGAGAGACAGCATTGAAAGCTTATATCCAGCAATTGTTATCAAAGGTACATTTAAATTATAAATAAAACAAGGAATACTGTAAAAACATCATTTATTTTACTTAATAAATTTCACAAGCGTTAATTGGCGTCTGTGTTAAGGGAACCACCATAACTAGGGGTTAGCGAAAGCAAGTAACTAATTTATTTATTTAGATTGTACATACAAATACAATAATAAACATCAACATGGCGAAATTAACAATAATTGTGACCAAAAACACATTCCTTTCACCATCACTAGTTTTTATATTTTACCAGATTTCGCTATGTGCTAAAGAGTCATTTTGAAAAAAAAAACACGTTATTAGGATATCTAGACATCTGTCAGTTGTGACATCATCCACAAAATATATTTTTAAATTGATACTCCTGCCCGCTAGCAACACAAATCTTTACGCTACTAATTCTAATAATAAAACTGTAGTTTGTTTCTTTGAACGGGCTAATTTCTGAAACAACCAGTCAGTTTTAAAAAAGGATTTTTGCATTAGAAGGTCCAATTATTCAGAAAAACTATAGGCTACTTAACATCACGCTTGACCCTTATGAGGCGAGCACAAATAAAAATAGTTAAAAGGAACGCTGAGCGTAAACGAAGTGATCGGGTCGGGGAAACAAGAAATTTCATGTGATGACAAGGACAGAATGATTTATTAGATATGTTTCGCGCTCAACGCATATACCTAGTGAGTTGTAATGTAAGCGGTCCTTAGATTTGATCGTTTCCTTAGAATCAGCTGTATTTAACCTGCAAATTTGGGTTGAAATTATTTCAAAATTATACTTAGAAACTACTTAAACTTACTTACATTTTTTAGATCATTTTGTTAGTTTTCCCCAGGGAAGGGGTATGGTACCATAGGAGTACAGTATAAAAAATTTAGGTACATTATAACAGTAGATTATGCATACATCAAAATAAATAAAGTACACCCGGACAAAGTTCAGTCACAAGAAAACATAACCTAAAAAAAACTCCCTTTTTCTTCTTCTGCCGGTAATTCCAGGATGTTTAGTTTTTGTGTAATTACAATCATGTGTGTAGGTAGGATCATGATCTATGAGTAAAAGATATTTATGACATAGTTTAGAAGAACAGTGTATAGATAGAATTTAGATATAGAAAATACACTTTAAAACTAAAACAAACACCACATAAAACACACAAGACAAAAAACAATGTTCCACTAAAATCTTAACCTAAAAAATATTTCTCCATTTTTTTCTCTTGTCGGGTCGTCTTCTTATTTACAGGATGTTCAATGTTGTATGATCCATAAACCAGGAAAGTTAGTAGGCCGTACAGTCTCTCCCAAAGTTGTAATGCAGTACTATACAACCTACTACCTCACCCAATCTACGGCGTTTTAACTTCTCTTCTTAATCTTCTTCTTCTCTGCAACATGTGTGTAGCTAGCTAGAGTGGAAGTTTTCAGTCGTGGCATGAAAAAGTTATGCAAGTAGAGGCTTTTGCTCAAAAAGCACCATATATTTTAACAATTTGACAGACTATGAATGTCAAAGTCACCACAGTTTTGACAATTTCACATTTTAGGTAAGACCATTAATCAATTTGAAAGTAATTTTAAAATAATAATATGTTACTCCCTTTTTCCTTTTAGAACCATAATTTTCAATAATACTGTTGGCAGTTCAATATGAATAATTAATAAATCATAATGAAAAAGTGGATGTAAAGATGCCTAACCTTTTCATTCCGCGACTGTACAAAAGATTATGATGACACAATTCAAATATCTTTATTTGTAGAACTTGTGAGAAAGTACAGATGTCATCTAATATATAAAATTCTCGTGTCACAGTTTTCGTTGCCATACTCCTCCGAAACGGCTTGACCGATTTTGATGAAATTTTGTGTGCCTATCGGTCTGAGAATCGGCCAACATCTATTTTTCAAAAAAAAAAAAAATTTAGCAAAACAACGTTTGCGGGGTCAGCTAGTTATCAATCAAATTAACGCTTTGTGTTTTGTTTGCGATTTTTAAATATAAATTAAAGACCACAGTTATGATAAGTCCTACATTTACAAGGTGGCGAAGACAATAAGACAATAAATTAAACTTGAACAACGAGAAACACATTTCTTTTATAACATTACGTCATCAGAAAAATGTAATTTAGGTTACAAGCAAACCAAAACAAAAAAAATGTGTTTTTTTCCGCTTCTTGTGGACACTACGTAAGTAATCTGATTATAAAGTATCCAAGAACATGGCAAATGCTGTCGTAATAACGTAACACAACTTTAAATGAAAATAGGTTTATGAAAAAAACAAAAATCAAGGGTTTAACGAAAGTTAACTAAAACTGCATAAGACACTAAAAGAGATGTGCCAACTATATTAGATAAGTAATAATTACTAACACTGCTTAAAATAAAATAACTATGAAAGAGAGGTCGACTTGTGTAAGTCCACATTCGCTTGGACTCTGCACTCTGAATTTCCAACGCTCTGCTTAGCGCCGAGAGTTGAAAATCCAACAGTCTCTTTTTTCGACGCGCTGGGGTGCACTCTGTTCGATGCTCAACACTAAGCTTAGCCCTGAGAGTTGAAACTCCAGTGCACAATAAACTATATCTAAAAATTAAGCTACAAGCTTTCGCAGAATGTCATATGATACGAGATTTAATGTTCATACACGCGGACGTACCTACTTGCATTCAGGTAGATACGGTTTTTATTATTAGACACACAGATTAGCACATCCCTTCTACGCCATCAAATAAAGAATATGTAAGATCATGCTTTCTTCAAAAAATAGACTTTTCTCTATTGATACAATTTCTACAGCATGTGTATCAACTAGAAAGTTGTGGCCATTAAGGTTGGGGTACAGAGCATCAAACTGAACACCTTTCTAAATAAGACCAACATCGTAATTGTGAAAAAAAAACAACTGTACCATACAAATCTTCAATAGCTACTCGATTTATTTAACTTCGAAGGTCCTAGTTTAACATTTGTGATTTCAAGTTACAGTACTTTATGAACAAGCGGGCCTTTGTAAGCGGGCACGTCCCGTACTAAGTTCTTTTAACATTTACATTATTTATTTCTGCTTGAGTACAGTTTTCAATGTTTTAGTTGGTATATTGGCGTTTTCTAGCTGATGCATTTTTTTTAAATGTTTTGTGTTTCGTAATGTTAATTACTGACTATTTTATAGAATCAAGTTCTTCTAACTGAACAGCCAACCAGCTGTGCTGCTGGGGAGTTTGTTGCGCCATTTCTTAGTGTGAGGGTGAAGGGCTTCTAAGTGGTGAAGGGCGAGCGTGCCTACGGACTGTCTTATGTCATTTTGACGTTCAAAAAGTGCTGATTCTCAGCCTATTAAGAATTAATAACTTTCTATTTGATTTGACCCAAATGTATGGTACGCACGGTTACACATCTAGCTATAAATTTCCAGTATATGCTGACTTCTAAAACGGAAAGCCCATACAATGAGAGGTCAGCTAAAACTGGAAATGTATAGCTTGATGTGTAGCCGTCTGTTCAGCTGACTAGTTTTTCATCAATTTTACGATGTTAGTTCCATGGAAAAAGTTGATCAGCTTGATGGTCCTGTGAAATATGCAGAATAAGATGTGCTCATCCAAACATATTTCTTATGTTGATAACAAATAACACTACACAGCCAAAAAAAAAGTAAAGAAAAAAAAATAGAAGGAAAACAAAACGGCGAAGAGCGACGAATTCCCGCCAAAACTGCGCCCGCGTATCACCAAACTTGTGTGGGGGACGCACTCACTCACGACTCAACGATTGCACTACAGACACACTGGTCGCAATAACAGATTTGTACTAAGAATACTCGCATTACACACACAATATAACATCACGCCCGAGATCCCCGAAGGAACACCTCTGCCGAACTCTTTACTTTATACAGGCGTGATACTAGAATTGTTTGTTGTATATTACTTGTCTATTAAACACCTCCAAATGCTAGTGGTTGGCGAGGGTTGACGTTAAAAATGCAACGGTTCCATAAGTAAAATGTCACTCGTTGGGCTTAAGATACGACAAAAGTCGGTAAAATACGACAATAGTCTCATCTGCGTGCGATTGAAAAGTCGCGCAGTCGCGTCTCCCCAACGGTTAAACGCACAAGTTCGGATCTACGGGTTCCAGTTGAGGGGGCCATTGCTAAAAATACATAAGAAATAAAATAATAATAGTTGTAGCACACATTACGACTGAAAATACTATATTTTTGTTAAAATAAGTATTAGTTAGATAGTCTCTGTTAAAATTCGTTCCTTTTTCGTAAATCGTCTTTTAGACTTTTTATTCTGTGGTCATCACTAAAACTAGTTTTGATCCGTACCTATACGTTTTCTTTAATCAAACTAATCATATGGCAAAGTAGATTCTTATTTCAAAACTTTGTTAGATAAAATATTTTAAAAAACTTAAAATGATCTGTGCTTATTAAAAGTTGTAATGTGCGCTATTAAGACAAGGTTACAAAAAAAAAGATCCGTGCTAGAAAAAAATAATAAAGAAAATAATAGTGGAAGATTCAGAACTTACTGTTTAATAATGAACTGAAAACAACTACTTATAACATGAACATCAATATCGCCTATTTTCTAAGTCCCTGATATTTGGGGGCGAGCGATACCCCTACTAGAAATTCCTGTCGTAAAAACCAAGTTACATTTTGCCTGACATGATATTCAAACCTAGGACAGTCTTTAATGTTCAAGATTTTTTCCCTTTTTTCTCAGTGAAGTCTAAGTACGAACGAAAAGGTAGTAAGGGATTATCAATTATGTTGTGTTGTTGTGTATCTTTCACTAATAGCGAGCACATTTCACTTTTTCGAATAGTCATTATTATGCAAAACGTAATTAAGATACCGGAAAAATTTGAAGTCTCATGCACGCAAACCAAGTGCTTAACCTTTTCAGACTGCGACTGTACATATTTTTAAAAATACTTGTCATTGTTTATAGTCAGATTCGATTCTTTGAAATTGGAATATTTTAAACTTCACGACAGTAAGAATATTATAAATATGTCTGTATTACAATTTATTTGTGATCGGCCACATTAGTTATTTCCCCACACTTCTCTATCAGTCTCCATCTCGATAGTCTCCTCCTTTCTAGGCATATCATCTTCCGCACAGTGCATCCATCGTTTCTTTGGTCTTCCTTTCTTATAGCCATCCACATAAATAAATGATCATGAAACTTTAAAATATTCTGAATCATTTCTAATTAGGTAAGTTGTAAGCGCGCAAAAAAAGGTTTTCTATCATTTTCTTTCGTCCACAACATACTCTCATGCTTACATAACGCCAGGCTTGCATTCCTTGTATTCCAAATTTCGCCAGATATGTTATAATTTGCGTAATTATTGGACTATAACGATCCCACAGCTAGGACACAGGCCTCCTCTCTGTGAGAGGGTGTGGGCCGTAACCCACCAAGCGGGCCCAGTGCGGGTTGGTAGATGTCACATGTCTTCGAATTTTTGTTTCTAGGGCATGCCGGTTTCCTCACGATGTTCTCCTTCACCGTTTTTGAGAGCTGTGGTGATGAAATTAAAAACACAAAGTCAAGACCTACAACCTCAAAATGAATAATATGTTACAATTTAGTTTCCTCATTGCGGGACTCTCCGTGGCATCTCGGAGTCTGAATTGACCCAGTTGATGGCAACAGGCTCGTTTCCTATTACATGAGACTTTAGTACAGGGTCGCAAGGACATCGAAACTAAAATCATAAATTCAGCATATGTTCCTGATGATTTCATTAAAAAAAACAGCTGTTTTGTAGATAAGACCAAATTGACCTACGTGGTAAAAATGTATGAAACAACAATATTTTTTTCTCAATAACCGATGAAAATTTTAATGCCGGGGCGTTCAGAATCATGTTCACCGCACCACACTTGTAATGGCAGCTCGACCACGGTGGCGGCGTAAGTAACTGGTGCTTATAGCACAGGAGTCCTCCTAGTTTGCCCAGTTGCAAATGTCTTGTATCTTGCCACTAAGTTCTAAAGTCTAATTTAAGAGGCTGTTATAAGCTTAAGCGCGGTCACTATAAGACTGCATAGAATTGAAAGAGCAGCGCGATGGCACAACGCTGGTCGTTTATTGCAAAAAATGAAGCAATTGTAAATTATCATTTACAAAAATCTATTGATTGAACTAAAAAAAATAAAACACTTTAACGTTAATATATTGCTTGTAGAATAATCTTACAAAAAATCAGAACGATTCCATGGTTTTTAATCGTATTTTTATAGAGATATATCTTCGTGATTTTTTTCTATCGTTAATTATTTGTTGTAATACAAATAATTAACGATAGAAAAAAATCACTTAATATATATCGAGAATTAGTTGTATTACTTATACAGTTTTCAACACACTAACTAACTAGGATATATACTGAAGAATATCTTATATTTTTCTGATTTTGTTTACTGCAGTGGATCCAAATATTTTAGGCATTATAAAACGTGCGTTTAGGTCCTGTGGTCCTCTTAAGGTACAATAATTGTAAATAGGTTTTCAGTCTTGAACAAATAAATACTGTTTGTTGTTTTGTTTATGTAGGTACTGAATCGATTGTAAGGGGTTGAAAGTCGATGCCCCTGCCACCCTGTGTAAAGGCTGGTACACACTGGCGCGACGCGACACTAAGGAACTGAGGGTCGACGAGCGGTGCCTTTGTGTTGCGCTGTCGCATCGCGCCTGTCTGTGGAAACCTTAAGACTACGTTCGAAAGGACGTAATAATAACGCGTATATTTACGCGCACTGGATCTTAAACGCACTGCTTGGCACCGAGAGTTCAAAATCCAACAGTGTGTTTTTACGACGCATTGAGATGCTTTCTATTGGATTTTCAACGCTCGGTTCAACACCGAGAGTTGAAAAATCAGTGCGCGAAAAAATCCCGCCGCGATTTAATTAGTGGTCTAACTGGCGAAATACACACCTCTACTTACACCATCGGGACTAACAGCCGTGATGTTATGTTAACTAGACTCCAGGATGTTACAGAGAATATCCTAAAGGAAAAACTCAATAACACTGTCCGACTTGTCGATCAAACCCTTTACTTCTCACTTTGCAGTCGCACTTTCGACCATTAGATAACTTTGCTAGCTTCTGCTTTTGTCCTCATCATTGGACAAGGTCTTCCGCAAGCCTCATCACAGCAGGACCTGGAAATTATAAGGACAACACATTATTATTCAAGTACCATTATTCACTAGACTGTAGATTTGTAGACCATTGTTCATTTTTTTAAGCTACGAGTACCATATTCATTGACAGGCCTACACTGTCCTGCCATACCTATTAATACTGTAATTTGGAAACATTGTAAAAGTCAATTATTTTTAAAACAGTAACCATGGAGTTTCTTGCTGGCTCGTCTCCACAGGAAATGACCAATTGGAACCGTGCACCTATCTTCTGACGTTTAAAACTCAAACTCAAAGCATTTATTTCAATTAAACCATTTACTGGCACAATTTTTTTTGTCAAGGAGTCGGTCAGTCATAAATATGAAGCTAGTTGCCCATTCCAAAGCGAAGTAAGTACCTATGGAGAAGAACGGGCGAGAAACTCCATGGACACTCTTTTAAATTTCATTAATGTTGATCCTACAGGTGAGAACGATGTACAAAAACCGTACACGTTAAAACCGTCCAGAGTGCAGCAAAACACAATTAAAATTATCCGAAAAATTAATTATTAAAATAAGCCGTGGCAGCTAAGAGATGACCAGTCCCAACTGACGGCGCCCGTTCACGAACATGACGCATGGATCAGCATCATTCAGCTCAACCATTTTGAAAGTAGATAAATGATCAAACACACGCGCCACCATCAGCGAGTCATTTGACTGATATTCATAAGTGCCCATGCAGGTTTATATTAGATTCTTCTGCTCTGTTTCCACACATCTCTATCAGTCGTCATATCAGTAGTCTCCCCCTTTCCAGCCATATCATCTTCCACGCAGTCCATCCATCGTGTCTTTGTCCTCCACCACATCCGTACCCAAGAAGGATTTAAATATAGGGCAAATATCAGACTTTGGTATGCTACTAAGAAATCCCTTAAGGGAATCGGAGCTAGGAACACACGGCGCGCATAACCACAACAGAAACGATTAGTATCTAAAATAAGTTTTAAAGAAACTTAATTACGTACACATAATATCAGCTACGAAATTCTGTACAATGTTAAATTGTCAAAATTATCGTTTGAGTAAAACAATACACTTTGTTGTTAATGTCAAACTGATTAACATGATGTTTTATATCCGGTAGTGATAAGGGTACAAATTATATTTTTACTACTTAGCCATTACAAAGTCGTAATACTCGTAGATATATATTTAAGCATACTTAGAATTTGCTAGAATGTTATACCCGGCCAGGTGATCATGTAAAACCCTTGCTTCTCACTTAATCTGACCAAGATTATGTCTGGAGTTTAAAAGAGACTGGGACCTCTGAGTTTGTTTCGGGTTTTCTTCTCAAATCAAATAATTTATTCCTTTGCAAACATGGCTATAGTACATAGGTGTTTTTTTATATTATGGTTCTCCACATTTCCAGTGTAGTCAGTTAGGAATCGCCGTCCTCATCTAGATCTAATATATAAAATTCTCGTGTCACAGTTTTCGTTGCCATACTCCTCCGAAACGGCTTGACCGATTTTGATGACGTTTTGTGTGCATATCGGGTAGGTCTGAGAATCGGCCAACATCTATTTTTCAAAAAAAAAAAAAAAGAAGCAAAACAACGTTTGCGGGTTCAGCTAGTGTAAATATAATATTTTTACCGTGTAATATCTAATCTACCTAGTGTTTGTTTGTTAAAATCAGTTTGGATTTGGACAAATGAATATAATTGATTACTAGATCTTTTAAAGATTTAATGTAATTCGAGGATTCCTCATCAAAATTATCATATACGCGTATGTCCTAATCCAGTCCAGTCTTCATTTCTCATTGACTACAAATCTTATTGAAAAAAATGTGGCTCACTAAAACTATAAAACCACATTAACAATCCAACCCAAGAAAAAAAAAATGAGTTCGAAACAGCAACTTCCTACATTTACCGTTAATTCTTCAATCATCCCTCAGAAATAAAACGGAACTAATCTTTAAAAAAATGATAAAACATTTTTACGATTTTTACCGAAAAAAGTCACCGGCTTTTTGCTTTTTTCATTTTGCGCGGTGCGAACATCTGTCTTGTTTTCTCACGGTTCGAACGTTTTTAGGGTTCCGTACCCAAAGTCCGTCCGCGGAAACCCTATTGCTTTGTCTTCTGTGCCTGTGTCTATATCTTTTGTAACGTAAACGGTAGAGACTTTTATTTTTCACAGAATGTGGACTAATACTACGGCCGCTATAACAAAAAAATAAAAAAATAAAGGGGTGTTTTTTTCGGCGTTCTTACCAAAGTATTTAATAAAAAATTGTTGTGTTAAATATTGTACGGTGATACGGAACCTTTCGTGTGCGAGTTCGCTCGCACTTGGCTGCTTTTTCTTTTTAATTCTTTTTATTAAAAAAATGGCGTAAGGAAGACTCGCCACCTGTTATGCGTAGGGGATGCCATTTGCAATTTTTCGATAATTTTAAAAGCTGTGGTTACTGTACAAAATTACTTACGGTTAGGTTTGGTGATGACTTACTTAAATTACCTAAGTACATGTTTGTAAAGCGCTTGAAGAAAAAGTTTAAAAATAAATTAATACACTGGTGAGGGAAGTAAAAAAAAACCTTTTATTGCTCCAAGTATTTTGTTAAATCTTTGACTTCGAAGTTGCTAGAGCTACCTAGTCAAATATATCCGTATCTGTTTCCAGTGTAATAGTGCACTGCATAATTTTAATGGGTAAGGTCGGGCAAAGTTTATTGTAGATGGCGTGACCATAGCTAGGTCCCTACGGCCTACCATAAATTTGACATTTCGTTCATTCATTTCATTTCGTGTTCATTCATGCATTTGGTTTTATTTCACTATTTCGTTAACTTCGGTGATTTCATTATTTGTAATCAAGTATTTGACATGGCAAGTGTCAGAATTTAAAAAAATGAATATCCTCGTAATCACTTTCTTCAAAATGTTTCCGACATGGCCTCGAACTCAAAAAAAAACTCTACGAATAGCTTTAAGTCACAATCTTCTAATTTTAGGGGTTTTCGGCAAATGGCGGACTCCAATTTCGTAGTATTTCGGAACACAAAAACGCTTCAATTTCGCAAAAAAATAATAAAACCAGCTTACGCCTTGTATTATTTTAACTTGTATTGGGAATTAGCTACGACAGCGCCATTTTGACAAATGCCTTCCCCATTACCAGAGGGAAATTCCGTATTTTTAAGAACGTTCATATTCTAATCTTAGTTTCAATCTGTCAAAAAATCGCAAGTCCCACTGAAAACTTGTTTATTTCCATTCTATTGAACCTGTTTTCAATGCAGATTTCGTTTGTCTCAAAACACAGATTTAGTGCTCAAAACTATGCCCAAAATAACCGGACAGGTGTAAGTGTGGGTGTGCGGGGGAGGGGGAGGGGGGGTGTCTAGCAAGCGTCTAGACGGCGAGGGGGGTTGAGGTAGCGGGCGCGGGGGGGGGGGGTCGTCTAGACGTAGCCTCATCGACTAGCCTGGTTGCTACGTTCTTGCTAGCTCCTACGGGTTATGCGAGCCTGGTACTTTTGTAATTTAGAGGTGGATTTATGGATGAGATTTAAGGGTTAATTGGGATGGTTTGTTAATAGTTTTTAGATAATTTAGGGGTATGTTGCAAAGTAAGGGTAGAAATAGTTAAAATATCATAGAATTTAATGTCGTGGAGAAGGTTTTGAGTATGAATGTGGATGTCTATAAGAGTAGGAGAAGACCAAAGAAACGATGGATGGACTGTGTGGAAGATGATGTGGCTGGAAAGGGGGAGACTACCGAGATGACGACTGATATAGATATGTATACACAGGGTGTCCAGTAATATTTTGCTGAACATATATTGTGTTGTTTTGGTAGGCATTGACCCAAGCTATCACCCCCTGCAGTATGTCGTGCTATTTACTGCACACGCTGTATATTATGTTACTTGGTTTTTTGATCAATATATGTACTAACTTTCGTTAGACAAAGCTGCGAAAACAAATGAAAAAAAAACATTGAAAAGAGAGAAATGTTTACCTTGAATAAAAAAGTATTTTTGATTCCCAAATTCATCATGAAGTTGCCATGACGTCATCTGTCTTCAGTTCCCGTGCCTTCCAGTCTTAAAAATCCTGAAATGAGAAATAACAAAACAAGTTAGTAAAGTAATCAAATCAATAAATACAAAATGGGGGGTTTCAAAACGTTTTTATTAAGATACTTAGGTAACTGTATTGCGATCAAGCTGACGACCCGGTATGTTGGTATTTGGTAGTAAATCTCTCTCAGAAACGGTAACAGTAAAAACACACTTGTAAGTTTAAGTCATTATACTTTTGAGGACCGTACTATATCTACTTAACACTTGTTTTCAAATCCTATCTAGGAGAGCAGTACTCACAGGATCGTATATACAGGGTTTTTGGTTATATGTCGGCAATTTTTCTATTTCTTAAAGGGATGCAGGAGGGTAACTGGGTTGTGAAGGTCAGGTAGGCAGTGGCTCCATTTAAAATACTGGTGTTCAGCTGATTTCACAAAGTTCCTGTCTTATTCTAGCAAATAAACACTTTGATTTAATTTAAACATACTTTGACATCATTGACACAGTGACTCATAAAGCTACAGTCCCAAACTTCCTCCTAATAATATATACAGACATGTTATTAATAGCGACGCAGACATAATAATAATACCGAAATAACCGGAAATGAAGTAGACACGGCAGATATGGCTATAGTTATTTTAAGCTATTATTATTTCTTAAGAAAATATGTTGATACCGCGAATTGTGATCAAATGTTGGGGGAATTTATCATAGTGGTCTGTAATGCGAGAATCTAGCAACATAGTACATAGGTACAACGCATTGTTCATTGTGTCGTTATGTCTCCGTGGTTATAAGGCCTGACCTCTCATGCACGAGGTTGTGGGTTCAAATTCCGGCAAGTACCGATGTTACTTTATCAATTCTCTCTTTATCTAACAGGACATTACTGACATCGGCGCAGATTAAAACTATAGGCTTATAGTTAATTGAGTCTGAAATCGTCAATCAGTCTTGAGCAAGCGTGGTGACCAATTTTTTAAAGTGACCTATACCGCCTCCGTTACATTTTAACCGGTCGATCTATACTTAAGTAAATAGTTAGTGGACTCTAATAGATTGGTTATCAGTTGACTATTTACTATTTAAACATAGATAATAGAACTAGCGTCTATTGGCTGACGAATGGCTGATAACTCGTCGAGGAATCGACCACTGACGCTGTGGGCGATAAGGAACAGTACTCGTGGTGTACGTAATGCAGTGGTATATTAGTTATAATTTAAACGGGACATCAAGCTTGTATTTCTCTAAGGGAAGTGGGGGGGGGCGGGGCTGTAAAAAGACACTCAACCAAACCGAGTCACTAGTGCTCACCGTCATTGTAATAATTGTTTTGTATTGGGAGCCTTCTGTTGGCGGAGATATTTTAGGTTTTGACCTTGACTCCAATTTGTACTGTTTTGTTTCCGTACAAAAGCAAGCTTTTAATGTTAAAACACAACTTTTATGCATGTGCGGTGCATGCACCCATAAGCACAATGTTTTGCGTGCGTTAAATTAAGCATTACAGCAAACAACAAATTTTCACACCAAAAATAAAAGTCGTTTTCCAGCAATTATTTTTGTGCAATGTTACTTAGTTTGTGGCATGTTACAGAATGCGTAGTTGAGGGCATTGAGTGGTATTTTTACACGCTGTGTTGTACAGCTATATAGAAACAGTCATGTTTGTAATAGAGTACGAGTCTTTTTCATCAACGAGGCGCAAAAGTAGACTTCAAAATATATTGGTCAATGTTTCATAACGGGTTGAATTTCAGAACTTTTTTAGAGTATGGGAGAGAAAACAAATATTTTGGGAATTTCTCAGTAGCTCCTTCCCCCCCTTTCACAGAGAGGAGGCCTGTGTCCCAGCAGTGGGAACATAATAGGCTGATAATGCATGTATACAGTAGCTGCTTGGAATCTCACCCCCTTTTACATAGGACTTAAACATAACTATCGAAATGTGGGTGAACTGTAGGTACAGGTAGGAAATAAGGCGTAATAATTATGTTAAGTTATAAAGAGGTAAAAAACTTCTTTTTTTTTTGTTTGGAAGTATCCGATCTGATTACAAAAATCTTTCACTGATACAAAGCACACTATTGCCAGTGTCATAGAATATCTTTTAAGGTATTGTTGACTTTCTTGCTGACACAAGTCGCGAGCAGAAGCAAGATCATAGTCTTCTACATAAATAAAAATAAATTGCGAAAAATGCTTGTCCGCGCATCACTTCAAAGCGGCTGCACCAATCTAAGTAATTCTATTTTTGTTTTGTTAGTAATTGTCGGGACAAGGTTTGTATGAAAGATTTAGTGGGCCATTACCCACCACGTTGGCACAGTGCGGACTGGTAGATGTCACGTCTTCGAATTTTTGGTTTTAGGGCATGCCGGTTTCCGGATGTTTTCTTTCACCGTTTTGAGAGCAGTGGTGGTGAAATAAATTACACATAGTAAAGCGTCTGTCTTCACAGGGTGGCTGGTAGCAGCTGGATGAGAGTTGCCAAGAGTCGAGCTAAATGGCGTGCAATTGGAGAGGCCCATGTCCAGCATTGGACTGATGTTGGCTGATGATGATGATGAAGCGTCTGTCTGGATTCGAACCCACTACCTTAGAACTCATAAGTCGCGGCCGTTACTCTTTTTTTTTAAATCAATTTCTGTGTTGTTTTTTGGTTTGTCTTCTTAAGCTTCTTATTTTGATACCACACCGTACTATAAAATAAAATTTCAAGACGTTACTTAATGACGTCTAAAATCTGGCATTTTTATTTTATAAAAAGAAAACCTAGCTAATAACCATTGCACGTCCATGCCGAGTCGGAGTCGGCAGACACGTATTAAAATCCACGAAGCCGTTACGATGATTTAAGAGTATATAGAATCCCACGTACAAAGAAAATACACACGTGGAAAACATAGCAAGCCTAGTTTTTTAACAATAATGGGGATGTTGACAATTTTTATCTCAAGTTAATGTTTATTTCCAAATAGTGCAAATAGTATTACAAAAAGTGTAAAAGCTTAAAAAATTGCCAAGTTATAAACGTTTTAAAGTAAATGTTAGACTAGGACAGCACTATCGTAGAAGTGACGTCACGACTACGTAACTTCATACTAGCGCCGTACATTGTCTGTACCGCGCGACAAGGACAGGAATAATGCCCTCCAAAAACTTTTAAAGCGTGTATCTTCTTCGTAATTACATCGATTTAACAGTTTTTTTCGAATTACATTATTTTTACGAACGTTTTTTATAGCAGTCACCATCCCAATTCCCTTAGTGTTAATAACCCCATCTATAATAGACGTAGACGCCTGCGACTTCTTCCGCGTCAAATTTCTTGATTAAGCATAATATATATCCATATCCATTAGCGAAAGAACTTTCGCAATCGGACTAGTAGTTCCTACGATTACCCCCTACAAACTTACAAAATATAGATCTCTGCCTAGCAACGCGTCTTCCTAACTTAAACTCAGGTACGCAAAACCGGTTCCTTCAGTCCAGAAAAAACTCAGTCTGGCTACTGTCTGGGTGCTGGGGTCAACGCACTCGCTAGCCAAAAGCCTTGAACTTTGTTATCTTAAAAGAACACGAAGGGTTGCCGAAGAATTACGAAGAGGGTTTTTTACATATAGTTTGCTAGCTTTTGTCCGCGTCTTCGCCCGGGAGGAGGTCGAAAAGTAGGCTATGGCTGATGGCTATGTAAGTTAAATTGATGCCATTTATCTCTTTGACAAATTTTACAGAAATCCGTTCGAATCCGTATCCGAATTAGTAATAATAATAATAGAAGAATAGTTAGACAATTGGAGTGTTATTTTTCAAAAGATTACCGAAGTTAGAACTTTAAAAACAAATAGCAATATCAAAACCAAAAGTCATTTATTCAAACTAGGCTGAGAATAAGCACTTATTGAACGTCAAAATAGACATAAGACAGTCCCCCAGCATGCCCACCCTTCACCACTTCCTAGTGCTTTAGCTGGGGAGAAGAAGTGGTGCAACAAACTGTGTAGCAGCGCAGCTGTCTTTTCAGTTAGAAGGACTTGAGTTTATACAGTAGAAAGTAATTCACATTACCAAACACAAGACATTTAATTAAATTATTTGCCATATGTCAGCTGGCACACACCAGTGTACCAACAAAAATTATCTCTTAACATGTCAGCGACCATTGTCAGCGAAAATCAGAGGTATTTTATCAGATTGAGACGTTCTTAAAAAATCGGTAATGTCCCCACTCAGATAAACAGTACCATCGAACTTTAGAAGCTTAGAAAGATACGATGAAAAAACTTCCATTTTGATAGCAAAAACATTACTTAAAAATCTCGTAGACAATTAACTACGCTTCGTAGCAATTTTGCTACGCGTGCTACGAAATTCCCAAATTAACTATTTCAGTTTAATTTATGCTTGTAAATCTTCAACTACAGTACTAGGTTGTTAGTTAGTCACATCGAGCATAAGAAAGAGACAGTCACACAGGTAGGAGTGACAGAGACGACGTGAGACAAAGACGAACTTTTTTTAAACTCGATGGGAATGTGACACACGTTCGCTCATTGTCCATACTTCTCTATCAGTCGACATCTTGGTAGTCTCCCCTTTTCTAGCCTTATCACCTTTCACACAGTCCATCCATCGTGTCTTTGGTCTTCCCCTACTCTTAAAGCCATCCAAAACTTTTCAATATTAAAAACTGTTGCAACCAAAACTAATTTGATAACTTACTAGACTCAAATAATCTAAAAACAATGATGAAACATTCCAATAAATCCCTGAAAAGCAATAATAAATCCACCACCAAATGCAAAAGTACCAGGCTCCCATATTCCGTAGGAGCTAGCAAGTTGAACATAGCAACTTGGTCTTTCCATACAAGCGTACTCAAAACTTTCCTCACAACATTTTACTTACTCAATGAAGACACTTGGTCCGAAGATTCCCGATGTTTGCCGATGATATCCGAACACAATACATAAGCTCAACAACAGATGGCGCGGCATACGCTTATAATTGTCACTACCCTTTGTTAGGAGGGGGTTAAGTTTTTTTTTTATTTTTTCGCAATAAGTATGGATTAGTGTGGATCTGTTTGCAAAGTGTGTGAGTGACTAAGGGTGGATTTCACCAATGAAATTGATTGTGATGTTTAGCTGGAGAGTTTGTAGCGCCACTTGTTCCCAGTTCAAAGACGAGGATGTGATGACGAGTTGGCGTTTTTTGTTCCTAAATGTACTAAAAGATGCTGATCTTAATCGATGGTGTCGTTTTAGGACTTTTAAGCCTAGCCGCCTAGTAGTACTTCAGCCGATAGACGTCCACTGCTGGACATAGGCCTCCCCCAAGCACCACCACTACGACCGGTTCTGTGCTTCCCGCAACCGCGGATTCCTGCGGCTTTCACTAAGTAATCGGTCCACCTTGTGGGATCCCTTCCAACGCTACGTCTTCCGGTACGCGGTTGCCACACCAGAACCTTCAGCACATCGGCCATCTGTTCTGCGAGCAGTATGCCCTGCCTAATACCATATAAGTAAGCCTAGCCGCTTATTAGTATATTTTTAACATTTGATTTGTAATACCTACATTCTTTGCAAATAACTTTATTCTATTCTATTCTAATGCATTAATTTATCAAACTTAAATAACTTTAAGGCGTGTTCTATCGCTACAATACACCTTTAATCAAAATTCAAAGTCTTTTAATCAAATTAGTCTGAGAATTTGCAGTTTACGAACGTCAAAATGACATAAGACAGTCCCCGGCACGCCCGCCCTTCACCACTTCCTAGTGCTTTAGCTGGCGGAAGTGGCGTCTGTTCATAAATGCTTAAAATGAAAGATTACATTTTATCATTCATCAATTAAGTATTTAATTATAATATTGACATATTAACACACATCTTCATTTAAAAAACTTCCACAAAAATAAAGTCCGCACTAAACCAACGTTCGCAACTTTTAGCCGTTTCAAAAAAGGAACGTAAAAAAAACCGCCGTCATTGTACCGCATCCCTTTATCGTTTAAAAAAAGTTTAAAAAACCTCTTTTGTGAGTCTTCCATGCTGGTTGAGCAGCTGATTCCTTTGCCGGTGGCGTAAATTTATATATATAAAAAAAAACTGTCAATGCGCGCGAACCTAATTATTTTTTACGCGGATTATAAAAATGCATGGTATTGTGTTACTGAAACGCAGTTTTTTTAAAACATTTTTGGGTTTAATGGTTCCGTACGTTACAATTTTAAGTTTATTATAATTTAGAGGGGATCGTAGCTAAATAATAACAGCTGCACGGGTCAAGCTACGTTTGCCGCGGTCGGTACGTGGATGGGTGACCATCCATTACATATCGAGTCCGCTCCGTGCCTCGGAAAGCACCTTAAGGCGTCGGTCCCGGCTGTCATTCCTAGATCTTTGACAGCTGTTACAGGTCGTCAGAACACCACGTCTTACCAAGGGGTGTTGTGTTACACTGGAAGCCTAAAACAACATAGTTGGGGAAAGACCAGGCAGATTGTTTTTAATTGTGGCAACTTATTATTTCCTTTCGAGGTGAGAAAGCGTGTTTAGAAATAAGTACAATAGGCAGGATTTGAAAGGGTTGTCTTGACGAGGTTCAGGCCAACTTGTCAAGGTCGGCTTACAAACAAAACTCTCGATTTTCATATTCGAAGAGCTCTTGAAATAATACGGTAAAAAATCTGGTACTTTAGTTTTTGATTTTCTTTTGTTTAATTCCACACAGGTTCAAAGGACACATTCGAAGGATCGATTAGTAATCGGATAACGGTTGTCTTGTCAACCTAAGCAAATTGTTTCATTCTTGTCTATAAATGAACTATCAGCAGAGTTGAGTACAAACCTTCGGACAAACAGCTAAGATGTCACAACGCCTTGACATTACGGTATACCTACTCTCTTGAAAATTGATTACTATTCAAAACAACTAGATACTATTATTAATTGACATAAATTGGTTTAATTGAGTGAAAGTGATAGTGCTTTCCTTTTCCATTTTAAACTGACACGGCCTGAATTTTTGTTAATCGTCTACTTGCAAAAAGGGTTTCGCAACACTTACGGACCCCCAAAACAGGGGTAGTTCCAACCCGTCACGCTCCACGTATTGATTTTATTGATTTTGTACTACTATTGTCAAATATAATGTATCAATTGTTCACGTTTGAATTGGGGTTATCAAAAAAAGGGTGGCTCAGGCCTAATAATAAGTTTACGCGAAATTTATTTGTAAAAAATACAGTTTTTTACTATTTTGTTACGGTTTTCGTATTATTATCTTTTTAAAGTGTGACTACTTTTATTAGGGTTATTATTGAAAAGTGAAACCGAAACTTTAAAAAAAGCTAAAATTTAAAGAACGAGGTTTGGAACGATCTATTTGCGAGGTTATCTAAGCTACCTTGCTGCGGTCAGTTTGAAAATAGTTGACCAAATATAATTCTTTAAAATTACCTTTTGTGACCTGCGATGCTGTGTGTGTAGTGTAATAAAGTCCAAGTCAAAGCATTTATTTCAAATAGGCCCATAAAAAGGCACTTTTGAACGACAAAATTTACAACCTGGGAATATAACCCAGGAGGATTCAATTCCCAGTTCCTACTTCTACTGTTTCGCCCGACCTGAGGATTGAACCCAGGAACCTCATGTTCAGCAGTCTTTCGACCACCAGACCAACGAGGCAGTACAAAAAAAAACAACCGACTTCCAAAAAAAGCACTCAAAAGTGAAAAATTACTTTAATTTCAGAAGTCGGTGTCTTTGGTGTTGTATTTTAGTTTTTTGCCTCGCCGACTTTTTCTACTTTTCAGTCGTGGTACCTACCCCACACAAAATCGTACACCTTCACTTGCTAAGTAAATTTATAACGGACAGTAAATTATTGTTATAACATCCTCAACATACACTACATGGAAAAATACGTATCATTGAAGCTAACTCAAAAACCACTCATCATGACTTGATCAAATTTATAAGGGACCACTCGATAAATATACCCTTTCAAACACAAGAATAATTTTTGAAATCGGTTTAAAAATGACAGAGTTCTGAGGTAAGAAACATTTAAAAAAACTGCAACCGAGTTGAGAAACAGGAGGAAGCTCCTGTTTTTAAAGTCGGATAAAAAGGTAAGTATGTCCGTCAAAATCGTGGCAAATGACATTCCATATTTTCTACTTAACCGCATGGGAATAAGGTGTCTTTGTATGTAAGTTTAACATACAATTCAATAGTCCAAGTACTGTATCAACAATACAATATAACTCATATAACTGTACGTAACTATAATACGTAGCTATTAACTTATCAGCAATTTGTCAGCCGTTCGCGAGGTTGTCATGTTCATACAAACATACATACTCGTAAATACGTCATATTTCTTTGTTAAGTATCACGTAATGTAATTATGGAAGGATACTGTTAAATATTTTGTTACTTAGCTAACATTATAAAATGCAAAAGTAAGTTTGCTTGTTTTTTACGCTCTCACGCCAAAATGGCTGAACGGATTTGCATGAAATTTGGCACACAGATAGACCATGACCTGGGTAAGGACATACACTACTTTTCATCCCGGTTCGCAGACAAAGTCGCAGGCTACAGCTAGTTTTATAATTATAAACAAGTAATAACAGTAGCATAGGTCGATCGATCAGATTAAGCTGTTTGCTGCGGTTGGTCTATTGATGGACCATCCATTACATATCAAGACCCTCTGTGCCTCGGAAAGCACGTTAAGCCGTTGGTCCCGGCTGCCCATCATGGCTTTTTTGACAGTCGTTACGGGTCGTCAGAAGCCCGAAAGTCTGACAACCAGTCTTACCAAAGGGAGGGAGGACAGATCAGGCAGTCGCTCCATGTAAAATACTGGTGTTCAGCTGCATTCGGTCAGACTGGAAGCCGGCGCCACATGATGAAACAATATTATTGTCCCATTATAGGAATGGCCTCTTCTTGTACACTCAAGTTCAATGTTGCCCGACTTATGTATCGAACCCCGAACTCTACGTTCAGTATTGCAATCACAAAACAAAAAAACCGAATTTCCAGTAATTCCTTAAAATTGAACAATCGAAAACATGTAACATCTACCAACCCACACTGGGCCAGCGTGGTATATTACGGCCCACACCCTCTCACAGAGAGGGCCTGTGTCGCAGATGTGAGAACATTACAAGTTTATGCTTGCGTCGATAAACTAGCCGTCGCGTCGTAACAAACGTGAACGAATTACCAATCAATAGAAAATAAAATAATATTAATTATTTATCAGCCTTTGTGTTCGTCCGTTTTGGTATAGTTAATTAATATGCTAGACAAGTCTGTGCACTGATTAGGATCTCACGACTGACTGACGAGTTTTTGTCGATCACAGAAATACGAAACGCTTTGAAAGCTAAACCAATCGGGGGCTGTCCTTAGTAGCAATTGCACAGTACGAAGAGGGATAATCGTCAGTGTGGTGTGGTGTAGCAGTGGTAGCCCAGTGCTAAGGGCCACGACTTACTGACAGGCGCCTAATTTTGTGTAAATTATTTCATCACCATTGCTCTTAAAAACCAATCATACAAATTTTCCCACCGCTGGGACACAGTCCACCTCTGTTCGAGACGGGCTATAATCCACAACGCGGGTCCAAGGCGTGTTGATGGATGTCACATGTCTTCGAATTTTTGATTCTAAGACATGTCAGTTTCCTCACGATGTTTTCCTTCACCGTTTCGAGAGCAGTGGTGATGAACCTAACTAAACACAAAGTAAAGCGCCTGCCTGGGCTCGAGCTCACGACCTAGTACTCGTAAGTTAATCTGCATACATCACCATAACCGTTATCAACGAAATCAAATCACTATTATTATCATCTTTCACACAATATATGTATCTTTTCGTGAATCCATCCACATTGTTTTGCTAACCAAACCACTAAATGAAAAAAAAAAACGCACATGAAAAGCCGCGGAGTTCTGCTGACCTAACAGTGCTGTCTCAAGGACATGTCACGGGTCACAAGTCCGCGTCAGCACGTCTGACCGATTCTGACCCAGTCGACTGTGACGAATCAACTGTTTATATATACATGTATGTATGTGTGTGAGGTAGGAACTTGTTGCCATGCGAGGTGGAAGTATTGTTTACGCTGCTTACTAGGAATTTAACGTATGGCAACGCTTGGTTATAACGAAAGAAAACATCGTGAGGAAAGCATATTAGCGTTTACATGATCAGTGTATTATGTTCTCACTGGTTTGTCTGAGGCCTTCCTCTCTGTGAGAAAGAGTCTGGACTTCGAAGCTGGTACTTTATTGCAAAAAATGAAGCAATTATCTATTTAAAAGTAAAACACTATTACGTCAATATGTTGCTTATAGAATAATCTGACAAATAATCAGAATGATTGCGTGGTTTTTTTTCGTTCAAATGAATGTTAAGAGGTACTCGTATCTTCGTGTTTTTTTTTTCTATGGCATCAAATTAGTTGTATTAAGTTTTCAACACACTGTCTAACTAGCATATATCTTGACGAATATACATTTTTCTGATTTTGTTTACTGCAGTGGATCATATACTTTTTGACATTATACCAGGCCTCTCAGAAAGTATTGCGAAAAAAAGTTTTTTTGTACTGCCTCGTTGGTCTAGTGGTCGCAAGAGCTACTGCTGCGCATGAGGTCCTGGGTTCGATTACCAGGTCGGGCAAAGTGTTATTGTGAATATATCTAGAATTTGTCAGTAGCAGCCCGGAGTCTGGATGGGTGCCCGGTTGATGGCAATAGGCTCGCCCCCTATTACATGGGACTTAAACATAACTGGCGAAATGTGGGTGTACACCTCTGCCTAACCCTTCTGGGATTACAGGCGTGATGTTATCGGCAGTGGATCATATACTTTTTGGCATTATACAAAGTCACTCAGAAAGTATTGCGAAAAAAGTATTTTTATGTATGAGACTGGCCAGTTATAGTTTATTTTGAAAACATGATTATTTGTTAGTAAAAATAGGTACGTTATAATTTTCCTCCACATTGTTTGCGAGCTAATTTAAATTATAGTGTCTCATTAACAAATGGATCTGCGCCGGGAACATTTTCGCGCATTGATTTTTTACGATTTCAAGTGTCGCCAGAAACCGGACGAATCGTACGATAGACTTCAAATGGCATTCATGGATGAAGGCCCTTCAAAGGCAACCGTTTATCGTTGTTATAACGAATTCAAGCGCGGTCGACTAACTTTGGGTTATGAAGAACCCTTTGACGGCTGTTACGGAAGAAAACGTGCAAGCAGTGAAAAATTAAATCCAAGACAATAGGCGAGTTACGTATCAAGAATATAAGCACATACTGCAGGTTGTATCAAACTCAAACTCAACTCAAATCATTTATTTCAAATAAACCCATTACAGGCACTTTTGAATTGTCAAGGGGTCGGTCAGTCAGAAATATGAAGCTAGTTGCCCATTCCAAAGCGAAGTAGGTACCTATGGAGAAGAACGGGCAAGAAACTCCATGGACACTCTTTTAAATAATATGGTTACAGATTTTTTTTACATCAGTCTTGTTGAAATTAAACATGTGAGAACGATGTAGAAAGACCCGTAATAAAAAACATAAAAATCGGAAAAGAAAAATTAAAAAAAAAAACCGTGGCAGCCAAGAGATGACCAGTCCCCACTGACGGCGCCCGTTCACGAACATGACGTATGGATCAGCACCATTCAGCTCAACCATTTTGAAGGGAACTTAATGATCCAACACACACGCCACCACCAGCGAGACATTTGAGTGAGCGTGACATACTCTCAGCCGCCAGGGCACATTCAAGTCAATGACAGACGTGCCCAGTATAGGGTAGCTTTATAGTAGGTACTACATAGTGCTCACACGTGTGCTTTGCAATTATACAATACTAAAAGATTGAATTTATACAGTGCAAAGATAGTTCTTACAATCTTCAGCAGCTCCAACAATATTTCCGAATGCTAATCAATTGTTTAGTCGTCCTTGTGGAGCAGAACCAGCGTTGAGCCAAGCATTTTTGTCAGAGATGTAATCCTCCAATGTCTGTAATATGTATGTCTGTCTTATAATATGCTTGGCTGCATAGTGTGCGTTTGATACAGGTTTTGAACTTCGTTTCATTCAGTTGGAGTATGTGGGGAGGTATTTTATTATAACATTTTAAACAGTACCCCATGAAGGATGAATCTACTTTAGCCAGCCTGAAACCCGGTTGAACCAATTGGTCCCTATTTCTAGTCCCATAGTTGTGTCTTTCACCTCTTTTACTGAAAATATTTAAGTTTTTCCTTACGTACATGATGTTTTCATATATATATTGACAAGGTACGGTCATGATGTTAATATCTTTAAACAGTTCCCTTAAAGAATCGCGCCTGCGGAGGCCATATATTGCTCTAATGGCTCTTTTTTGCAGAATAAAAATAGACTCGATGTCTGCAGCGCGTCCCCATAATAAGATACCGTAAGACATGATACTATGAAAGTAACTGAAATAGACCAGCCTCGCGGTATCTACATTAGTAAACTGACGGATTTTTCTTACAGCATATGCTGCTGAACTTAGCCGTCCTGCAAGAGATGTTAAATGAGGACCCCATTGCAGCCTCGAGTCGAGCGTGATCCCCAAGAAAACCGTTTTATCAACGAATTCTAGTTTCTCTTGATTCAATACTATGTCACAATCAGTACTTTTAACATTCGGCAAAGCAAACCTTATGCATTTTGTTTTTTTCCCATTTAATACTAAATTATTAGCAGTAAACCAATTTTGTACCTGCAGCAGTGCGTTATTTATGTCGTCAAGATTTGATGAACGTCTACTTATCTTAAAAATTAAAGAAGTATCATCAGCAAATAACACTATTTGTGGTTGTTTTTTTAATCAATGGGGTAGATCATTAATATATACTAAAAAGAGGAAAGGACCTAATATCGAGCCTTGTGGAACACCCAATTTTACTTTTAATCCAAGTAATCGGGAAGCCTTCACGAAATTCTACACGTGCATCTTCGCGCGAGGAGGATAGTTTCACGCTGGGTGCGGCACAACCTCACCGATGCTCAGAAGCAGGCCCGGGTGGAATGGTGCCGTGATATGACAAACAAATTTGAAGCAGGCTCGTCTCGGCGTGTTTGAGACATCATTACAGATGGTGATGAGTCTTGGATTTTTCAATACGATCCAGAAACGAAGCGATTTTTTTTTTAGTTGCACATGTCTTGGATCTTGCCAGTAAGTTAAAGTGTAATTTAAGTCAAAATAATTGTAAATAGGTTTAAGTCTTAAACAAATAAATATTGTTTATTGGACGGTTTGGGTGTTTCAAAACGAATCAACGCCTACCAAAGTGAAGCGATCTAGAATGGGGAAGGAACATTTTGAACGCGAGCTTTTTCAATTTGACTGGCTACTTGGTGTCAATTCATTTACGGAACCAAAGAAGCATCAAAGCTGAATGTTATACTACCAAATGCTTGGCAGAAGTTTTCTCTGTTGTGAGCAACAAGCGACCAAACACAGGGCTTCGCAGGCTACTGCTCCACCACGACAACGCGTCTTCGCACACCGCGCTAAAACGAGGAACTTCCTGGACAGCACGCCGGTCAAACTCCTGGATCTCCTGGGTCTAGCACCGTGTGACTTCTTTTTATTATCGAAAATAAAAAATTCTGGATACAATTTTCGTCGTTGGAAGTTGCGCTGTCAGCGTTCGAGCAGGCTGTAAACGAGGTGTCTTCATCATACAACTTTGTATAGAGGCTAGTAGAGAGTAACTATGTACTTTGAAAAGATTTAATAAAAAAAATATTTACCTACAGAACTTTTATTTTTATTTTCGCAAAACTTTCTCAGTATCCCACGTAAAACTTGAGTTTAGGTCCTGTAGTCCTTAAGTCCCATGTAATACGGGGCCGGCCTATCGCCATTATTTCATCAGATTTTCCTGACGGAGAAAACCCAATAACACTTATCCTGACCTAGGAATCGAACCCAAGACCTCACCAGTAGCGCTAGACTAGAAAAGACACTAGTCAAAAGTTTTTGAAAAATTAAGGAAAAGTTCCACAATACACTGCAGACCTTAGTGTCTGCACGTTCAATGACCTTATGACATGACCTACGACAATATTTTCAACCTTGCTCTTGAGTTTATACGTCGTAAAATTAGCGGCGTAAAATTGCAGCAAATTGGCAAGCCCCTGAAGTGGAAATATACACTTTATTTCTGTATTAGCTTATTTCTCACTAGCATCCTCCTGAAACTGGCATTTTATGTGAATCCAATTACGTTCAGCCGTTTCAGTACAGCAAGGACTTGTAAATACGTACTTTATTTTATTTTCTTAAAAAATACTTGTAACTAATGGTGGCAGGTTTAAGTCCAAATTGTATTTTCGTTTTTATAATATAGCACAATCATAAAAAACACCACATAAAAATATTCCATCACAATAAAAATGTGACCGAGGCACAAGGTGCAGACCCATAAATTACCAGTTATATTAATTACCAGTTATATTAAAAAAATACGCTAGAGAGGGTATATCCTACCAAAAACAATTGTAAGTACTATAAAAAATCGCCGGTACACAAAGTGCAATGGTTCCATAGTTAAACTTGTCACAATTTCTTTCACTGTCTATATTCCCGAAGGTGTGGGCAGAGGTGTCAATAACACCCACATTTCACCATTTATATTATGGGTTAGTAAGTTCCACTCCACCACGTAATAAACTCACTATTTATTCCATAATATTATTCCCTACAGAACTTACCTTATTTCCAATCTCCGTTCTACCCAACATAAACACTAACATTTATGAATTCCATTAAACAACACAACACTAAAAGAAAAAGCTTCGAAAACTGAATAAAACACGAAAATTAATTACGAAACAGTCACTGACTAAAATATTCGCGGGAAAATTCGAACACGGAGCGCGCATCTCCCATGACAGTTGGAGAGGTACTAACGATGGCAAACAGGCAAAGGCAGCTGGCCGTAGACACTAGACAGCCTGCTCGGGACTGTGCAGCGGTGTTGCTAGCCGTACTAATGATACTGTCCTTATCGCCCTTTAATAAAACTAGACGCATTGTAAACACTTTTGTGTTTGATAAGAGTGGGTTTTGTTTTATGCTATTTAATTTATTATTGTTACACAGTTAAGTTCTTAAAATATAAAAAAATCTACGAAATTATACCTGTTTCCAATAAGAAATAGGCAACTTCTCCTTTAAAATATCTTAAATTCTCTGATAGACAACGCACAGCCTAAACCTCTGCATCAAGAAACATTACATTTTGCACAAGAGTTCCTTTTCTAACAAAGGTATGCAGGTTGTTTTTTTAACCGATGGGAAAAGCACACTATTTGTTGGAAAATAAACCTTCATCATCATTATTTCATCGGAAAGACGTCCACTGCTGGACATATGCCTCCCCCAAGCATCGCCACTTCAACCGGTTCTGTGCTTCCCGCATGCAGCGGGGGGGTACAATGCTCGCAGAACTGATGGCCGGCCGATAGGGCCGAAAGATTCTGGAATGGCGACCGCGTACAGGAAGACGTAGTGTTGGAAGGCCTCCCACAAGGTGGACCGATGACTTTGTGAAGGCCGCACGAATCCGCTGAATGCGGAAAGCACAGAACCGGTCGTAGTGGTGGTGCTTGGGGGAGGCATATGTCCAGCAGTGGACGTCTTTCGGATGCTACCAAGCATTGCTGTGTTCCGTTTTTAAGGGTACAGTGCACATTTCAGCTTTGTCTCTGAGATGGCTGATTATGCCTCTGGTACTGCAGATGCCCCGTACCAACAGGGCAACCGAATGCTAGTTTGCAATCCCAAAAAACCCAGCAACAATTTCTTAATTCCCCATAAACCGGGTAAATTTCCTCACCTGGCAACACAGTCTACCTCTGCCAACGATTTTCCTCAACCGATAACGTCTATTTTGACTCGCTCCTTATCAATAAGGCCTATTTTTAGCGCAGACACAACATTATGTCCTTCCCATCCCATGGGTTGCGGTTAAGGTGACTTCTCTGACGTTCTAATGTCGAGATAAATCCCTTACTTGAAGGGATTCTAATTAGAAACCATCTTAATACTACCATTATCAATACGAAAGTCTGCTCCTTGGTTTGTCCATGCGACGACACTTCAATCTATCCATGCATACTAAATACTAAATTATAATAAATTCAAAAGTAACTGCCTGTCTGTGCTGGCTGAACGGATTTGGATGAAATTTGGCATATAGGTAGACTTACTTACATACTTTTATCTAGGTACTACGATCACGTCTGATAATTTCTGACCTCGAAATAAGAAAGAATCTAAGTATAAATATTTGTTGCATTTTCACGGCTAAACCGCTGAACCAATTTCAGTGCAGTTTTGTATAGAGATAGCTTGAACCTTGAGGAATGACATAAGCGTTCTTCTTTTTTTATAGTCTCTCCCTAATTAAGAGTGATGGGGTGTAAAAGAGAGCCTTCATGGCCCGGTGGTGTCGGCCCCGACTTACGAGTTGTAGGTCGAGAGTTCGAACTTAGCCAGGCCCTTTACTGTGTATTTAATTTATCACTGTTCTCAAAACGGTGAAGGAGAACATCGTGTCCTAGAACCAAAAAATATCAAAGTCATGTGACATCCGGCAACTTACACTGGGCCCGCGCTTCCCTCGCACAGAGAGGATGCTTGTGTCCCAGCAGTTTGAACATTATAGGAAGTTTGTACAAGAAAATCTGAAATCCAACAGACAAAGTCGAAGTGAATATACTACGTAGATATTAATAACTAATAAGGGTGACTTTCTAATAAGTCTCAGGACCTTAGATTCTGAGAAGATTCCCACTTATGAACACAAAGACACAACATCATATTTTCCGAGAATTCGAACTGAGTTTTGCCAATGCTGTATACACCTCCTTCTGCCTCTTCGGGAATTCCAAGCTTATAAATGCTATACGCTAAGTTTTTTCCTTACAGCTGTACTCAGAGATGTCAGCGACTTTAAAACATAACATTATTATTTATTTAAACTTTTCACACAAAAAGGTACAAAGGCGGACTTAATGGCTTAAAAACATGCAATGCAAAACATTACGTTTCTATTCCTCAAAGGGGTAGGCAGATGTGTACCTGTAGAACACCCACATTTGGCCAGTTATGTTTAAGCCATCATCCGGCCACAAATCCAGACTCCGGGCTGGTACTGAGAAATTTCAAATAGGAAACCCCAATAACACTTTGCCCGACCCGGGAATCGAACCCAGGACTTCAGGCTCAACAGCACCGCTTGCGGCCACTAGACCAAATCATTAACTTTAATCGAGAAATATAACGGCTGTTAAAGACACTTAACGAAGCCGAGATTTACTTGTGCTCCCCGTCAGTGAAACTTTTTTTTTGTACTGGACAATGGCTGGGAACCTCCTGGTTAAGGAGATATTGAAGGTCAAAATTCCAATCTTCACTGAAAAGTTTTATGCTTTATCACCCTCACGACCCCTGTACCCGTTGCATGCACCCATAAGCACAATGTCTTGCGTGCGTCGCGTTGCGCAAACAGCGATTTTTCGCAATTATTTTGCAGTGTTACTTAGTTTGACGTATCGAATGCGTAGTTGAAGGCTAAGTGATGGCTTTTTTACACCCTGTATGTATTTTGGAACGCAGACAGTCTAAAATATGACAAATTGAAAAAAATACAGTTTTGATGACGTATCATGTATAATTTTCATTCTGCCTTTATTCCAATTTAACTGTGATCAACTTTATCAGTATTCATCTCGATAGTCTCCCCCTTTCTATCCATATCATCTTCCACACATTCCATCCATCGTTTCTTTGGTATTCCCTTCAAAACTTTTCAACATTAAATACTTTTTTTGCACCCAAAAATAATTTAAAATGTCTTGCCAGACTCAAATTATCTAAAATCAATGAATTAACACATTCCAATTATCTCCTAAAAAGCATCCATAAATCCACCTTCAAATACAAAAGTACCAGGCTCCCATATTCCGTAGGAGCTCGCAAGTTGAACATAGCAACTTGGTCTTTCGATACACGCATATTCAAAACTTTCCTCACAACATTTTACTCATTGTATGACTCTCTTCTTCCGTAGGTGCATCTGTTAGTCGTTATCTCTGAAGTCACCCCCTTTCTTGACATGTTTACAGGGTCAGTCAGCGTTGTCGGTGAGAAGTTTAGATTTTTTGAAGTGAAACTTTCTTGTGAGGAGTTCGATGGTTGGATGAGAATTTTAGAGTGAAAATTTGAAGACACGTCACGTTTAGGCACATTTCGTTACATGAGATAGAAGAAAGATGCCACAAAATCTCTCGTAAGTATATTTAAACTTATATAACAACAAGGCAAAATCTCTAGAAATTCCAGTCGGATTACAAAAAAAAATTGCATTTGATAGCCAAATTCTCGAGGAAGGCTTAAAGCTATTTACCATCACGCTAGCAACCTTAGGAGCCGAACAATAAGAAAAAGAAAGTCAGATGTAACATCGTGGGCAGGCGAACGCAAACGCAGTCGAACACGTGTTCGGCGCTGCACGCGCATTTTGTTTTGTTTGTTCGTGTATCGATCGAACCGTCACGTCTATGGAGTTTCACTTACCAATAATTTTTTCTCTGTATGCTGGTGCATTAAAGTTAATCACTGTCTCTGAATGCAACACTAAGTAACGTCTCGTCTTCAAAAAATATCGCAATATAAAATTAATAAAGTGATCGACCTGCTCTGCCCACCCTGTCTGTGTTATCAAGGGTTTCGTCTCTCAGAGGTCAACGCCCCCGCTGTCTAGACGTCGGTCGGCAGCTTAGTTCTCTGTCTACCCACTCATGTTTACATCGCTAAGGGCTTCTTAGAATTTCTGATGCATATTGATGGCAATATTGTGTATTTGGAGATAATTAACAAGTGAAAAGTAGGCTTTTTAAGATAAAAGAAAACGGGGTTATGTAAAAATCGATCGATCATAAAATGTTTGAGAAGAGGCAGGCTGTGGCATAAAGTCTATGTCCATCCAATCAATACAGGGTAACAAAGAATCCAGCACATGCTTTCTAGAAATTTTACGTCGGACATCATAAAAAAACATTGAATGAATGTTGTTGAACTGTCAAAATGAAGGTCGGATTCCCATCACCTAAGAAAAAACGCTCCAAAGGAGGGCCTCTTTCATCCTTTATGAAACAGATATTATAATTATGATATTGTTTAAATTGCTGTCTCATAGAAAAGTGCAATGCCAACGCGGTCAAAATGTATTGAACAGGAATGTAATATTATCAGGGGTTCAGGATCTTGTGCTAAAGTCATGGTGGTATCAGTTTGCGCCTCGATGTATGCCCTGCACAAATTGATAAGAAAAACGATTTTCAACAGTTTTTTTTAATGACTATTGGCGATAACATGGAAAATATATCATATGTTACCTTTTTTACACTTCTTTCATTACGAGAACATAGAATATTTATGTTTGCAGGGTGACTTGTAATTTGACGTATTCCTTCCGATACGTGATAGTGGGCCCCCCATTTGCAACAAGTATGCATCCGATAAAGCCTAGCCGAAAAGTTATGGGATTCGAGAGATCTAAATGTTCTAAAACAGCGAACAGTTGAAAATTAAAGGAAGAAATTTACTAACCATTTTCAAAAATGTTCTACTAAATCTCAATATTTTACTTTGGCATAAAGCGTACAAATAACAGAGAACAGATCTTCTTTTAATCGGCTATCTAACGAGGTCCAAAATCTCGCTCCAAAGTAAAGCTCGTGTCTAGGTTTGAACCTAAGTCCTACAACTCGTTAAGTCGCTGTAGTTACCACTGGGACTCCACTGCTTTCTCGTATCTGCATAAATTCATGTCGTGGTTAAAATATTAGCTGACCGGTTAAAATATATTAGGTAAAAATATAATTATTATGTGACATCGAGGTTGACTGTCCAAGAATTGCCCGCCTCTCGTGAAAGTATATTAAAATACCCAAACGCACCAAATGTTCTTCAAAAATGAAATCACACACAAGCACTGACTTTTTAAAATTCCTTCTTTTTGATTTGAGTGAGGGCCAAATGAAGGCAATACGAGCCATATTTTGTCCAGGGGATCGCATTTTACGTTATACCTGTAACAAAAAAAAACTTACTGAAAATCCATTTTTACGCAACCCAGGAATTAAATCACAATCATTAAAGAAAAAAAAATTAAATGCGGTAAATATGACGCAGAGGGAGAAAACATGGCACACAAAAATGACAAGTTGGGGGAAAATATGCGTCACATCTACGCAAAAAGGCCATCGCTCAGCATAATGCTAGAGACCCAGAGCTGGTTTTCAGCGACAGCCGGATAAAAACAGTACCCCTAGTTTTAAATTCAAACATTCCGGGCGACTCAGCGCTGTCGGACCAACCACTAACCAATCACTAAAAGAGAGAGGTGGTACCTATACATTTGCTATTAACAGTGGATACTTTTCTTACCCGACTCAGGATTCGATGCCCTGACCCCAACCTTACCCCTAGCCAAATCACTAAATGTACAGTATTACTTAAAAACCTAAAAAGGTTGCACTAAAATCTATACAAACAGTCCGGACGTACGTAATCCAATTCGGTGTGAGGTATAGAGGAGTACATACCTCACACTGTATTGGATTGAGGTAGGTCAGGGATGTACTTCGACTAACCTATATATGAGAATCAGGGTGCGACAAATCTTACTGTCTCCGAAACATAATGATACTAGCTGTTGCCTGCGATTTAGGCTGCGATGCAGGATGAAATGTAGCTATGTCCTTAGCCAGGTCATGGTCTACCTGTGTTCCAAATTTCATCCAAATCCGTTCAGCCGTTTTGGCGAGAAACCGTCACAAACAAACTTACTAACAAACTTACTATCGAATTAATAATGTTAGTTATTATTTATGATTAGAGCATAACATTACGCCTGTTTTCCTTCCAAGGGATAAGCAGAGGAGTATACAACACAAACATTTTGCCAGTTCCATTAAATGGAGGAGTCCAGACTCCAAACTGAGTTCCTGATGAAAAAAACTTCTACAAAAATTGACCTCAAAGTCAACGTCAAAGTATTTTTCAACTGAATAAAATTCTTAAATTCTCGCACTAACAGACAAGATAACGCACAGCCTAAACCGCTGGGTTTAGAAGCTAGAAATTTTGCATCTGAGTTCCTTTTATAATGCATAAATCTCTTGTACCCCCGACCCGCCCCGTCGCAATATTTTGTATAATATTTTTCTGTTAACTATAATTATGACCTCATTACTGGACACGCGGTATTTATACAATAAAATTGAATTGAGTCTGTTTGTAATGTCAAAATAATAGCTTTTAATAGTAGGTTTATACAGTACATAACATAAACATAACATCACGCTTGTGATCCCACAAGGGTAAGGCAGAGGTGTACCTATAGTACACACACATTTTGCCAGTTTTGATTAAGTCCCATGTAATAGGGGGCGAGCCTATTGCCGTCAACCGGGCACAAATCGAGACTCCGGGCTGCTGCTGACAGATTATAGATAGAAAAACCCAATAACACATTGCCCGACCTTGGAATCGAACCCAGGACCTCATGCTCAGTAGCGATTGCAACCACTAGACAAACGAGGCAGTCTTTACAGTTTATACAGGACATACTTATAACAAAAAAAAACATTTTAAATGTTTTTGTGTCTCTGTTTGTTCGTTTGTTCTGGTTATTTTCCGTAACCGCTAGGGTATGCTTCAGAGGTTGTCCCATATAAATTTTATTAACTTTGCTTGGGTATTTTTTCAGCTAGCTTTAATAATAGGTATTTTTCAAATTTGTGTATATTGATGATGTTATAATACCTTCATGTGTAAATATACATAGCCAGAAGTGGTGTTGAATTTGTGTGGGGTACGTAGGTACTACACCTAATTAAATTTAAAATTTAAAAACCCCCGACACAAAAACCTAAGTTCCCTTTAAAAGGTAAAAAATAATAATAAAAATACGTCACGTTGGGGGACCGCTCCAAATTATTTATTATCTATGATTTTCAGCCTCCACAAGTTTATTCGGTCCCCAAACGCGACGTATTTTTTTAAATATTTGTTTTTTTTTAAAGGGAACTTAGGTTTTTGTGTCGGGTCTTTATTTTTTAAATAGTTTTTATTGGTACATGCATATTATAATGTAGATTTTGTTAACTTGTAAATATATAGGTTAATAATAATACTATTATCTTATTTAAAACACTTTCAACCCCACAACTTTTAAACCGGTCAACCGGATCAACCGGTTTTCATTAAACATGTCTAAGAACACTCGCACATAAGTTACCTTTAATTTAAAAAAAAAAATTGCTTCAACCGTTCGGGAGTTATGATGCCACAGACAGACAGACAGACACACACTGACAGACCGACACTTCAAACTTATAACACCTCTCTTTTTGCGTCGGGGGTTAAAAAGTGATAAAAAAACATTACACAAAGACACCGACATTCGAAATGATTGTTATTTTTCATTTTGTATCGGTTTTTTTTTAAAGACGGTTGTTCCACACATAGGCAGTCACTCCATGTATATTCATCTGCATTCGGTCAGACTAGAAGCAAGCCACAAAATAGTTGGGAAAGGCAGATGACGGTCTTAAGCATCCAAACCCCATGCTTTAACATAAAAGTTCACCGTCTAGGATGTGAACCCACGACCTCTCGCTCGCCAGACAATGCCGGTCGTTGGTCTGTTCTCTTTTATTACTTACCAATAGACTGGAGGGCAGTTTGAAGTTCAATTAATTGTTTCTAGTGTTGTTGTGTCTAAGAAACCCTTAAAGTTTATTTTTAACCACGACAGTGAAAGAGAGGTGTTATAAGTTTAACGTGTTTATGTGTCTGTATGCGGCATCGTAGCTACCAAACGGCTGAACCGATTTTGTTTTGTTTGAAAGGTGACTTGATGGATGATGATGTTGTGAAAAAAAACCGGCCAAGTGCAAGTCGGACTCGCCCACCGAGAGTTCCGTACAAACCTGTAGGTATATAAGTAAAAATTCACACGCGTTTATGAGGAAAGGCGTAGTAAGTTTAAAATTATTAAAAATGTTTTCGTTAAATGATGCAACTAAAACCGGTTTTCGCAATTTTTCCTTTATCTGTGCTATAAGATGTTACTTCGTACCAAATTTCAAGATTCTGATTCACGGCAAGTATCTACCCTGTAGGTTTTGATTCCCTTGCTAGTGTCGACCATTTGCGGCACAAACGACTGTATCTTTTGATTGCGTTGGTTGAGAAGTTTGATATTTTCACAACTCCAAGGGACAGTAGACCTGAGTATTTGATTTAAATTCCAGCTTGATACCTCCACGCGTTCCTGAGAAAAAATGGTCTTGACAGACTACGGACGGACGGACGGACGACAAAGTGATCCTATAAGGGTTCCGTTTTTACCTTTCGAGGTACGGTTATTTTATTTGTGTTAATTAACCCCAAAGCTTTTGGAAATCAAATAGGAACCCCATCAAGTTTTCATTTCATCGAATCAGTTTTTTTTAACATTTTTTTTAAATGAATGAATATTTTTCTAGATAAAATTAGTTTTCAAATAAAACAATATAGTCAAATTAGGCCGCAATCAGTACTAATTGGTCATGCAGCTGCATGCATTCTAGACACTAATACAAACACCTATGACTCAAATTTACATTGACATAAATATAACATCATGTCAAGCAAATCCAACAGAGGGGTAGGCAGAATTGTATTTATAGCACTATTCACCCACATTAACCTCACACTGTATTGGATTGAGGTAGGTCAGGGATGTACTTCGACTAACCTATATATGAGAATCAGGGTGCGACAAATCTTACTGTCTCCGAAACATAATGATACTAGCTGTTGCCTGCGATTTAGGCTGCGATGCAGGATGAAATGTAGCTATGTCCTTAGCCAGGTCATGGTCTACCTGTGTTCCAAATTTCATCCAAATCCGTTCAGCCGTTTTGGCGAGAAACCGTCACAAACAAACTTACTAACAAACTTACTATCGAATTAATAATGTTAGTTATTATTTATGATTAGAGCATAACATTACGCCTGTTTTCCTTCCAAGGGATAAGCAGAGGAGTATACAACACAAACATTTTGCCAGTTCCATTAAATGGAGGAGTCCAGACTCCAAACTGAGTTCCTGATGAAAAAAACTTCTACAAAAATTGACCTCAAAGTCAACGTCAAAGTATTTTTCAACTGAATAAAATTCTTAAATTCTCGCACTAACAGACAAGATAACGCACAGCCTAAACCGCTGGGTTTAGAAGCTAGAAATTTTGCATCTGAGTTCCTTTTATAATGCATAAATCTCTTGTACCCCCGACCCGCCCCGTCGCAATATTTTGTATAATATTTTTCTGTTAACTATAATTATGACCTCATTACTGGACACGCGGTATTTATACAATAAAATTGAATTGAGTCTGTTTGTAATGTCAAAATAATAGCTTTTAATAGTAGGTTTATACAGTACATAACATAAACATAACATCACGCTTGTGATCCCACAAGGGTAAGGCAGAGGTGTACCTATAGTACACACACATTTTGCCAGTTTTGATTAAGTCCCATGTAATAGGGGGCGAGCCTATTGCCGTCAACCGGGCACAAATCGAGACTCCGGGCTGCTGCTGACAGATTATAGATAGAAAAACCCAATAACACATTGCCCGACCTTGGAATCGAACCCAGGACCTCATGCTCAGTAGCGATTGCAACCACTAGACAAACGAGGCAGTCTTTACAGTTTATACAGGACATACTTATAACAAAAAAAAACATTTTAAATGTTTTTGTGTCTCTGTTTGTTCGTTTGTTCTGGTTATTTTCCGTAACCGCTAGGGTATGCTTCAGAGGTTGTCCCATATAAATTTTATTAACTTTGCTTGGGTATTTTTTCAGCTAGCTTTAATAATAGGTATTTTTCAAATTTGTGTATATTGATGATGTTATAATACCTTCATGTGTAAATATACATAGCCAGAAGTGGTGTTGAATTTGTGTGGGGTACGTAGGTACTACACCTAATTAAATTTAAAATTTAAAAACCCCCGACACAAAAACCTAAGTTCCCTTTAAAAGGTAAAAAATAATAATAAAAATACGTCACGTTGGGGGACCGCTCCAAATTATTTATTATCTATGATTTTCAGCCTCCACAAGTTTATTCGGTCCCCAAACGCGACGTATTTTTTTAAATATTTGTTTTTTTTTAAAGGGAACTTAGGTTTTTGTGTCGGGTCTTTATTTTTTAAATAGTTTTTATTGGTACATGCATATTATAATGTAGATTTTGTTAACTTGTAAATATATAGGTTAATAATAATACTATTATCTTATTTAAAACACTTTCAACCCCACAACTTTTAAACCGGTCAACCGGATCAACCGGTTTTCATTAAACATGTCTAAGAACACTCGCACATAAGTTACCTTTAATTTAAAAAAAAAAATTGCTTCAACCGTTCGGGAGTTATGATGCCACAGACAGACAGACAGACACACACTGACAGACCGACACTTCAAACTTATAACACCTCTCTTTTTGCGTCGGGGGTTAAAAAGTGATAAAAAAACATTACACAAAGACACCGACATTCGAAATGATTGTTATTTTTCATTTTGTATCGGTTTTTTTTTAAAGACGGTTGTTCCACACATAGGCAGTCACTCCATGTATATTCATCTGCATTCGGTCAGACTAGAAGCAAGCCACAAAATAGTTGGGAAAGGCAGATGACGGTCTTAAGCATCCAAACCCCATGCTTTAACATAAAAGTTCACCGTCTAGGATGTGAACCCACGACCTCTCGCTCGCCAGACAATGCCGGTCGTTGGTCTGTTCTCTTTTATTACTTACCAATAGACTGGAGGGCAGTTTGAAGTTCAATTAATTGTTTCTAGTGTTGTTGTGTCTAAGAAACCCTTAAAGTTTATTTTTAACCACGACAGTGAAAGAGAGGTGTTATAAGTTTAACGTGTTTATGTGTCTGTATGCGGCATCGTAGCTACCAAACGGCTGAACCGATTTTGTTTTGTTTGAAAGGTGACTTGATGGATGATGATGTTGTGAAAAAAAACCGGCCAAGTGCAAGTCGGACTCGCCCACCGAGAGTTCCGTACAAACCTGTAGGTATATAAGTAAAAATTCACACGCGTTTATGAGGAAAGGCGTAGTAAGTTTAAAATTATTAAAAATGTTTTCGTTAAATGATGCAACTAAAACCGGTTTTCGCAATTTTTCCTTTATCTGTGCTATAAGATGTTACTTCGTACCAAATTTCAAGATTCTGATTCACGGCAAGTATCTACCCTGTAGGTTTTGATTCCCTTGCTAGTGTCGACCATTTGCGGCACAAACGACTGTATCTTTTGATTGCGTTGGTTGAGAAGTTTGATATTTTCACAACTCCAAGGGACAGTAGACCTGAGTATTTGATTTAAATTCCAGCTTGATACCTCCACGCGTTCCTGAGAAAAAATGGTCTTGACAGACTACGGACGGACGGACGGACGACAAAGTGATCCTATAAGGGTTCCGTTTTTACCTTTCGAGGTACGGTTATTTTATTTGTGTTAATTAACCCCAAAGCTTTTGGAAATCAAATAGGAACCCCATCAAGTTTTCATTTCATCGAATCAGTTTTTTTTAACATTTTTTTTAAATGAATGAATATTTTTCTAGATAAAATTAGTTTTCAAATAAAACAATATAGTCAAATTAGGCCGCAATCAGTACTAATTGGTCATGCAGCTGCATGCATTCTAGACACTAATACAAACACCTATGACTCAAATTTACATTGACATAAATATAACATCATGTCAAGCAAATCCAACAGAGGGGTAGGCAGAATTGTATTTATAGCACTATTCACCCACATTTTGCAAGTTATGCTTAAGGTCCATGTAAAAGAGGGCGAGCCTATTTCCAGCTACCCTGCACAAATCTAGACTCCTACCTCCTTCTGAAAAATCCAAATCGAAATACCCAATAACACTTTTTCTTAATAACAGAGTATCGAACCCAGCTCCTACTCAGCAGTAGCACTTCTAACCACAATACTAAATAAACGAATCCATTATTAATATTAACAAAACTAAATCGCCGTCAATCTTGTGACGTAACTAAACAAAAATCAAAACTCGCCCGATCCTGTAATCCTGAAAACGAACGCACACAAACGGAAACCGCCAGACAACGCACACTAACACAGTGAGTCGTGTGCGGACAAGGTGTTACACGCACACAGATGTGCGTCTTGTCTCGGTGTTGTATACAGGCTGTTATTATTAGCAATAAAGCTTGAATTCTGATTTGAAACTTCGTTTATATTGCTACACAGACCATAAGTTTGTCAAGTAAGGAAATTGTGTCGATGTTCCTTTGTTGGGAATCTCACCAACGAAATTGTACGCGTTCAGCACATCTAAACCTCGCTCGAGAGCTGTCAGTGTTTTTTTTTGTGGAATTTTAACACTGACAACTTTTGAACTTGGTCTATAAAGGAATCTTACACGCAGCAGTGGTTATTTACTCAAAAACACTGAAAAGAAAGACTAATGGTTTATTTGTCACAGGAACACCTGCTTATGAAAAGTTTACATCAAAATATGTGTAAAAAGTTTTCATCGACATGGCAAAACTTTTGTGTTACTTGTTGTCCGTGATTCGATTTCCACATGTTTTTTAGATGTGTGTCTGTAGAAGTAAGATCGATAGTAATATTAATAGTAATATAATATTAAACTGTTTTGTGTGGGTTTTTATAATTTTGATTGATCGTTATTTTGAGATTGCTCGTATTTGGCAGGTTGACCTTTTTATGTCACTCAAGTGATATCTTGTTTTTCGTTTTTACAATGGAGGTGCATGAAATATCTTATGATGAGATGTGAATATTATTAACAGAATTGAGATAGTCAACTTAAAATGTATGTGTTGTGGGGCAAAAAAACTACCATTATAATTAAGCATAATTATGTTATTAGTACATGCTCTAGTAAATGTCTTTTCTGGTACTTACAAAGGTGTAATACTCTTATACAGGGTGGGCAAATAACAGGTATACACATAACGCCTGTAATCTCAGAAGGGTTAGGCAGAGGTAAACCCACTTTTCGCCAGATATGTTAAAGTCCCATGTAAGAGGTACACACAGGTATTCACTTTATTTTTAATACGCCATTCTATGAAATATGAAATCTATTACGTTTAATATATCATTTAGGGCCGGCAATTAAGTGCGGAAAATAATGACAGACAAATGTCCACCTCTAGCAGTATGGTATATATGAACCATTTTCATTGCGTTTTTCATGACATTTTCAGACATTTGCTGCGTTATTTCGGAAAATTTATTTTAATTGTTAAAGGTACATTAGATAGCTCCACAGAAAAGTCAGGAGCTGTTAGATCCGAGGATCTTGAGGCCAATCAATGTCCCCGTTTCTCGAAAATTTTCGACCCGACAACGTTCTTTTCAATGTCTCGATTGGGTTGAGTAGCTTGTTTTAATAATTAAAACACATTGTTCAGTTGTAGACCAATCCATAAAAAATTGCCGTATCTACACAAAATAATTTTCATGAACCAACTGTCATATTTGCCACCAAAACAAAATGGCGGCAAAAAAGTTGATACCTCCAAGTTGCCCAACATAAAAAATTAGTTTGATTCAATATACGAAAGGTTTAAAGCTTTGACGTTGGCTCATTTCAAACAAGACAATTTTTAGAGTCATAATGGGAAATCCAAAAGCTCTGATGCACAAGATCACAAACGATCACCAAATCTTATAGGAATTTATGTGAGAATCGTATTGAAGAGTCACGTTAATTTACATACAAAATACTTTACTTAGGTACTCCTAACTAAATAATTATTCCTTAAATATTCAACTTCAATTGACGCTTACATCAAACGTTTAAAAAAAAACAATTCTCAACCAAAAAACAACACCCTATATAAGCGCAGTCGGCACACACACACAAAACCAACCCTGTACCTACACGTCTGCCTCACTCACACAAACGTACGGCGTAGGAGTTGCACTCACACAGCCAAATGTCTGTCTCTACAAGTCTGGAACGCACACAGATAATGAATGCTCTCGCACACAAGCAAAAACGGAGCTCAAAGGCGGCACACACACACAAAAATCAGTGTGTCTAAACGTCTGCAGACACATACAGACACAGATAGTTCATTGACCGCTCGGCGTTTTTGCAATGAAGTAAGAATTTACGTTTTTTTAAACACTAACTCGAAGCTTTTTGTAGAGAATAGACTTTATCTTTTGAGTATAAAGTTTGAATTGGCTGTTGTGTCGAATGAAGGAATAGTTTGATCGATCAGCTGATTCTTATCGACAGAAAGTCGAAGGATGAATAAAAAAAGCTCTTTGGGAAGCACATCCTGGTAAAGACAACTTAGCTATCAAAATCAGGCTAAAGAATCAAAACAAAACTTGAGAAAGAGTCCCTGTAAAATATTAATGCCTCATTTGATAAGCGGCGAGTCTGTTGTAGACAGTCACAAATCCAGACTTCGGGGAGCTACTGAGAAAAACACAAAACCGATTGCACAATCTGGAAATCGACCTCAGAATACACGTTTAGCAATAGTGCTTGGGGCAACTAGACAAAGGAGATAGTTTTCTTTTACAGATATTTTTCAGAGAAGATGCATTTGACTTGCAGTGGGGTAGTTACAAGCTTTAGGGCGAGAGAGAGGTTGCAGTACTTTTCTTGCCAAATATAAATGTTGCGTTTTTTTTTTTGTGGAAAATTGAGCCTGCTGTCAATCGCAGTGTGGAAACAGAAACGTGAATTAAAATAATTGTCTCGATAAAAAAACAAATAAATGACACTAATCGCAATTCAAAACGTGTAGCTTGAAGAGATTCTATTATGAAACCATGTGAAAGTTAAATCAAAAGATAAGTCTTATTGTTTTTAGGGCATGTTGAGAACACATTTTGTAATTTAGTTTTTGTTTTTTAAATAAATACAAAATCTCGCCCCGGCCAGCCAGTGCCCGCCGAGCCGCAGTACACGACACACCGCACTCCTAGAGGGCCTTAAACAAAAACAGCCAGAGATGTGTTGCTAGGGAGATTTAAGTTGCCTTTCAACTGCTTGTTTTAAGTTGCCTTTCAACTGCTTGTTTAAGTTGCCTTTCAACTGCTTGTTTTAAGTTGCCTTTCAACTGCTTGTTTTAAGTTGCCTTTCAACTGCTTGTTTAAGTTGCCTTTCAACTGCTTGTTTTAAGTTGCCTTTCAACTGCTTGTTTTAAGTTGCCTTTCAACTGCTTGTTTTAAGTTGCCTTTCAACTGCTTGTTTTAAGGTGCCTTTCAACTGCTTGTTTTAAGTTGCCTTTCAACTGCTTGTTTTAAGGTGCCTTTCAACTGCTTGTTTTAAGTTGCCTTTCAACTGCTTGTTTTAAGTTGCCTTTCAACTGCTTGTTTTAAGTTGCCTTTCAACTGCTTGTTTTTTACAAAACTAAGGAAGGCGTAAAAGAACACTGCTTTTTATTTTGACTTGATTAGTTTGTTGTCTATTGTCGAAGTACGTCAGGATCGTAGCAGGTGGCGTTCTGTTGTTTCTGCTTGGGCATGGGAAGAAGGCTGGAGTTTATTTGATCGGGTAGTCTATTGTATTTGTCTTGGAGAGTTTCAGTAAGTTTTAAGGATGATCTGGAAGTTTAAGTTCTTTAAGCGGCCTATTCAAATGTCCTTTTTTTGATATTGTTCGTTTAATCGTTGAGCTCCGTAAGTTCGGAGTTGAGCTGCTCCATAATTTACAAATGCGTGCACTGACTGGACAGGTCATAATCATAATAATCATAATCATCATTTATTGCATTCATGTAGTTTATAAGTTCTTACAAGTATACTGAGGTTTCATACATGAACCCTGCTAGGGCACAGCAATATAAATACATAGTTTAAGGTTCTACAGTGTCACAATAATAAACAATCCACTGTGCTTATACAAAAATACTTATTTTGACATGTTTAATTTAGGTGTCTATAATGGTAGGTAGGTAGGTAACTGTAATATAAAAATTATAAGATAGCGTAAGAACAATTAATTGGTCATCACTTCCATTCATAAATCAAACAAGATAATATTTAAATTGAAACAAAATAGCAATAACAATAATAATCATAAAATAAAAATATCATAGGTAGTCAAAATTGTAGGCGATGTGTGTATTGTGTATAGGTATGAATTTCAATGTCAAAATTTACGTATCGTCAAAGAATTCCTTTACAGTGTAATACGATTTTAGTATAAGGTATTTTTGGAGACTTTTATTAAATTTATTTTCGTACTCTATGTCCTTAATTGAATTTGGAAGTTTATTATATATTTTAACGCACATGGCTAAAGGTCCTGAATGGAACACAGTTAATTTTGAGCTTGGTAAGGCTAATTCATTTTTATTCTGGCGTCTAACACTTCGATGTTGTGGGCGAACGTCCACTCAAATATGTGTATTTCTTTCCTCAAAATACCATTTCAGACACCAAACTACATGGTCCTCAAATGATCTATGCCAACTTATGTCTGGACTTTAAAAAGAGACTGAGACCTCTGAGTTTGTTTCGGCCTTTCTTCTCAATGTAGTCAGATATGAAACGCCAACCTCACCTTGTTTTCAAAATATGATTGACGTGTAAAAAATGTTTGTACAAACTTACTTACAGAAACAAAATCCTTTATCATTTAAACTCACGCCTTTCCATAGGGGTAGACAGAAAGTACAGAACGCCATCTGCTACGATCCTTAAATACTCCTATAATACGCCTATTACTGTCCCACTGCAAGGCAAACGAGCATTGATGCATTGATCACCACGACGGTATGCTGTAGAGTGTAGACAAATCTAAGTGACTACAATACGCGTCGCATGACCGCCTGAGAAAGAAGTTTTATCGACGGTAGAATAGACAAATAGAGAGGTGAATAAAATAAATCTTTCATTTTCTCTATTCTATCTGTCATTTTTTACAATAGACTCCTTTCGTCGACAAAACCTGGCCTAGCTTTTATTTTTACCATTTTTTTTTTCTTTAGCTGTTCGTGCTACGAGGGGTCGGTCAGCTTATATATACTGCACGGTTAATGGCTTGATGTGTGCGTACTTATTTCTCTGTACGAATTATTTATTTCAAATGTTATTTTACCACTGATAGCAACCTAACAGCAAGCTTATTGTAACGAGAATAAAGCTCACTGCGATTTTGACAGATTTGTCAGTGGCAGCAACCGAACAGTAACCTTATAAGAATGAAAAAAAAGATCACTGTGAATTCGACAGAATTTTCAGTGGCAGCTACCGAACAGTAACCTTATAAGAATGAGAATAAAGCTCACTGCGATTTTGACAGATTTGTCAGTGGCAGTAACCGAACAGTAACCTTATAAGAATGAAAAAAAAGATCACTGTGAATTCGACAGAATTGTCAGTGGCAGCTACCGAACAGTATCAATATAAGAATGAAAATAAAATCTCACTGTGATTTTGACAGACTTGTCAGTGGCAGCAACCGAACAGTAACCTTATAAGAATGAAAAAAAAAGATCACTGTGATTTTGACAGACTTGTCTGTGGCTGCTACCGAACAGTAACCTTATAAGAATGAAAAAAAAAAGATCACTGTGATTTTGACAGACTTGTCAGTGGCTGCTACCGAACAGTAACCTTATAAGAATGAAAAAAAAAGATCACTGTGATTTTGACAGACTTGTCAGTGGCTGCTACCGAACAGTAACCTTATAAGAATGAATTAAAGATCACTGTGATTTTGACAGACTTGTAAGTGGCAGCTACCGAACAGTAACCATATAAGAATGAAAATAAAGATCACTGTGATTTTGACAGACTTGTCAGTGGCTGCTACCGAACAGTATTCATAGAAGAATGAGAATCAAGATCACTATGTTTTTGACAAACTTGTCAGCGGCAGCCTTATAAAAATGAGAAATAAAGATCACTGTGATTTCGACAGTGATGCAAACTTAGAGGTAAAATAATAGTTCACTGACTGTACAAGTAGGTACATCAAAGAGTTTATTAACAAAGTAACCTTCTGACAATGTGACAAATTACAGTCCTTGTAAATTGCAAAGAGGATTTCTGTAAGACAAATGACTCAACGAGTTGTTGAGCTTTAAAAGAAGATCGCCTACTTATTTTAATTGAATAATACGCCTCAAGGTTGTTTTTGTAATTATTTAATCGATCAGAATCCAAGATGGCAAGATTCTTTTGTGTTCTATGTCAGAGAGAAAAATCGGTAAAAGGATTGGTAAGTTCAACTTTGTGCTGGCCCCCATTTGACACGTTAGTTAGCACTTTTCTACCAGAAAAAAAAAACAAAATGTGTAAGTAGTTCAGATTCACCAACCAACTCAGAAATGTAAAATTTGCCAAATTAATTTTTCATATAAAATTGACTAGTCGAATCACAGCTGACATTATTTGACAGGCAGCTGTAAAAAATTACTAATACCACTGCAAATTGACGTAGTGTGTCAATTTGATAAACACTTAGAGCCCCTGGCTGTACCTATATAAGCGACATAACATAACATCACATCACGCCTTAATCCAGAGGGGTTAGGCATGTAATAAGGGGGCGAGAATGTTGCCATCAACCGGACACAAATCCTGACTCCAGGCTGCTACTGAGAAGTTCTAGATAGAAAATCCCATATAACACTTTGCCCGACCTGGGAATCGAACCCAGGACCTCATGCTCAGCAGTAGCTCTTGCGACCACTAAACCAACGAAGCAGACATAAGCGAACAAGCAATTAATTATAAAACTTTACTCTTCAATTTCAAACTGTTAAGAGAGCATTCTTACCACGACGGCCTTTATCTGACTAAAACCCTTTTCAATCAATCTGCCTGCTTTTTCCCAATTAAGAGTATGTTGTGGTTGGCTTCCAGTCTGCCCGGTTGCAGCTGAACACCAGTATGTTTACACGGAGCGACTGCCTATCTGACCACGATCCCCTCTGCAAGTCTGGTTGTCAATCTTTCGGGCTACTAATGACCTACGCATGACAGCCGGTACCAGCAGCTTAACTTGATTTCCGAGGCACGGATAGGTCTCGGTTTGTAATGCTATTAAATGACAAAGAATTTACACTTTGCAAACAAGCATATTACAAATTAGAGGATTATATACAAGATAGGAATGCTTGGAAACATGATGGTCCAGCTCCATAGGACAATCCAGTCTAGACAAAATCATACTGGTTGCTAATTTAATTGTATTATTTGTTATTTTTGCTCAACTCGCACGCTGACTTATTCCTAGTTAATATTTTAGGAAAATCATACATTTTTACAATTTTTGTAAATATGTGAGCACAATGTAAGTACTATCACGTGATTAATGTATCTGTCTTTGCTTTATTTTTACCAATTGTGGTATAGCATTTTTATTCTTAGTTCATCGTCTTCACATATAAAAAATGTAATTTATGTCATACAAAATATTTTAAAAGAGTATCGATGGAGTTTCTTGCCCCTAATTCTCCATACGGAACTACCTTTTGGAAGGGGCGCCTAAAATCAGTTCTATTTTTAATGTAAATGTTGACGTTCAAAAGTGCTTTTTATGTGCCTATTTGAAATAAATGCTTTGATTTTGACTTTGAATGGATGGTTACCCATCCACGGATGGACGTCAGTAAGCGTACCTTGAAGATCGGCCCTTGTGGCTGTTATTACGTCGCCACCAGCTCCTCTAGCCTCGTGGGCCTTTTATTCGACTTAAAATACAACACCCTTTAGAATCATGAATTTATCCAAGAACCCTACAAAAAATCAATACATCAATTTTGTACACTATTGGTTACTTTATTTAGTTTTTTCTGACCCACCCTTTATAATAGGGTGTGTGGGCCAATGAGAACACACCCTGACTTTCACCCCAAGTCATTATTATTAGAAAAAAAGAAAGTGATCGAGGGTAGTATGCTTTCAACTCCATTGTGATATATAGGGGAGAACTTTTTATGCTTATTTTTATAATGCTCGCTCCAATTTGAAATGAGAAGTATTTTTTGGTAGTTATAATGTTGTCAGCTTGTTTTAATATCTACGGATTAGCTCCGGTTAACTTATTTGGTAGTTTTTTTTTACATGTATTGTTCGTTTTTTTTTTTAATTTGTAGTTAAGAAGATTCAGAAGCAGGTTCTCAGACTGAATGAAAATTATGTCGTAGTGTTTGTATAAGAAAATGAAAACTCATAATTTAACCCTTCGTTTTCTTCTCAAATTCATTACACCATGTTGTATGCCCACGTGTAGAAACCAGGATGTATGAGGTTACAACTTATATCTATTTTTTACAACTTGACACGATGGCTTTTAGCCATTCCAAAAGAGTGTAAAAATAAATTTCAAGAATATTATACAATAAACGCAATGTGAACTGTATGGCAGAAAGTGGAAAATCTCCTTGTGAAACTTTTGGTCTGCAAAAGTACAACCATGACATATTGTATAATTATTAAATTTCTGACTTCTCAATATGAGAAAAGGTATTTGTCCAACAATGCATACAAGCAGGTATGACCTGATAACATTATAGTAGCTTTAAAACTTTAGAAATAAATAAAAACAACTTTGATCACAAGAACAAATTCTTGAGCAGTAAGTTAATAAGTCTTAAATTGAAGGCATGTAAAGCCTTGTTTTAGACATTTAAATGTCTGGAGCGAAAGACATCAACGCGTTATCAGATCAAAATATTAAGTTATTTAAAACAATTTAATTATAAATTATAACATCACGCATGTGTCTTCAAAGGGTTAGACAGAGATGTACCTTTAGAACACCCACGTTTCGCCACTTACGTTTAAGTCCCATGGCAATAGGCTCGCCCCCTATTACAGGGGGCGAGCCTATTGCCATCAACCGGCCACAAATCCAGACTCCGAGTTTCTACTGAAAAATTACAAACGGTTTTTTTTTACGTCACAAATAAGTAAAATAAGCAGGCATCTTACCTAATGCTGACTGGGCATCGTCACCTACGGACCACCAGAGGCATCGCAGATGCGTTCAATTCCCAGAGACGAAGCTGAAAAATCTCAAGTGAATGGAACTACACTGGCACCCATTCCGTTGGAACCGGAACATAGCAATTCTTGGCGGCAGAAATGTGTAGATATGGTACTTCCCTAAGACGAGCTTCTTTTTTTATTCTTACGAAATGGGCGAGATCTTGACCTCGACTTCGCCTGGTGGAAAGCGAGAAGATGCCTGTTCACTCCTGCTTTGAATTCAGACTGGTTATACGTGTGAGGGTACACAGACGCTGGTGGAGAGTTCCACACTTTGGCTGTGCGCATAATAAATGTGGAGAAGAAGAGCTGAGTACGACTGCTCGGGATAACAACGAAGAGCGGTTGGTACCCTGCAGTACATCCGGTAGTTCGGTAGTGAAAGAGAGATGGTGGGATCAGGTCGTTGAGCTCCTTTTTACAAAAAGCTCTAATACTACATATAGACTCACGCCTTCTTCCCATGGTGTGGGCAGACATCACAGAACGCCACCTGCTACGATCAACTCATTCGATCGTATCATTTTGCATGAAAGCCGGTTGCTAAAACTTTAATTTGAAATCCAAAAAAATAAGTACAAAACGATTTTTGTCACTCATAAGCGTTGGGTTGTATTTCACCCCTTGTTGTCGAGGGGTGAACCGAATTAAAAGCGTCCAGGGTTTATCCCTACAGCAACGTCCAATCATGGTATAGGAGAGAGTGACATTTTAAAATTCAACCATTTAATATTATTAACTATGTTCGCGACTTCAACCCTTTGTAAGACTCGCTTGGGAGTTGAATTTTAGAACGAAACATGTTATGTGCTTACATACTTACATAAACTCACACCTTCTCCCCATGGGGGTAGGCAGAAACCACAGAACGCCACCTGCTACGATCCTTACATACTCCTTTTGCCTCGTTTACGTTCATACATCTGGTCATACACGCACACCGGTTGCGAGTCCTTCGCACTTGACCTTTCTGAAGAACATCACCAATAAGGTCACTATATGTCTTCCTAGGGCGTCCCCTCCCGGCGTTTCCACACACATCTGCCTTGTAAATACCTTTTGTTAGTCTCCTTTCATTCATCCTCTCAACATGCCAAACCATCTAAGCATACTCTTTGAAATTTTTGTCACTACATCTTCTTTTAAACCGCATCGTTGCCGTATCACATCACACCACACATGCTCCGCAAAGAACGCATTTCCACAGCATATATTCTGCTTTCATGCTTCTTTTGCCACACCCAACATTCACTACCATACATAAGCGTAGGCACCAGCACACCATTGTGAACAGCCAGTCGTGGCTTAGTTGTGCGTTATGTCCTTACTTTAGTAATAATCATTACCATTCATTCGAGTTGAAAGACGTCTACTGCTGGACAAGGGCCAGCAGACTCCAGGGAGGTACTGACAATTCAAAAGTGCCTGTAAATGGTTTCATTGAAATAAATGCTTTGAGTTTGAGTTTTCCGACACGGGAAACGAACCAAGCGTAACACACAGACAACACACTATCAATCACAATATGAATTATTTTAAAGGAAATTGATAATCCATTGCTTCATATTATGTTCGAAAAATTTGTCTTCTCAACAACGTAAAGCACGCAATGAATGTTGTTGAATTGTCAAAATGAAAGCCATCGTTACTGACAGTGTGGTACGCAATAACCCCGCTGGACTACACGCACAGCAGTAACGCATGCGCCGAGTAAACCAAAAAGGCATTGTTTTCTTTTATAACGATTGTTTTCTATTGAATATTTGAACGTTCCAGGCCTTGCAGACTCATAGATGCTTCGATTTGTTGACCATTCTCTATTTTGTTAAGTACCAGGTACTTGCCGACAGGCCTACAAAGTCCTCCCATACCTATCATCACTGTAGTTGATTTAGGTCACTTTGTGTACATTGAGATATGTCTATTTTTCATTTTCCATTTTGTTGAGTACCTGTTGATAAAACTATATTGTCCTCCCATACCGATTAACATTTTAACGTGAAAACATTGTAAATTTTTTTTTTTTTAAAGAGTATCCGTGGTGTTTCTTGCCGGCTCTTCTCCATAGGAAACGATCAAATAGAACCGTGCACCTAGCGTCTGACGTTTCATAAGTACCCATGTAAGTTTATACTATTATTTGTAATTTTATAAATGTGTATGTTTGGATGTTTGTTACTTAATCACGCAAAAACGGCTGACCAGGTTTGGATCAAATTTGCACAGAAACAGACCGTGACCCATAACGACAAAGGCTACCTTTCATCATGGATCGCTGACGACGTCGCGGGCGTTATTTTGAATTTGACTCACATACATCGTGTTTTAGACCCAACTTAGTGACGCAGACCCAGCCTAGTGTCAGAGACCCAGCCTAGTGATGGAGACCCAACCTTGTGATGGAGACCCAGCCTAGTGACGGAGACCCAACCTAATGACGGTAATCCAGCCTAGTGATGGAGACCCAGCCTAGGGATGGAGACCCAGCCTAGTGACGGAGACTCAACCTAATGACGGTTATCCAGCCTAGTGATGGAGACCCAAACTAGTGACGGTTATCCAGCCTAGTGACGGAGACCTAACATAGTGACGGTAAATCAGCCTGGTGATGACCCAACCTAGTGACGGTAATCCAGCCTAGTGACGGAGACACAACCTACCAACGAAGACCCAGCCTCGTGACGGTGACCCAGCATAGTGACGCAGACCCAGCCTAGTGTCAGAGACGCAACCTAGTGACGGAGACGCAGCCTTGTCATGGAGACCCAGCCTTGTGATGGAGACCCTACCTAGTGACGGTGACAGCCTAGTGACGGTGATTAACTTGGGTGTAGCTTGTGCGTGGTTAGTCAAACTCCTAACCTAACACCAATTTGGTCTGGGTGCCATAGCTTAGTTACTGCGACCAACTCTAACAATACATAAAGTTAGGAAAAAGGCGATTATAATTAGAAGATCACAAAATTTTAGAGGTTCAATAAATATTCTCACAGAACACCGCCCGACTGTGCGCTCGCGCCTGACCTTTCGCCGGTGTTACCCCTGTGATTCAGAGCCACATAACGAGCGAATGATCCGGTCGGACGGCTACCGAGATACGCGAGCTGTGCAGTGTTGGTGTGTGAGTGAGGTGCGTGTGCGCTGCTACACGTGATTTTTGATGTACTGTATTGGAAAGGTCACGTTATTTTTTAAGTTTTGTCTGCTTCTTTTCAGGAAGCCTCATAAAGGGGACTGTACACGTAGTATGACCACTTCTATTACAAATTCAAAATATGTTGTTTATATAAACCTACTTATGAAATGTCAGAATCTAGGTGCACGGTTCCAATTGGTCGTTTCCTATGGAGAAGAGCCGGCAAGAAACTCTACGGTTACTATTCAAAAATATTTGGTTTTTACATTGTTTTCAAGTTAAAATATTAATAGGTATGGGAGGACAGTGTAGGTTTGTCAACAGGTACTCAACAAAATGGTAAATGGAGCATAGACATATCTCAATTTATACAAAGTGACAGTACCAATCCGAGTTTTTTTTTTGGGTGGGAAATCATCAAATGACTACTCCCGCTGTGGGTGGAGCGGGAGGGCGTGTCAGACTTTTACTGACTAAAACCCACCCGTGTTCCTTCAGTTGCCTGTGCCATGGCCACGGTTATCTCTTTTCGAATTACCCGCGACCCTGAGGCGTTGGCCCTATCGGACCCCGTCATTTTGTGCTGACATCTCTTTCAGGCGCGCGTGGAACACGACGCGCCGTCAACCCGGGCCTGGTCCTTACCGGACCGGGAATCTGCAGGCGACTCCCGACGCCCAGGGCCGCCCAGGGCGCCCAGGGCGTCTCCTGCGGCGACTAGTGCCGTGAGGGCGCAAGGCCCTCTCCCTCACGCACTCCGCCTCCTCCTTCGCAAGCATTACTGCTTCGCAGAAGGAGGTGACGGTGAAGAGATATGAGGAACAGGGTGTAAAGTTCACGCATACTCTTTAGAAAATGGAGGATCCTCCGACCAGATGGATGTCGTATCTGGTGGGCAACTGCCCGATGATTGTTGTCGGGAAGTTGTATATATGCTAGCTGCGCGGTAAACTTTGATTGCGCGATGCAGGATTTGTGTGATGCGTTGTTCGCATGTGGCGGTGTAGATACCGCCACATCACTCGCCTCCGAAGACCGGAGGTCGATAGTGGACTAAGTCTTGTATCTTGCGATGCTTGCCAATGCCAGTTGGGTATCAGTGGGTTGGAACCGGTCGCATAGTTCGTGGTGAATCGGAACTGTCTGCGAAGATGCCCCAGTGAGTCGGGGTGGCTGTCTGCTGGTGTCGACCAGGAGAGGGATTTAGCGGTCTGCTTGTGGACCGGCCGAATGTGCAGTGTGCTGTGCCAAGGTTGCTGATGAGGCTGAAGGTGATGACCAGATATGCGCTTGCGCTGCATGCTGATGGTCAGGACAACCGTTCAAGCCGTGTTTGCTGGCTGGCTGTGTGACTTGCGAGAGTGATGATGATGACGTCAGGCTGAAGTAGTTGCACGAAGGCTGCGCTGACGTTCATACTCGGGGTCAACAGTGAATAGATATGAGGAACAGGGTGTAAAGTTCACTCATACTCTTTAGAAAAGGGAGGATCCTCCGACCAGATTGATGTCGTATCTGGTGGGCAACTGCCCGATGATTGTTGTCGGGAAGTTGTATATATGCTAGCTGCGCGGTAAACTTTGACTGCGCGATGCAGGATTTGTGTGATGCGTTGTTCGCATGTGGCGGTGTAGATACCGCCACAACGGCTTTCCATTCTCTCTCGCTCCGTACCATGGCCTGGACCAGGGCCGGACGCGAGAGATCGCCGACGCCACTCGCTTCTGCACTGACACTGCGGTGCTCCGCCCTAGCTTGCTAGCTTGGCAGACCTCCACCGTATGCTCCACCGTGTCAATCCGAGACCCGTGGCAAGACAATTACAAGATGGGTCACGATCGTCAGCAATGAGGGACACCGTCCACACACAGAGAGTTGTGATGATGAGGAATGTGAATTATGTTATGTATGAAGTTTTGGGTATGTGAATGGCTATAAGAGTAGGGTAAGACCAAATAAATAATGGATGGACTGTGTGGAAGATGATGTGGCTCGACAACAACTGAATACAGTTTGACGTCCTGATCTGACTCAATGTGAATTAGATGCGAGGCGATGTTGGGTGGGGTATAAGGCCTACTGAAACAAACTTTACGAACAATCCTCATTCATTCTCCATTTGCTAAGATACCTTTGCAGAGTAGGGGTGCAGTTAAAGACCGAGAATATATTTATTGGTATTTGTAATCTACATTGTTGCATTTGTCTACGAAACTGGTGAAATGTAGGTGTACTATGGATAGACTTCTGACAAACCCTTAGAGGAATACAGTTGCGATGTTATGTTTACAATTTAAATATATTTAAATGTAATTAAATGAAGATTAGGTTTGACTGATTTCGTTTTTTTTTTGTCTTAGCCATAATATATTATTGGCGTTGGACTAAATTTAATGAGTGACTTACTAACTATACAAATGAATATTTAAACAAAAGGGACACTTAGGCGTCGAAGGTTTTAAAACAATTTTTCTTGATTTTTCCATTTCTCATGAAAATTCACAGAATATTAAATAGATTAGGAGTAATAGTAAGTAAGTTAGTGAGTAAGTAGACTATTTCGATTAGTTTTGTCAACTGCATTTAGCTCATCTAAAAAAAAAAAGATGTAAAACCTCTAAATTTAAGGTAATATTCTAAATAGGTCAATTAACACTTCCCAATATTATGTTTTCCAACTATTATGTTACATTTTATTTTCGCCTGTAGAATATAATTTAGAATCGAATGACAAAACGATTCACTTTTTTATTCCGAAATAATGTAGGCCAAACGCATCCGTCAAAATGTCGCCGATTTGTCGTGCCGTCCGCAACAGTGAAAACACACACAGTTCGAAAGGCAATGACACCAGTCAGACTCAAACTAGATCTGCAGATACGGGCCGGAGAGCAACCATCACGGCGCAACAGTAACGAAGTACGGCAGAGTTCATGGTTACCATAAAAATCATTTGAAAAATCGTGAAAGTTATTTTTTATTTTAAGTGACCCATGCCCTAAAAACGCCAATCATCACGACGCAACAGTTAGGAGAAAGGCAGAATTAATGGTTACAAACTTACTATAAAAAATCATTAATAAAAATAAATCATCAGAGCATAATTATTTTGTTACTTGACCCTTGCTTAAAAGAACCAAAGCAGAGTTATGGCTATGAAAAGTGTTAGTTATAAAAAAAAATGTGCTCATCTATTCTGTCATGCAAAATCTATTCGTAGACAATATACTAGGTGTACAGTCCCCGGGTTTAAATATGGCAGATACAGTCTTAAGAAAAGATCGCCAAACATGTCTGTGTCAGTCTCTTTTTAAGACTTTATAATCCATCTATTTAGAGAGACGACGCTCTACAATTTAGCGGAACTTTTTCATAAACGACGTGATAAATTATCTGTTGAAAATATAGCTATGCAACTAAAAAGGTCATATTGGAACAAGCGTGGTTTGAACCTGAATCCTAGGTCATGATAAGGAATGGATTATTGACTATTGACGTAAATTGATAATTGACGTGTAAAAGTGTTTGTACAAACCTATTTACAGAAATAAAATCATTAATCGTTGGTTCATCATTCAACTATAGCTAACATGCATTGACTGAATTGTAAGATATCTATTAGGTAAGTTCCTATATCTTCTGTGAACAGCGGGCTACTTGCGAAACACACTATCAGTAACAATGGTTGTCATTTGACAAAGCGATAAACACGTTGTTGAGCAGACAAATTTTTCGAATATTGATGAAGCAATAAATAAGCAATAGCCTTTAAAATCATTTAGATTGTGGTTGATAGGGTGTTACGCAATTAGTGTGCTGGTCGTAACTCGGACCATGGGGTGAACTTGGAATCTCCAAGACTTTGGGACAGTTTACCCCAGTTTTTTATATATCACAAACAAAACGTATATCGTTTATTTAAGGTATGAAATTAGTATTTTTATTAAATGCTATGTTGGTTCAGACAGCCCATAAACTCACTCTCAAGTGTATAAGGTTCTCAAGGCTTTCAAGTGTATAATAATAATAACCTAGATCAGATGACATAAAAAACATTACAATGACTTCGGAAAAAAAGTGAAAAAAAAAAACTTTATTTTCAAAAAAACACTTTAGTGAAAAATAACCTTAATTTCGGAAAAAAAAAGAAAATACAACACTTCGTACATCGTTCTCACTTTTAGGATCAATATTAATGATGTAACTAATATTTTTGTGAGAACCATATTTTTTTAAAGAGTGTCCATGAAGCTTCTTGTCCGTTCTTCTGCATAGGTACCTACTACGCTTTGGAATGGGCAACTAGGTTCATATTTCTGACTGACCGACTCTTTGACAATTCAAAAGAGCCTGTAAATGGTTTAATTGAAATAAATGGTTTGAGTTTGAGTAATTATAACATCATCAACATACACTAAGTTGAAAAAATACGTAATAAAAACAGAACTCAAAAACCACTCATCATAATCTGAAAATGTATGTGGGATCAACCTATAAGTAACCCTTTCAAACAAAAGAAGGATTTTTCAAATCACTTTAGGATAAATGACGGAGTTTAGACACAAAAAAAAAAATACAACCGAATTGAGAACCTCATTTTTGAAGTCGGCTTAAAAGGGCTTTCTTTGTAAGACGACAAAATGACTGCATAGATGAAGTTCGGGAAATAGACAAGAAGGAGAATTGTAAAGCTGAAGAGAAGAAGGTGGTGAAACAAACCCCACATAGCAACAAAATGTATGGAAAACATGATTGTATGTAGAATGAGTATGTATTTGTGTTGCGTAGGTCACGGTTTTCCGTCATTGTGATAACATATTGTACAAAGATAAAGCGTTATGTAAAACAATATTTTTTGCATGATTTTAATAATTTCGCCTAGATTCTTCACGAGCCTCGCTGCCTCGTTGGTGTAGTGGTCGCAAGAGCTACTGCTGAGCATGAGGTCCTGGGTTCGATTCCCAGGTCGGGCAAAGTGTTATTGGGTTTTTCTATCTAGAATTTCTCAGTAGCAGCCCGGAGTCTGGATTCGTGCTCGGTTGATGGCAATATGCTCGCCCCCTATTACATGGGACTTAAGCATAACTGGCGAAATATGGGTGTACTATAGGTATACCTCTGCCTAACCCTTCTGGGATTACAGGCGTGAGGTTATGTATTCTTCACGGGGTAGTCGCTCCGTGTAAAGTACTGGTATTCAGCTGCACTCGGTAACTGGAAGCTAACACCATTGTAGGTGGGAAATGGCTGGGCAGGGATGTATACTGCACCCACATTTCGCGAGTTATGCTTGATTTGCACGTAATAAGGGGCGAGCCTATTCGCCATCAACCGGCCACAAATCCAGACTCCGGGCTGCTACTGAGAAATTCCCGATGAAAAACTCAATCACACTTTGGCAGACCTGGGGATTGAAACCAGGAACTCGTGCTCAGCATTCGCACTCGGTCTTTATGTAGTTCACTGTAGCAATATTAACATTCAATGAATTCTAAATAAGTGCCTACGTTATAATCAAAGCGTGTTACTAGATAAAGTTTGCCATATTCTGCTAATAGATGGCGTTAGTAGTAGCAGTGAAGCTGAAACATAGATACTTATTTGAACCTTTTCTAGTGAGTTCGTCGTGGTTTAAAAGATTATTTTAAAAAATATTTCGGGATGAAAACTATCCTGTTTATCAGTGCAGGATAAAATATATATGTACACTGTATTTTATACGGTTTGCTTTAGCTGTTACGGTGTAATTGTGTAGTAAATATTGGCTAAACATGTTTTTATTAATTTTAAAATGGATGTTGTCCTCACATGGGATAGATCTTTGATTGCCATTGTAGGGCCTGGACTTATTTTAATGGCAATGATGAGTCTAGCTTTTTTTTTTTTGTTAAAAACATAAATATTGTAATGCAAAAAATTCCTAACCCTTCCATGTAAGGGTTGTATCATTTTAATCTATAAGATAAAAATTTAATGACACTAACATTGAAGGCTCAGAATAACTACTTGCTTAGAAATAAAATTGTGAGTAGGGTTTAATTATTTGAATCAAGTTTCCTATGTGTTTTGAAGAAAGTACTTTGTGTGCCCTAGTTTCAATTGTTTCATTAAGAATTGTCCCTAAAAAGAACCAAAATACCCCCAGGGTAGGACTACGAATAATTTTATTAACCACGGTTTTACTGATTTATTTTTCTTCTTATATTTTAATTTTAAATAGTTCTGTAATTTAATGTTAGCGCCCTTTAATCCTTTTAAGGCTTATAGTGATAAGTCCCCAAAGGACCAGTATAGTCCCAGGAGAAGGCGGCGGAAAACGACATTTAAAACCATAGTTTTTCTCAGAATCTCTTTGACGTAGAAAGTTGAAATTTGACGTAGTACGGAATTATGTTGACACTCACAATTTGACTGTAGTTAGCAAGTTTGAAATGCCTATTTCGGTGTTAATTTGTCTAGGACCTGTTTCAAAAGAGTTTTTTTAAGGCATTTTTGTGGGAAATAGTTTTAAAGGACTGTCTTATGTCTTGCACTTTTCAAAGTTACCACTCATAATTATGAAATCAGATTTTGAAAATAAATATGTGTGTACTTATTAGTAAGTATTTTCGTAGTCAGCTATATATTTTCGTTCGAATTTGTGGATGTGGAAGAATATATACTTAAAATATAACATACCTATAGTATATTGTGAAATTCTCTTAGTTAACCCCTTGTTGTTTAAACACGGAAAACATAGTGACCTTATATTTCACGGAGGTTGAAAAAGGGTTTAAGATTGATTTCTGGAAATACATAAATCTGCCTTTAACGGCGTCATAATTAAGTATTTGACAATTTATAGTAAGTTATAGATTTATGGCCGATTCCTATTATTTACGGACCACACACGTACCAATCATGAAGCGAAGAATTCATAGCTTCGCATAGTAGACCCTCCCATATGGAAGTAGCTATCACAGGTAAAATAAACTTACGAGTCTCTTTTAATGCTCAGTTAAGCAAAAAAAAGTGCTATCATTGGTAAGCAAAACGATTCGTTTTTGTTTATAGGAACCGAGCATTGACGTTCTCTATGCATTTTAAAACCATACTGCGATTGCCAACCCGCCTGCCAATTGTGGCAAACCTTTGGGGGGGCCTTTGCCCAAAAGTGGACGTCTTTCAGCTGAAATGATGAATGATGATGACGCCTACTACTATGACGCGAAAGCATATTATTATCTGACCTCGAAACCCCAGTTACTGGGTAACACCACTTGGTAAGACGGGTAGATTTTGATTTACTTGGTATTTAAATAATTTGTCTTCTGGAAAGGCGTCTCATCATCAGCTGACATTTATGATAATCCATTGTTTTAAAAAACAATGCTATCGATGTAGCCCTTAGGATAAATTGGCTAAAATGGTAGCCTGCGGCAGGCTGGTCAAAATAATTAAACTGATTGAAAAGCCATTTTGTTTTCTCTTAAAAATATTATAAGAAATAAGGGCGCCTATCCCTGTATTTTTCATTATTTTGTTAATCATAATTGAAAAAGTCTTTCTTTACAAAAAGAGAAAACCTGTTAAAGGGTTTTCATAGGGCTTCAAAAGACCACTGAAAGGGCTTTTCACACCCTATTTGTCTGCTTGATATTTTAAACAAAATTAAATTAAATGTTTAAAATTTGATTTGACCGAACAATACTTGAATATTTTAAATAAGTAGCTCAGTGGTTACGGCCCCGACTTACGAGTTGTATGTCGTGAGTTCGAACACAAGCAGGCGCTTTGCTTTATGTAAATAATTTCATCACCATTGCTCTCAAAACGATGAAGGAAAACGTCGTGAGGAAACCGGCATTTCCTTGAACCAAAAATTCAAAGACATGTGACATCTACCAACCCGCATGGTGGATTACGGCTCACTCCCTCTCATAAAGAGGTGGCCTGGCCCAGCCGTGGCAAAGTTTAAGGGTGATTATGCTTATGCTAAACATTGTTAAAAAACAATGCCGCTCTATATGGTATGTCTTGTAACATTAAATATTTATTTATTTTAACAGAATAGTTTCTTCGTTCTAAAAACTAGTGTCAAAGGGCTTATAAAAGATTTAAAAGGTCAAAAGGTATTAATCAAGAGGCAGCCTATTCAGACCCTACGAAGGATCATTTATTTCATCTCAAACTGGTCCTTTTCCTGGAAACCTTTTGTATTATGTTTTAACATTTGCTATAGTTATGTATGCGGTTTGAATTCTATCACAATTACTATGAGTAGATAAATGTTGAAAGAAATAGTATTTTAAACCAAACAAGAGCTTTTTCACTGGCATTAAATATTTTTTAAACGTTTTTAGATTTGGGAGGAATAATGATTATAAAAAGCAAAATTAATACCTAGAAATACCAACTAAAGCAAGTCTAAAGACAATCAAACGGCTCTGTCAAAGAAGATGCTACCCGAATTCGCACAAAGGGCTTAAAAGGGCTCTTTAGCCCTAGAGAATTATCTGGTCCTGCAACACAATTTTCTTATTCAGTTCTTAGCAATACTCTTAATAGCAAGGCCTTGTTTCAGTAAGACAGTCTTGCATAATGATGAAGCAATTTTATATACCTAGTCTTTGTTAATACTCAGGCGAATTTGGTCGGTAAATTAGTGAAATTAAATGTTAATTTCTGTAAGTAGATCTTTTAGGACACTTTTATACATCAATATTTTAAAATTAGATGGCGCCTGCATTTCCTAGCTGACTAATCCCTGAGAAGAAATGCCGAAACAAAATTTGTTAGGATTTTATGTGAGTCTAACAATGCACGATCATGCCTGGAAGGGCCTTTTGAAGAAAGAGCCCTTGCAGCTTGAGTTGACCTGTCGCAATAGACGGCATGCATGCATACCATGAGCTGACAAAAATTTCCACATTTGACCATCATAGGGTTGTTATAGGGCCCTAACAGCCCTAAGGTAAGTAAGGACCAGTTTCTTTAGGTCTTGTTGCCCTAAGAACCATTCCTTTTAAGGTTAGGAGTCTAGAGCCAGTCTTAAGACTGTTAAAGGGCTCAGGAGAAGCTGCCAAATTAGCTCAAAGGGTCGCAGGACTCTTATAGGGATATAAGAGTCCTGCGACCCTTTGAGCTAAATTTAAGAATTGGTATTTGAATAGAATTTTCTTATTCTGTTCTTAGAATACTTCAAATAGCAAAGCCTTGATTTAGTGAAACATTGACATAATGATGAAGCAGTTTTATGTATACCTACAATTTGTAAATACTTGGGCGAAATTGGTTTTGAATTAGTCAAATTCGAAATCAAAATATTTTTTTCACATAAACCTACAAATATTGCCCATATTTGTAGGTTTATGCTTATGAAATGTCAGAAGCTAGGTGCACGGTTCCAATTTGTCGATTTCTATGGAGAAGAGACTGCAAGAAACTCCACAGAAACTCTTTTAAAAATAATTGCCCTGTAAAAGGTTTACAAATTACAGTGTTAATAGGTATGAGAGGTCAGTGTAGTGTCAAAAGACAGACAAATAACTGAAAAAGGACATTTTACCGTCATAGGGTTGTTAAAGGGTCTTAATAACCCTAAGGTTAGTATTAGGACTAGTTTCTTTTAGGCTTCTTGCCCTAAGGACTACGAGTATGCCCTTTAGGGTTGGCTGTGACGAAAATGGTCCCGATCTCTGTTTCTTGAATAAGTCTGTCAGAGATGGCACATTGTCAAAGGATTGGGTCAGTCAGAAAAATTAAACTATTTGCCCATTGTAAATCTTAAATAGTACGTTCCTATGAAGAAGAACGTGCATGAAAAATATCGTATTTCTGGGGGTGTAGTACTTGGCCTTTCCCTGGATAGAATTTTCTATTCCATGGAAATAATGCTAGATTGCCGAGTCATATTGAATGTGCTATTACGTAATGCAGTGTTATATAGTAATATGTGTACGCGCACAACAAGTTAGGTTAGGTTAGGAATAGCTGTTATGAAAATGGTCCTGATATTGAATTAGCTATTCCTGGCCTTTGAACAAGTCTGCCAACAGTTCTATATTTGATAAAGGTTGTAAAACAACCTTATGACATTTTTTTTGGGATGAAAATGATGCTAATATTGAGGTTTTTATTGTATGGAAATAATAATAGTTTGAGAAGCCATATTGTGTAATCTATTACGTAATACAATGTTAGATAGTAATATTTACACTTTGTATACGTTTAATAGGTTATTTTAGTGAAAATGTAGCGACAAACATTCAAAAGAGTATGCTTACATTACCTGGACATGTTGAGAGGATGAATGAAAGGAGACTATGCAGCAGATGTGGAAACAGCGGGAGGGGACGCCCTAGGAGGACATATAGTGACCTTATTGGTGATGTTCTTCAGAAAGGTCAGGTGCGTAGGACTCGCAACTGGCGTGCTTGCATGGTTAGATTTATGAACGTAAACGAAGCAATAGGAGTATGCAAGGATCGTAGCAGGTGACGTTTTGTAGTTTCTGCTTACCCCCATGGGAAGAAGGCGTGGCTTTATGTATGTATGGTACTCGAAATCGAATGAGTGAAGATGTTCAGTCATAGAAATGATTGAATCTACACTAGGTTGCACGTAAAAGTTTAATTGCGTTTCTAGATTTTACACGCGGCCACGTGCTTCGACTAGGTTAGGTTATATTTATACGTCAGACGCTTCTTGAGATTTTCTCTCATTGGAATCTTATATTCTTGCTGTTAAATTTCTAGCTTAAATTTTGCTGGGTATAACGTTTCGATCATTATTAACATCCATGGTATGGCATTACCTTCCTCACTTACGCCATTCTTAGTTGTTTTTTTTTCTTTTTGGAGCTATTGCTTATTTTGTTTTTAAATAACGAGAAAATCCTGATGGAAAATCCCAATAACACATTGCCCGACCTGGGAATCGAATCCATTATGTTCATCAATAGTGCAACGAGGAAGTCAATGAATTTAACCTGCGTCATTAACTTGGTCGATGTCGATGATGATTTATCGCGGCCATCTTGTTCTTTCGAATTTGTGAAATAACTAAACAAAATGTGGTTTGGGGTTACACAATGGTCTTGGATTGTTTTATAAATGCCTTGGCCATGTGCCATGAATGCTAGAAAGAAGATGAATAGCCACGTCCTTGAGAAATCATTGTGCATTTAATGAGTAATGACATAAAACTGTTTCAGGGAAGTACTGTAGCTAACAGGTTGAGCCTATGGACCAAATCCTTCCTCAATACTGGTTCTTTGGATTACATTTTAGGGAAAGCTAGAGTTTAGTGACTGGTTTAGGGTTCCTTTAACAAAGGTGTCATAAAGACTAAGGTTTTTTGTAAGGAGAGTAGTACAAGGCACATGTGAGTGGAAACGAAGGGAGAGAATGTCCTAGAAGGAGTCATAGTGACTTTATTGGTGATGTTCTAAAGAAAGGTCAGGTACGTAGTACTCGCAACCGGCGTGCGTGTATGACCAGGTGTATGCACGTAAACGAGGAAAAAGAAGTATGTAGCAGGCGGCGTTCTGTGTTTTCTTACCCCATGGGAAGAAGTTATGGATAGATGGAGCAGGAGTAGCTCAATGATTATAATTAGTGTAATAAAATTATTTCGACAATTGAGTGGGTGTCATGTCTGGCTTCTACTGGTCATTGAGACTTTGCTAGACGTTTTGTTAGTTCGATTTTAGACCATGGACTTATTATGACGTCATTTTTGTGAAAGGTAAGTATGGGTTGTTCGGAGAAGAACATTTCCTACCTTTTTGGGACGGAAAAGCATCTGACTTTTATGCTAACTAATCATTATAATTAGTCTCATTCCCTTGTCCCAATTTATTCATATTTCTTTGTTAGTCGTAATTTTTTGCTAACAAATGGTATCAATGACGTTTTTATTTGTCATGAGGTACTTTCATTGACGTTCTTGCTCCTGAAGACCTGAATGATTTACTTTTTTGGTAAAAACACCTAAGCAACTTCACTTTGACAATAACATTATTATCGAAAAGGGTAGCCAGTGCCAAGCTACTCCAGCTTGGAATCTCTATTAATTTTTGACAGTAGGTATTAGGTACTTGCTACACAAACAATACCCTTTTTTCTTCTCTTTTATTGAAACGAAAGCAAGACCAATGATTTTATAATATATATAAAAAATAGGAGAACAAAGGAAGATATTTTTTTTTTGTTGATAATTTGGAAATCTCATAAAATAGTGAAATTGGAGGAGGCATTAAAACTGCGAAAAGGGGAGAATTGATTCCTAATTCTTTTCATAATAAGAAGCTAAGAAGTGCAGTGGCTGGTAAGTGAATGAAAACGTGGATAAGGAACAATTTTTGAGATAAAGCTGTTGTTGTCGCGGTAAGTAAGTGGACGGGTGACCATTTCTTACTTAAAGCGACTTGTCCATGTACCGGAGGGTAAGTAAAACCGTTGGTTAGGTTAGTCACAGCCACAAAAGTCGCTAAAAAGGTCCGACTCTGGTCGGTTTTGCCCAGTAACTGGGTGTGGTGTTCAGGTCAGTGGCTCTATATAAAATACTGGTGTTCAGCTGCATCCGGAGCAGGGGCAGATGATGATGTGGGGAGTATAGGTTTACCGCCATCGCAAGTGTCTTACGTTCGAAGACATACTTTGGAATTCCTTCTTTGTTTGTTTCTGAACTAGGTCTATTTTCGATTTATGTCTGTTTCCGACCAGCAGGGGACAGACAGAACCGTCAAAATGACTACACATTTAATGGAACCGTTCTTAAGCCGAAATCGTTTTTTTTTTAGGAGAAAGTCCTAATTCCAGCAGTAGACAACATAACGATGAATTTCGTAAAAAAAATGGGGATGATTTTCAGTAATTTAGGGTTTTAATAAAACCCTAAATTACTGAAGTTTCTGTGATCTTGTTTTTTTATTTTCACAATTCTACACAATGCACGTGGTTCTAAAATATGATCACAGTGAATGTTTAACCCCTTGGTCCCTATTCAACCCCTTAAACATAAGAGTTGAAACATTTAAGAAGTATGTTACATACCTAACACGAAGTTCTCCTCAATGTCACCGGTAGGAATGCAGCTTCAGTTTACAAAAAGTCATCCGTGATTTTCGAAGCACCTTCTTCAAAAAAAAGCACTTTCAATCACCATACGATTATCACCGCATTAAACATAGCATTGTTCACACTAAACCATTCTCCATTCGTTCCTAGCCACACAAATTTAGGCCTAAAACACTTTCACACGCCGAAAACACGACGCCAAATTCTCTACGAACCCGAATTTACAGAAAAGAAATTCGTATTCAGTATGTCGAAACGAAATATAGAATGGAATTTTCGTACCCCGACCGTACACGAATAGGGTATGTTTCAAAATCCGAATGGTGCGCTATGTCGTATCGTTAGAAAGAGACGCACATATCTCTCTTGTTCGCACTTCAAATAGAGTTCAATGTACCGTCCTACTGAAACGTGGGCGCGCGCAACGATGTCTCCGTCTCCCTTGCTCGCGCTGGCGGCGCTGGTGTGCGAGCGAGACGGGCGAGCCCGGTCCACTTTTTGTTCCGAACTTGTATTTCGATCGATATAGCGCACCGTCGGAGTCTTGGTACTTTTGTTTTCATGTTTTCGTTTTTTGAAAATTCGTTTGTACGTTAAGTGTTTCCTGTGCGTTTTTTCATGTATGGGTGAGTATTTGATTCCTACAGGGGTTTGAGAATACGTGTCCGTTTTTATTTGTACGAAAATGACTGAAATTTTCCGTTCGTTACGTAATTTATTTCTATTCAACTTTGAAACACCAACAACGTGAATGTATTAAAGATTCTCAGTTTAACACTTAAATGATTACAACTCATTAGTATGTTAATTTTAAAAATATATTGATGACTGCAAGTGTTAAATATGCACTGCTTAATTAGCAAAACGCAATGTATTTTAATCAGTTTTACTAATCAAGCTTTCAATGAGATTTTGGCTATATGGATACGGAGTAACTTTAACCTGATGATTAATAAAAAACTTTAAATGCCAATGTAATTACCATGTAAGTTAATTAATAAAAAACGACTTTCACTAAAGTTAAGGAATTATAATTAATGCCTTATGAATTAAAAATACCGCATTATGCCGTAAGGCCGGCTGTGCACGCTCGACTAATCGCAACGACGATTAATATTTAATTTCAGACGGTTTCTTGAGTGGGAGCTTTAAATTGGGTCTAATTTATCATTCGCTCGGAATCTTGCGACGTTTATTGGGTTTTATTAAGGAAATCGTGTTATTTAATTGTTTTAAGTGACGGGCGGATAAACAGTTTTCTATTAGGGTCTGTTAAAATTTTAGTGAAATGCTTTTCTTTAGTTATATTTCTGCCAACAACACGTTTTGTCAATATTTCCTATTCGATTCTTCGATTAATTCGTTGCAACGATCACTTAATTTAATTAGGTACTATAATAAAATATACAACAGTAATCATACAGTCTTCTTTAAAAAAACACTTTTCTTATTTGCAATAACTTTCCATTGTTTCATAAACGACGAACTTAAAAATACATAAAACATGTATTTAACCTCAAAACATTTGAAGAACCTCCATTGTACAGCCAACATTAATTGTACACGCATTATTTATCGTAACGACGACTTGTCGCACATAAAAGTCGTATCGCAAGTCACAAGTCAGGATCAAGCCTAACAATGTACTGCTTGGCAACAGCGTCGTCTATTTATAGATGGTTATAAATAGCTCTTAAATCAGTCAATTAAGAGACTAGACAAGAAAGAATGTAGTGTAAAAACTTCACTGATTATCCGTGCAACGTTTTTATGCTATCGGGATGCAAGTATCAAGTTCTTTTGCGTTTTTTTTCTGTTATTTTCTGAGGAATATATATTGCATGCGTTTTAATAAGGTTTGTGGGTAAAATGGTTTAGTACTGCGTTTTACGGCAGACTTGGTTCTACAATGGGATTTATCTAGTGTCAAGGTGGGGCTTGTGGCTAAAAAAACAGCCGCCCGGTTCGATCGAAGGTTAAGCTACGCTTGCCACCGTCGGTTTTTGGATGGGTGACCATTAATTACATACCGAGACCCCTCTGTGCCTCGGAAAGAACCTTAAGCCGTTGGTCCTGGCTGCCATTCATCGAAAGTCTAACGACCAGTCTCACCAAGAAGTAGATAGATAGATAGATAAAACATTTATTCGGTGCACACAAAAGACGCAGCACAACACACAAGAACATAATAGAATGTTAAAAAGTAACAATAATAAATATAAACAACGTGCCAATATACAGAAAAAAATAAAAAGTGAACAAACCCAAAGAAATAAAGTTCAAATTTGAGGAGAACACTGCGGTGTGCGCCCCAAGGCTGCACCAAATGGGAGTATCTATCATGTTATCCGGTAAGTGGGTTCTGAGGGTCAGAAAGACAGTCTCTCCATGTAAAATGCTGGTATTTAGCTGCATCTGGTTAGACGAGAAGCTGACCCCAATATAGTTTGGTGAAGGATAAGCAGGTTGATTGTTTTTTGTTTGGTGTCCAGCTGAGGACGTCTTTCCGTTGTCATGATGACAGTGTTAATGTTCTATGAAGAAAGCTATGATGACAGTAAAATTATGCTTTTTCTGGGAAACGTAAAGATATTTTCTAAAGCTTTTAATAAGTACGTAAGTACCTACTTACGTTCTTATTAAAACGATTATTTCGTCTTGGGTTAATAAAAACAGTTGAGCTGACCGAACGTCTGACATTTCTAACACCAATCCCCATTTTATTCAAACAACACTTAACATTCAGACATTCTTAAAAGTATATCCGTCGCTACAAAACACCTCAAAATGACAGGGACAGCATTAGAATTTACGGTGACTTTAAATTTGTGTTTTTGTCGCAACAGTCGGAGAGAGAAAAGAAATGTGGCACTTCGCCACATTTCTGTTCTCTCTCCGACTAATGGTTCATTACACATGCCTCGTAGGCTGAAAGATATTAAGTTTTAGTAACCCACTAACGCACAAACTGACGTTCAATCAACCACATGTTAGTAACAACAATTTGACATTGACAGCGCCTTTATGCCATAGCATTAAGGGTGATTTTCGTAGTGCAAGTATTAGCACTGACGTTTAGTTGACGGTACAAAAGATAGAACAATGAGCCATTTCTTCCTCACAAGAGAAGAGCGATGCTATAAATATTTCGTGTTAGCACAGAATACACTCGCTGCGGCAGTGTAGTCGCCTGCAGTCATAAATTCATTCATAAATTAAACGTTGCCATGGCAACAGTCTCGACCGACGCGACGGTGCTGGAAATAGCATTCGCGATGCTCTTATGCATGCAAGCGAATTTTTACTTTAACTGCATGTTTTTAAAGTGCAATTTGCAGAGGTGTGTTTGAGAATAATTTTCAGAAACGTTTGCGGACTTTTAGTGATATTCCTTGTAGGCTTGACGCTAGTGTGTTACATATATATAAAACTGCCGCATTTTAATATATTCTCCGGTCTTCGCGTCATGTCAATATGACAGAGTGAACTTTTCGAAGAACTTGAACTTATTTGTCATTTTGCCAACTTACTTATTCTAGTCCGGTTCATCACATGCCCATTCTTTTTCAACTGTTTAGGGGTCGGCTTCCATTCTTACCAGGTGTAGCTTAATAACAGAATTTAACATAGAGCGACTGCCTATCTGTACTCCAGATCCCAATTACTGGGTAACACGAATACCTACCTCTTATTAAGACTAATTGTCAGACATTTGGGCTTTTGACCATCTGCAATATACATATTATTCCTTTTTTCAACCAGTTTAGTACTACTGTTACTACTTAAAATTCAGCTTTAAATTATTACTATAATGTTACCTTTACTTTAAAAAACTGGCATATTTTACACCATACAAAAAAAACTAAATAATCTATATAAATCTCCCATGTTTTTTTTAAAATAAACATCACGAGTACACTCGTAAAAGAGCAATCTAAATTCATGCAATAGTCCAATACATTACTCGCGCGCTGAAGTGCACCGAACAGAATTAAACGTTGACATTCTGCTCACCCGTCGGAAACTGGTTACAGTATTGGTCAAGGTTGCAAGTACTTCAAGTGTAAAAATATTTCGTACCTTCAACAGGACTGGGTATAATTAAAAATAGGTCTACTGCATAATATGTTATGGGCCTTGACGGGTTTTTCAAGGGCAAGGATGTTGTTGCTTGAAAATAAGTCTATATCTTTGGGAATGAAAGGCGGTGTAAGTATTAGGATATTGTAATTTGTAAAGTGTGTTATAAAATTTGTGGTAAATAACTCTTTTCCATTTGTCCCAATTTCTCTGCGGTTGGCGCAGTAATTTTTTCTCTTTCTTATATCTTCACCGTCCTCTCAGAATTCACTCCTTTATATGTCACGCCTAAGGTGTTCCTGAAATACTCTCCACGTTTTGTTACATCGATTTAAAAAAAAAGACTGCAATGTATTGCGTTATACATGCAAGAGCAAAACGGCGGCCAGTTTTCTAGCTTTATGTATGTAACAGTTACTCCATCAGAAAACTTACCTTACTGCGTATTGATAGCATCGTACCAGAGGTGGTAGTTGGTGTGCATTAAAATACTTATTGAACAGGACAAGTTTTCAAAACCCTGTTAAATTTTCAGAGAAAAACTCTAAATTTTCAGTCCTGTCCGCCTCTAAAAACAGAACGTGTGGAAATAAATTCAGTTCAACAACCTAGACCGCACGAGCTTATGAGTACTTGTAACATAATTTGGCAACACACAAACACAAACTTGAATCCACATTTTTGTACTACTTATAATTACTTAATTGTTTTACCCGTTTGCTTTAAGTTTGCCGGTCCTTGGAGTGCACGTCCCCTGCCCCCAACCGCTTACCGCACCGCTGAATTGCCTTCTTACTACCGTAAGCAACATCATCGCAATCGCGTGTAAGTATTACTAATTCGACACCTTAATACTTTTCAGTTTTCACTATATTTTTTTAGTTTTGCTGACGGTCAGCGGCAAACTATTAACGATTTAAATAAGAGATTTAAAAAAAAAACAGGTCTTTGAAAACTAACCCTGTATACAGCTGGCACACCATAGACAAGCCTTGTTACCACCTATTTGCTGACTGGCTTATACATTTAATTTTTATCACACACGAGCTATTCTCATTTAGGTATTTCAAGCTGACACAGGAGAAGGAGACATCAGATTATTTATCAAAATTATCATATTTGCTGACTCCTAACCCACCAAGCTTTGCCAACTTTGCAGACAATTTAATAAATATGAAGAAGCCTTATGCAGTATTCCAAGTGTTCATAGCACAGTTACAACAAAATTGCCATAACAATTGTATGACCATATTTTAGGTTATAATAAACAAAAATATCATTTTTCCATTTCCAGCACCTTTTATGTGTTGTGTGACAAATTAATGTATTTTTTGCAATAATAATATGTTTGCAAGAACTTTATCTCGAAATTGTATTAACTGTTCGAACTTGTGTAGCTTACACATTTTGTGATACATGGCAAAGTACTGATCCATAAAAACTATTTTTGTTTATTAAAAGGAGGATTTTACTAAATAAAGTAAGATACTAAACTTACACAAACTTTCTTATCCGAATGACATAAGCACTATAATCTCATCTTGTTCGTTCGTATGCGTATCTGTTTCTTTTACTGTCTGGGTCTTTAAAATGGGTTCCATCTTTCCAAATAAAACCTAATAAAGTTCTAGTTATCCTACTTTTTTTGCAATCATGTTTAAATATTTCATATAACATTTCTGTTTCTAGTTTTTTTTTTAACGTTTCGCAATATCAAAATAACTGAATAATCCTAGCTTTATTAATATTATAAATGCGAAAGTAAGTTTACGCCATGGGCTATTTTTATCCTGCATCACAGACGAAGACGCGGGCAACAGCTAGTCATCAATAAAACTCAGTTTTTTTAATGTATTGGCCATACAAAAATAATTTCTCTTTTATCTTAGGTGCGTTTAAAACTCGATGCACAAAAAGCCAGACAGATATATTTAAAAAGCTGAAGTTATCGATGTGCTTATAATGAACACACAACTAATTTCATAATGTTTATTCATTCATTTTATAACTAATTAACATAAAATTAATTTGGTTTTCCATTATTATTATTGTCGTGTCATAAATTAAAGTGACAGAGTTATTAATGAAAACAGAGCGTACTTATTTCGCATAAAAACGAATGAATACCAAAAACATATTAAATCAAGACTAAACTATTTTCCGGACATACTCAACAATTTTAACACAAAAAATCCGTCTTAACAATTATATTACATAAAAAAATGCTTCCTACATTCCAGTCATTCTGTTTACATTGAATGAGCATCTAATCTTAATATAGTTAAGTAATTATAACACCTTTCACCAGACTTCAATTACCAGAACTTCCCCGGGAAAAAAACTTCCTTTACAAAAAAGCCAGACAGACTATCAAAATTCACGGCCGCGGTATAAACTCGCCTTTCGATGGGCGACTGAGGTAGGCGGGCGCGAGCGAGCGAGACAGCACTGTATTTTTAAGAGCTACGTCTCGATCGCATAACGGTCCGGCGCCCGCGCTTGCGACCTCAAACTTTTTTTAAATCGACCGCTTTTTTCCGCTGTTTTAATTTGATTTTCGATGAAAATTATATAGTTTTGGATTCAGGAAGAACGGGCCATCTGTTTGGGGAGCGTTCTTTTTGATTTTTCGTTTTTGTTTGTCTCTGAAGTTCATAAAAAGGCAAGGGTTTGGTCGTTTTATTTTTAGAATGGATATTTTTCTTGGAATTGTTTGTAGTTTTCGCGAAATTGATCTCAGGATGCACTGTACGAATCTGGAATAAGGTCAAATATTTCAACTTTTTTTTTGTTACGTGTAGTAAATGTATTTTTATTTCACATTTACCGACCGGACGGCGTGGCTTTAGTGCCGTGTTCCATTTTGTTGTTATTTATTAGGGGAATATTACAAATAAAATTTAAAAAAGTTTCATTTTAGACTAATAGGAATATGGACAATATTATTTGGATATTTTTTATTTTATTTTTCAATAATTCTTGATTTGATAGAACATTAAGGTTTTCGTATCGTAGATTCTCATAAAGATATGTCTTTAATTTATTAATTAAATCCCGATAAAAAGTAAACGTGTGTTTATTTTAATTATTTTACTACTTTGTGATAGCAAATACTTATTAAATTATCAAAAATATTATTGTTTCAGTCATAATTAACTTTACGAAAAGTATCGAAATTCATTCATTGTATTTATTCTGCTAAAAAATGGAAAATAATATTTTTTCGACACATTATTATTTGTTATATTGTTATCTGTTTAATAAAAAGCATGGATTAAAGGAAATAATTTTATTTTTCTGTTTTAAAATGCAGTAATGGTTAAGCTGAAAAAAAACTGTGCCCTACCTAGCGGCTATAATTTAAATTTAAATTTGATTCAATATTTAACTAAAATAAAAACAAAATATGGTTTAAAAAAGAAACCATTTATCGAGTGATTTTTTATTTGTCTATTATCTATAAACTGTGGTAGGGTAAAGTTTAATTACTATATGAACTACCTGTATACGTAGGTAGGTATTTAGGAAAATAAATAAATCATGAGATTCTAAGAAAAATACTAAAAAAAAAAAAAAAAATTACAATATACTTTTATAATCCAACTTGAAAAATTGACTCTATTAATAGGTAAGTAGTTGGGTAAACGTAATCATTTTTCAGCATCTATTGCATTCTTGTGCCCTATATATTTTATGCTTAACCCTATTTTTAATAATCAGTGTAATAATTAAATCCCCCCCCCGCCCCCTATTACATGGGACTTAAAAACATAACTGTCGAAATGTGGGTGTACAATAGGTACACCTCTGCCTAACCCTTCATTTTTATTTTAAAATACAGACATGTCTTTTTTTGAAGTTGTTTGTAACGTTATAAAAAGGTTACAGGTAGGTAAGTAGGTAATATAACACAGTAAAATTTACATTTTTTATGAAATATCAGAAAATTTAATTATTATGTAAGTACCTACAACTTTAATCAATTTCTACAACAAATATTTTACCAATTTTTTTTATTAAAAAGGTCATCGTAGGTATAAACGTTTTACAATTTTATTCAGAATTAACAGTACGTTTTCAATAATATTACATAACAAATACAATGTAAAAAATTCTTAACTTTATATTATTTAATCGGTTTCACAGTTTTCTTTTTAATTCAGGTGCCTGGTTTTAGATACTTTTTATTACTTTATCACACTTTGTAAGAAATTAGTAATGAGAATAAATACCTAGCTACAAGCTTGAGAAAAATAAATCCATATATTTTTGTAAAATACGAGTATAACCTATATTTACAAATAGTAAGGTTATATGTTTAGTACCCAGCAAAGTAACCTGTCATTACATTCGTACTTTTTAACCCTTTTTTCCGAAAAATATTGACTATCTGAAATATGTACTACTTCCCTACAAATAGAGTATATTTTAAATATACCCTATTCTTTATCTCTGCCTAGCCCTTTCCCAAACATATCGGGGTTGGGTTCTAATCCAAATGGATGCAGCTAAATACCTTTTTTTTTAACAAAGAAATTAAAATAAAACACATTACAAAAGTAAAGTGTTTCGGGTGAAAAGGGGAAAGGAGGAGCTATGGAGATGTACAATTTAAGATGACGTTTAAGTATTTTAACTAAATTACATAACCAAATTAATTTTTGATCGTAAAAAAAAACGTAATTTATATTGTTACAAACATCACAAGGTACACTGAAATCCATCCGATGTTATTTGCCATCAGTAAAAACATACGAAATACTATACAAACTTTAAAACCCCCTTGGGGGGTTGAATTATCAAAAATCCTTTCTTAGTATATAAGGAACTCTTGTGAACAATTTCATGCTTCTAGACATAACGGATTAGGTTGTGCGTTGTAAGATTTAAAGAAAAGTAGGTGATGGAGAAGTGTCTGGTCTATCTGTATGTTTGTTACGTTTTCACGACTAAATCACTGATCTGATTTTGAGGACATTAGGTTTGGAGATAGCTTGAACCATACAGAAAACATGATACAAAAAAACTACATTACAATTTTGGTCTGACTGTTAACGTGTTAAAAAAACTACCCGGAAGGGTAGTCACAAACATTAACAGCCTTAATCGCGTAACGTTCTCACTGTTGGCCTTCTCTCGGCCGTAATCTACCACGCGGGCACCGAGCGGGTAGGTAGATGTCACATGTCTTCGAATGTTTGGTTGTAGGACATGCCGGTTTCCTCCCGATGTTTAAACCCCGAAGATTAAAATGGAAAATTGGTGAGGGAAGTTTGTATGGAAAAATCCAAAATCCGGAAAAAGGGGCACGAGACTCCTAAATAAATAATGGAATGGTCAGGTCTGATCTCTACAAAAAATTTACAAAATATTATGTCATACATAAATTGAGGCAGCCCCCGTAAGTTACTAAAGTACTTGTACATCACATCACAGAATTATTTTGTTTTCTCTCTTGTATCAATAGTTTCCATTACACGAATAGCTTTTGGCGTGCTTAAATTATTTGCCAGTCAGAAATGTAATCATCTTCCTGCTTCGTCCCATGTGTGTGGTCGGAGCAACACGTTTTCTCCTTCCATCCCGTCAACTGTCACGCTACCATTCACTCCCTTCTTGTCATATCATTCCTCACAAAATCCATCCATCATTTTCTTTGGCCACCCTCTCCCTCCACATTTATTATATTTTTCACTCTTTTATGCGTATATGCGTTTTTTTCGTGCTAGCTTTCCAGGGTAAAATTAAGTAGGTATCTTCATCACCCATGAAGGCTATTAAATATAAATGCCAGGAATAGTACAGCAAAAAATATGACCTTCACACTCGGCTCGATGCTAAACTGTTCATGACACGCCATGCCATGATGGCCGGAAGGTTCTCAAACCTGATTCTACATACTAGCTTCTAGCATACTTAGAACTGGGGCATAAAAATACATACATTTGAATGCCAAGCTAGGACTACGTAAATCTTAAAGACTGCTATTTACCGTGGAGTTTCTGGCAGCTCTTTCATAGAAAAAGATAAATTGGAACCTAGTTTCTGACGTTTCAAAAGAGCCCATTTAGGTTTGTGTTATTTTAGTTATTTCATTTCATGAACCTCTTAATGACTACCATTTTCATTTTGACAGTTCAACTTCATCCATTGCGTTGTTTTTGTACAGTAAACATGGGTTCGAAAACAAAAAGCGCATTCGACTGTTGAGTTGTCAATAATATGAAAGCGATTGTCTTTGGCAGTGTGTTCAAATTAGGATTCAGGACTGAATGTTGAATCGTGAGAATTAAATTAAACTTCTTACAATAATAATGTCCGTCTCAAAACCTCTCGAGGTTCTGGTAAGATGGTTGGATCAAGGGCCTGAATCAAAAGGCAGTAGGTACTCCTCGATACGGCTCGCATCGTGTGGAGGTTCCTGTCTTTGGAGCCCTAACTACCACCAGTAGGACTTTGCGCCCAAAAACGACGACCACAATTTTTTATATTAATATTTTAAAGAAATATTTGAAAATGTATTTTGTTTGAAAACAAAAACGGAATATACATACTTACATGTCAGTAATAAAACACCAAAATCTTCCATGAAGTTCAATAAGCCATGGTAGGAACCGTACCAAAACCAACTCCGTAACTACTGAGTTGAGTTTCGATGGTGGAGTTAAGACTCTACCATCGATGACTACCTACTAATTTTTTTTTTGTTTACTCAGTAACTGAGTTATGGCGGTCAAAAGGACAGTGGCTCCATGTGACATACTGGTGTTCAGTTGCGTCCGATCAGACTGGAAGCCAACCACAGCATAGTTGAGTAAAGGCAGGCAGATTCTTATTTTTAGTTTTCGATGGTAGCCTGAACATACATACATACAGACTCTGTAGCCACTTGTTATGTCCGTGTGTGTACAGACATATTTTAATCTTATCTTAAGTAAACCAAGAAAAATAGCTGTATGAGTGAATCATTGTTGACTAGGGCTTTGAACGCGACTTTGTCCGTGTAGTTTTGTAATTTTTCTTAAAAAATGTCAACACCCCCAAATTTTCAAAGATTCAAATCTAGGCAAGTACCAAAGGTACTTTTTCAATTCACATGTACTTTCTAAGTTCATCTTGGACATCACTGACTTCGGTGCACAAAAAGTGGGGAACTCCAAAGAATGACCAGATTTCCTAACGATGTTTGTATTAAATTATTATTCTAAGTTTGGAATTATTTTTTAAAGAGTAACCGTGGGGTTTCTTGCGGTTTTTCTCAATAAGAATCAACCAATTGGAACCGTGCACCTAACTTCTGACGTTTCATAAGTGCCCATGTATGTGAAATAAATCATTTTCATTTGGATGATTTGCTCATGCCTTCCCTGTATGAGAAGGTGCCTTTGTTCAGCAGTACGACAAAAATAAACGAATAATATTATTATTACTACATTAATTCTCAGGGTTCAACCAAAACTTAATAGCAAGCTTCAAGAAAATCGAAAGATAATGTCCTATCTACCTACAATTTTTTTTCCGCATAACTAAGAAAAAAAACTTAATTCGACACGCATCGGAAAATATCTTAAAAGTGAATTCAACACTAAGTTTTAAATAATTATCACGTTAAAATTTTAGTTACGTTAAACTAGTCATAAAGGCTAGATTGTAATGCATTATTAAGAATCTGGTTCTTTTTAAATAAGAGTAAAAAATTAAAAAATGTTTTGCTAATCTGACAATTATACTTAAGAGGGTTCTCTCATGAGACCGGTCCTCCAAATCCGGGCCCTTGACCGTAACCGGGTCCCAAGGTCTTATAATGTTATGATAATATCACTTTAATTTAACCCTACCTCACCCTTTCTTATATCTGTACTATAATCAAAACTGTACCCCCCCCCCCCTTACATAGAACATTTTCGTAGGTTATAAAAAAAAAATAACAGCTGTTTCATAGAAAAATGCAATACCTACGCGGAGTTAAATAAAAATCAATTGCCGCATGTATGATAGATTGAGACTTGAGAACAGCTCTACCGATTTATCTGCTGTTTTTTGTGTTTTGTCTGTAATTGTCAGAACAAGTATTTTATGAAAGAAATAAAACGGGGCATCCCCCGGGAAACTTGTAAATTCCACCTGGGGGACGCCAGGCATGAACTGCTGGTAATATTTAAACATATTTATTTATTTATTTACAAGCCATTTGAGTGAATTCGCAAAATTGTAGGATAATTTTAAGACCTCGCTATCGCATTAGGTATCACCTGTAATGATAGTTGTAAGGGAGATTTTAATTAATAAATAAATAAAATAAATATTTGTGAGTTTGTATGTTTCCAAGATTACCTTACCTATCTTGGGAGAATTGATCTGTAATTCACAGATCCAATTCCGAAAATTCTTTCACTTATGGAAAGCAACAGCATTGCCGACTGTCATATAAATTTATAATATATAATTTTTTTTTTAATAACTACGAGACATTTTACGACAGTTTAAAATTATTGTATATTCAAAGCCACATTTTTGTCCATATTTCCCCAAACTCCTCAATAGCACAGTGTAACAATATGCTGAAGTAATGAAAATGACGTCAGACTAAATATTAATTAAAAATTGTGACAATATTGTCAAGGTTGGTCAGACTAATGATAGTCTGTATAAATTATAAAAAAGTATAACCTAGTATTAAGTTAAATCTAATAATACCTACTTGCTGCGTCCTAACAAGGTCATGTAATCTTATGAAACCTGGGTCTACTCCCTAAAGAAGAAGTATTTAATTTTGCCTCATCGCCTGCGAACGTAAGAGTAGTTTGGGGCCAGATCTAATTATGAATCAACTTTGGAGCCACCATTGAGCGCAAAGCCCAAACTGTGGCCAAAAAACTGGTCATCCTAAATAGAGTGAAGCGATACTTTACGCCTGGACAGCTTTTAACTCTTCGTAAAGCGCAAGTACGATCAGTTTTCCCGAACGCATTCAACCCGAATCTCTTCAAAGTTAGAGTGAACAGACTTCTTCTGGGTAAGCTCACTCCATCGTAGACTTTGTCTCTGTCACCGCTGACTTAGACTGAAGTCAAGAGCAAACCCATCTCAAATAAAAAAAAAAGAATAACACCACGAATTGAACGCAGTTCTTACTCCCGCGGGGTAATTTTGACAGTTCAATACCATTGATTGCGAAATTTACGTTGTTGAGCAGACTTTTCGAACATATAGAGTAATGGAGTAACAATATCCTTCAAAATGATTCGGACTGAGATTGATATTACTTATTTAGGGTGCCGATGTTTTTTGCTCGTCCGAAAAAGTTAAATAATCGGGTGTAAGGTTCACTCCGAAGTTTGGACCAATTTCAGACGTGTCCTTACCTATGTTGACGGACTTAGAGAATATCTACTTGTTGACAAGCCTACACTGTCCTCCCATACCAGTGTAAACTCAAAACATTGTAAAGGCCAATTATTTTTAAAACAGTAACCGTGGTGTTTCTTGTCGGCTCTTCTTCATAGGAAACAACCAATTGGGACCGTCCACCTAGATTCTGACGTTTCATAAGTGACCATGTAGGTTTATGTTAAATAAAATTAAAATATTAATTGTGTCATTGTTTTCATTAAAATTAATGTAACAATATTTAAAAAAAAACATACTTTATTATTACAAAAAAAATATACTAAATAATATAATATTATAAACAAACTAAATACTATTGAAAAAATATTTAACGAACTCTTAAGAGAATCAATCAACAGTTAGCTTGTGTTTTTAAATTAACGATGGAATTAAGGAAACTTACTTGGATGTCCAGCCTTTTGTCGTTGTAATCTGTAAACAAAAAAAAATGAAAATTAATAAAATTGCCAAGTTTTTTAAAAGTTCTTTTCGGGTCGTCACTTGGCCTAATAGATTAATAAGCAAACGTTCGAATCAGTCGAATTAAATTAAAAAAAAAACCCTGCTATATCTTAGAAAGCTTATTCCCCGCGCGTAATAGACTAAGCAATCGTTTGATAGCAGAGTTTGAGAGTAGGTCGCTGCTACTCATCAAGACTTCAAGAAGATAATGAAAATGAACATCAGATATGAACAAATTAAACTATAACCTCAAAATTCGTAGACGCATAGCATACTCATGGTCGTATTTTCTCGCAAACGAATAGGAACATGCCACAGAATTTGGTCAACGTTCCACACAAGCCCTTCCACATTTAATCAAATATACAAACGAACCCATGTACCAAACACAGACCCTATAAAAAAAACTATATACAAAAAATTTTACGTCCACACACTCCAGCCTCAGACAGAACAAAAACGTAAAAAAAAAACGAAACGCACCCCGTGGTAAATTACGTTTTGAAAAAAGCGTACCCCTACGAAAGGAGACGACGAAAAAAAACCGTCCCCTCCCAATAAACGAGTAAAAACGTGCATGTGTCAAAAATGTATGGCTAGGCGAGAGTGTGACGGAGTTATAAGCTAGAGCGAGACAGCAGATCCCCCCAGTATAGGCCCTGCACGCCCTGATCTATGATGCACGGGAGCGAATCGGTCATATTTCTTATTTTTTCCTTTTTTTGGCTTAACTTTGTATCTGTTTGTAAATTCGGCAAAAAGAATGGCCTATCCTTTCGTAATTTTATGTAGTCTTTATTTTTATTTATTGAAATGCACCCATATAAAAAATGTCGCTGCGGAGATTGTTGCAAAAAAATAGATTTATTTTAACATTGCTTTAAGAAAAACCTACCAGTGGAAGCTACTCATCATTAAACAGATAATATTGCTTAGGAGACCTACACGAAAATATTTCTTGTGACTCAAGATGGATCGTGATTTATCATCTCTCTCAGCCTATATACGTCCACTGTTGGACACAGGTCTCATCGAATTTTCACCACAAAGACTGTTGACAAGAAGCATTATGAGCAAAAATTGAAAAGTTACGGTAGGCTCCGCACGTCTGTGTTTACAAAACCAGTATAAGCTGACATCTTTTTATATTGAAACACCGTACTACACGAGGTCAGATTAAGGTCCAAGCGTGTGCACTGCCGTGGGATCTACTGTGTCAACGCAAAAGATATCTCAGCTATGGCTATGACACAATTATCAGTGTGGATGACTTTGTCTTATAATTATTAACAACTCTGTAAAGAAAACTTATCTTTGCAAAACCCTCAAAATCGGATCAGCAGTTCCTGAGACTTGTTCTTATAAACAAACAAAGTTAGCTTACGTTACAAATATTGCGTTGTAACACGATAGCAGAGGAATGCTTAGTTTGATGTTATAGGAAATTATGCTATGTAGGTAAGTGCTGTGTAAATTCGTTGGTCATGAAATTAAGTGTAATTCTCTGGGCGCGTATTTCTTGATTGATCATTCTTTTTGAAAGTATAAGTTTGGCAAACTGCCAATGCAACTGCCTACCTACTGTGAGAGAAATCATCGAGAGGAAACCAGACGTCAAGTTTCAAATTGCCAACAAACAGGGAGCAGGCATGGTGATCTGTATGAGAAGAGGCATTTCTCTTGTACAGAGACAGTCACCTCAGGCTAGGTAGAGTGACCATCTCCATAAGGTGACTGGTAGTAAATACAGAAGAATGGCCCAGAATCCTGCTCAGTGAGTGAAGGAAGCCTAAGATCAATATTGGAATGCACTGTTTATGATACAGAAAAGTTTAAATGCTTGTTATTCAATCCCGTAGAAACGGCTGAACGGATTTGAATGAAATTAGGCACAAAGATAGACCACGTACTAGTATATAACATAGAATACTTTTTATCTGAATACATGAAGAAGTTTCTCTAGGATATTAGTAAAACTGCAGACAAAACCCTGTGTTTTGTTATTTCTGGCTGACTTTCAGAGATACAGAACAAGGCATGTAGAATTGTAGATATCTTTAATAATACCGACGTAGTAGGTTGTGTAGCTTCCTATCTTCTTTTAAACAGTGACCCTTTCTTTGTAGAGTTGCGTGGGATGATAAGAGCATACGACGTAATTAATGTTCGTATCATTCGGTATGTTTCTATCACTCGTTGATCATTGAAGGTTTCTTCAATGTTCGTAGGTCTATATATAATTAAGAGAAACTGTGAGGTTTTTTGGCCATTTTGCAGCATTATAACCTTTACTCAACTATGTTGAGGTTGACTTCCAGTCTAAATGGATGCAGTTGAATACCAGTATTGACATGGAGCGACTACCTATCTGACTTCTATATATTATGGTACTGTGGATTGTGTCGATGTGAGCGAGATATATGTTGGACAAACATTTTCAGCGACATCCTTCTAAAGTAAATGCAGTTGAGGTCATAAACAATCAACCCACACCAATAAAATTAAACTCTTCAAACAAATGAACTCCTCTGCCGATCCCCAGCGAAACAAACTGTCCCCGTAAAGCAGTGAGTAATAAACAGCGTTTGTGTGCGTGCGGATGAACGAACTCGACGTTACTCGTCGATGCGGCGGCCATGTTGCCCACGTCACACGGCCTTGTGCGCGCGCGCCGAGACATACCTAGCTTAGTTTTGGAAATTATGACCTTGCAACGCTTACTATATGATTTATCAATTTACATACGTGCTTGTTGTGAAATTTTAGATGAAAAAAAACTGATGTTAGAAGTTCTAGAAGAAAAAGTGTCTTTTATTTCAGTGTGTTTTGTCAAGTGGATTTCAGTGAAAGTTGAGAAAGGCCTCTTTCCAGCAGTGGACGTTTTTAGGCTTAACTAGAACGTAGCGTTCACCGATTAACTTGAGACTCAGGAGATAGTTACAATGTTGCAGGGTCATACTCTAGGTGTCTTGTTAATTTAATAAAAACACGACACATTCAATGAAGTCCATTGGATTGATTTTATATCACATCAAAGAGTACACATAACTTTCGACCGACAGAAATCTGTGGAACATTTCGTTTTATATTTGGATTTGGATGCCAACAGAAAACTCAGATTAATGGATGAGTCTCTACTTTCCCAACACAGGCATGTTTCCTGTACCGATTAACTTATGTCATATAGGCAAAAGAAGACAGGAATAGTGCTACTACTACAGCAGCAAGCTCTTCTTTTCGTATCGTATCATTTCATTGATCTATCCATATAACGCCTTTTATGTGATTTTATTTTGAGCTTGTCTTGCATTGGCTTTGGCAACTACTATACCAGCCTGTTATTGTCCCACAGCAGGGCAAAGGACATTTCTTATACAGAGAAGGCACGAGCGATTTTAGACTCATAGTAACTACGAGTCCAGGTTCCCTCTCTTCTCTTTTTCTTCTTCCTTGGCAATTATTTTGAAGACCATTGAAGTGGAAAAATTTTGCTTGTAGAGGACAATTCCTTTTACATTAAGTACCACAGTCTACTCATCGACTTTCTTGGAATCTTACAACTCCCTTATAATTTCTAGAAAGTTGTGACTAAGGTCACTTAACATTACTTACTGAATAAACATTAATTAGCTACTTAATTGTAGTATAGATTCTAATACTATGTGTGCCTTGGTGTACATTCACACGAGTAGCACGCGTCAACGGTAGGGGCAACTGCAGACGTCGACGCGTCGGCGACTGCCGTCGACAACAGCTGCAGTTGCCTCTGCCGTTGACGCGTGCCGCTCGTGTGTATGTATTCTTACAGAGTAATATTTCAATAGTCTCCACGAGTTGTGATACTTATTTGCACGTGTGGCGCACCCTGGACAGTCATCCTTGCCACCGACTTGCTGACTTACTAGTAGTTTTACCACGGCATAAGCAGACAATATCATCACATTGTTTCGGCCGATACGAAAGAAAAAGTGTCATGTCTGGTTTCATTAATATCTCATCTTGTTTTGCCTCTATACGAGATAATTTGGTACTAGGTTGGGAGGCACAGCTTGTCTATCTCTACTAATATTTTAAAGAGAAAATATTGATTGTTTGTTTCTATTGAATAGGCTCCGAAGCTACTGGGCCGATTTGAAAAATTGTTTTACCTTTAGTAGCCGAAATTATGTCTGATGAACATAGGTAACTTTTTTTTTTATCCACGCGGATGAAGTCGCGGTCGAAGTGCGAGTAAAAATTATAGGATTACCGCCAAAATTTACTTGTTAGGGATGCTCGCCCTTAGTAGTTTTAATATTGATGATCAAAACTTCCTTTGAAGACTTCATGTTTCAGAACGAAGAGTGCGCAGAACTTTTGGATTGCATGGTTAGTAGATACATATTAAGAAGTGGTCAACTTCTTCTTTTCTTACTTGGTAAGAACTAAGTTTCCGTTGGATCCTAATATCAAACTATGGAACTCTCTACAGACTGCGCCACTTCCTCTTCCTAAGAAGTGGTGAAAGGTTAGCTCTTCGGTGCTGTATTTTGTGCCTTTCACTCTGATAAAAACAAATTAATGTTTATTTAAAATAAAATAAAACCAGAAAGGCGGAGTTCCGCAACCAAACCATTTCCCCCACTATCGGTAGCTATGTTCTCCACAGTTGGTAACATTTAAATTATTCATTACAAAATTAAAAAAGCTCCTAAAACAGCAGTGGGACATTAAATTGCATCAGTTTTAAACTCAAGGCGATTCGTTTTGTAACTGGGCGCGGCCGCGACATCTTGACGCCTTATTGGCCTACTGGTCACTAACGGCTTCTGAGATTGCACTGTGAGGAGCTTAGGCGGCATTTCATGCATTTATTTATTTGCTCACCTTGCTTTATCTGCTGGAGAGTTTATGACGCCATTTATACTTCCCAGCTAGCGAAAGCACTAGGAAGTTGTGAAGGGCGGGCGTTTTGGGGGACTTATGTTATTTTGACTTCCAAAAAGTGCTGATTCTCAGTCTAGTTTAAATAAATGACTTTTGATTTTGATTTACCTCGGGCGTTACTATGACATGTCGACTCGTAGAAAGAGACTGTCACACAGGTATGAGTGACAGAGGCGACGCTCTGTAAAGGCTCCCGCAAACAGGCGTACGCGACAACGCGACACAAAGGCACTCTTCGTCGCACGACACCCGGTGCCTTTGTGTCGAGCTGTCGGCTAATTTACCGTAAAATTTAAAATTGTTACTAGCTAATCATTATACCGATTATAATTGATTTTGGGAGCAGTGATGGCCCAGTGGTATCGGCTCTGACTTACGAGTTTCAGGTCGTGGATTCAGGCTTTACTACATATGTGTAAATAATATCAACACCACTGCCCCTCAAAACGGTGAAGGAAAACATCTTGAGGAAACCGACACGTCTTAGAACCAAAAAATCGAAGACATGTGACGTCTACCAACCCACTGGGCCCGCGTGGTGGATTACAGCCCACTCCCTCTAGAAGAGAGGTGGCCTGTGCTCCAGCAGAGGGAAGTCTACTAATGAAACCAGTAAGTCAAAATATCTTAAACAAAATATCCATCTGTAGGACTCATCACAAATTTTCTACCCATGCGTATCAGCACGAACTATATTCCCATATTTAAATGTAAAAATATTTGCAACTCAGTGAAGCTGAGTTATAGGTACCCAGGAAGAGCCCAATATCTGTCAAAAAAAATACAAATGGCTAGTAGGTATCGAACTCTGCTTATCCTTAAAATCTTTATATAAAGCTCGCACGAACATTAAAACAGTTGCATCAGGCTCAAGGCAATGCGTTTTGTAACTGGGTGTGGTTACACGCGCCATCTTGGATTTCTTTTTTTTACTAATTTACGCAATTACCTACTCAAGTAGGGGTTTTAATAGAGATAATTTTATATTTACGTTCATATACAATTAAATTGGGTATTTTGTTAAATGTATCCTAGTTTTTTAATATTCATTTATTTAAAACTTTAAGTATATAACTGTACAGAGGCGGGCTTGATGCCATAGGCATTTTCTACCAGTCAACCTTTGACTCTGGGCTTTGGGTGATGCAGAGACAAACAGTGGTAGGTGCTATCACGGTTATTGTGGAATAATAGGTCAGTAGGTATTACGTAAGAACGTGTGTCGCAAATCTATGGAAATAAAATAACAGTTGCATTAATGACCTGCGACTTATTTTAATAGCAGTCAAATGTTTGAAACAACTTTACCTTCCTGCATTAAATGTTAACAAATAAAATAAGGTTAATTAATTGGCAATTACAACCATTCATACAAATGCGGCAAAACATTATAATAAGGTATTATGTTCATGAAAAATTTGAAACATTTCATTGTTCGTTACTCTGTCTTCAAACTACAAAGCATCTTTTTTTCTTAAATACATTTTGTAATTTGTCAGTAAACAAGACTTTTAAATAAGATGACAGCATTCGTACATAAACTGTCGCCTTCTAATCATGGGAGTAGGCAGAAACCAAAAAGTCAAATAAATTAAAAGAAACGAAATAAATAAAATTAAATGTCCGTTTGCCCGCCAGTACCAAACCTCGAAGGGCCAAAAATCAACAATAGTACGGCTAGGGCGTCCGGCCCTGCCATTGGTCGGTCCCTTCGACGCATCGGCTGCATCATAGAACCACGAGTAAATTTAAAACAGAAGTGTCACGCACTCATGCCTATTAACAAACTTGTGTTAAAGAGAGACACGTTTTAATCATAATTTGTAAGAAATCGAATGATTTCTAACTTAGATCTTAGGAAAGATTTTTCTGATGGAAATTCCCATCCCATGGCGTGTAATCTACAAATTTGCACCTTGATTCATTGAAAAAAAACGTTTGCACTATGAATTTTGTAACAAATACTTTTACCAACATACACGATTTCTATTGAGGCATATTTTTTTAAGTTAACACTTGCAAAAAAAAGTGATATACTACTAGATAGTGGGAGTCAAAAAAAACTATTCAGAATCGTCCTTCTGGACATTCCTACTCCGTGATAGACCCGAATCTATGCGTTTCCTGATTGGCTGCCGTGTCTGAATGACGATGACTCTTCAACTGCCAAGGAGCAAAGGGCCATTGTATAGAATAGTTATTTTTATTTTATATTGTTTTGTTGTAAATGTAACTTTTTTGAGGAAGTGGGGGCCAATGGGGTGTTTCTTTTAACTTTGTTGGACTATTTTAAGAAGTTGGTGTGTAATGTTTTTTATGGGGCATTCAGTTTGCTGGACTGGGCCTATGGGTTACGATTTCTGTTGTCAATCAGAAAAAATCTTCTGCGATTTTTATTGCGGGCTCAAGTTGCAATTGTTTTTCTGTACATGTGTCTTCTTAAATCGAATTTTATTTTACGCTATGGAAGAAATAATACATTTTTTTAGTCTTATCAGTGTTACCAGGTTGCAAAATATTAATAAAAAATTGTTACCAAATAAATAATAATAATACCAGCCTATTTATTGTCACACTGCAGGTCAAACGCCTCCTTTGATTCAGAGAAGTTGTGAGCATTGATCACCACGCTTGCTCAAGACGGGTTGGCGATTTCAGACTTATAAAGTCCAGGTTTCCTCACGATGTTTTCTATCACCGATGTCAGTCATGTCCAAGATAAACTCAGAAAGTACGTATGAATTGAAAAAGTCACATTGGTACTTGATCGGATTTGAACCCACAACCTCGTGCATGAGAGGCGAGGCCGTAACCACTAAGCCATCACGACAGTACCTAAACTGAACAAAAAATGTTTCTGGAAATCAAAGTTAAATGATTTCTATTTCGAAAAAAAAAAAGATAGTCTAAGAACTTGCGAAGATTTCCATTTTTTTTAACAAATTCTTATATTTGAACGAAACCAAACTAAAAGTGTTGTCCCATCAAAAAAAAACTTAGTCCCTCCCAAAAATATCTCTACAACCAGCATTCCCAGGCTTAATAAAAACTCAGGTAAAAAAGGGCCCGTCCCGCCATTGGCCTACAACCACATGTTCTTTGTCTATGTAGAGCTCAACCAATCAGAGCGACTCTATCCCAGACCTGACTTATGGTAATGTGCTCTATCATAGAGCCGGTAAAGTAGGGATATATTTTGAAACTATTGTAGTATTTTTTTTAAGGCAAAGGCGGTACCTTTTTTCATTCGAGTTGGCGAATTTCTCATTAACAGCTCAGAGTCTGGATTTGTGGCGGCTTCAAACATAACTGACGAAATGTTGGGGGTGTTTTATAACAGGCTTGATATTCTCATCACCATCATCTGAATAGCTTTCTCCAACTAAGCTGGCTTACCTGATGCAGCTGGACACCATTACTTTACATGGAGCCTACCTGACCTTCACAGTCCAGTTGTTGGGTCACACGTAATGTTATGTAGTTTTTCTTCTCAAAAAATATCAGAGTTTTCACGAACCGTATGACAATATTGTTCGCTCACAGTAGGCCTTATGAGAAGGCAAAGTCACCCAAAGGACAATGTAGGCTATGCTTGGAGTTTCCCTCCGTGATCGAATCAGAAATGAAGAGATCCACAGGAGAACCAAGGTAACCGACATAGCCCGAAGAATTGCTAAACTTAAGTGGCAGTGGGCAGGGCACATTGCTCGCAGAACTGATGGCTGATGGTGCCGAAAGGTGCTGGAGTGGCGACCGCGTACCGGAAAACGTAGCGACCGATGACAGAACCGGTCGTAGTGGAAGTCATTGGGGGAGACCTCTATCCAGCAGTGGACGTCTTTCGGCTGAAATGGTGATGATGAAAAGACAAAAGCAAATGGCGCTGTAACAATATTAGTCAGTCAGTAAGTAGCGAGACTGACTGGTGCCACATGTACATGCACACACAATATCATCACTCATGGAGGTAATGTTGGGGCGTGGTTTGATTAGACTCGATTACATTTTAAATTATTTTTATTTATTTATTCAACCATTTATGTACACACATATAAACAGACAAGAAGAATAAAGAGAACAGAAAAGTACGTACAAAGGTAATGATTATTTCTAAAGAAATCTCTTCCAGCATACCTGCAATAGGAGAGTATAAGATAGATGTAGACAACGTGTGTAAGAGTAAAAGAGAAAACAAAATACATAAAAAACGAAACAATTCACTAATTTAAAAATAAACATACAATGTACCACAGTAGGTTGACTACTGTGGTATAGTATTTTATTCTTTGTACATCGTCTTCACATTTAAAAATATAATTAATGTATACAAAATATTGTTAATCATTTTAAAAGCGTAACAGTGGAGTTTCTTGCTCCTTCTTCTCCATATGAAACTACCTTTTGGAAGGGGCGCCTAGAATCAATTCTACTTTCAATGTAAATGCCTATTTGAAAGAAATGCTTTGACTTTGACTTTAATCAAATGACCGCCAATATTTGCACTAACCCCTGAAACCTCATGCATGTTGCAAGACCATTGCATATTAAGGAGTAGACTGGGGGGTACCCTAATGGTAGGAAAGACGTGCCCTTAGGATAGGAAGGACTGCGCCCGGGTAGCCCGCGATATTCAATATTTTGGGGTACGTTTCCCCCTTAATGAATCGAAAGATTATGTTTTATGAATGTCCACCATTCACCCCATTGAAAAGTTTAGAAAGGAAAAGTTGAGGAAAGAGTTGTATTGAGTTTGAATGGCTGTAAGAATAGGAGAAGACCAAAAAAAAGAAACGATGGATGGACTGTGTGGAAGATGATGTGGCTGGAAAGGGGGAGACTACCGATATGACGACTGATAGAGAAGTGCCTATGGAAGAAGAGAGAGACTATGAATGTGGATGGCTGTAAGAATAGGAGAAGACCAAAGAAACGATGGATGGACTGTGTGGAAGATGATGTGGCTGGAAAGGGGGAGACTACCGATATGACGACTGATAGAGAAGTGCCTATGGAAGAAGAGAGAGACTATGAATGTGGATGGCTGTAAGAATAGGAGAAGACCAAAGAAACGATGGATGGACTGTGTGGAAGATGATGTGGCTGGAAAGGGGGAGACTACCGATATGACGACTGATAGAGAAGTGCCTATGGAAGAAGAGAGAGAGTATGAATGTGGATGGCTGTAAAAATAGGAGAAGACCAAAGAAACGATGGATGGACTGTGTGGAAGCTGATGTGGCTGGAAAGGGGGAGACTACCGAGATGACGACAGATAGAGACGTGTGACAACAAATAAATTGGGATCAGGACAGAAGGGTCATAAAGAGGTTTATGTGTAAAATGAAATCGTTTATACTTATGCAGAAACTGGATTATGTAGATCAGATAATCAGTCGCTCCGTGTAAAATACAAGTATTCAGCTGCATTCTGTTAGACCAAGAACCGACAGCAAGATAGTAGGAGAGAGGCAGACAGATGATGATAACGATGAGCTCTCTCTCTCTCGAAGAATTGCAATCCTGTACGGCTCGATACGAAGATCATGCAATCATTGACAGACAATTCAGTTCAACGGCCGCGATAATGTAATCAGTTATATTTTTAGCTTTGTTATTGACTGCTTTGATAGCACGCCAACTGGCCGGAGGGTTTTGTGCTAAGAGTTTGTTTGCCCACAATAATAAAAGTGAAACGGTCTGGGACTTTTCTGTTGCACTCGATTTTGTTTGCATACAAGCTTGAAGCCACCACCGCCACTACACCACAACGACCACACGTGGTTGGGCGCTAATTTGTATGAAAATTAATAGTAAATTCACACGGACCACATTTTGCCGTCAAAATCAATCGTATTGGTGATACCGACCACGGGGCAGCTACTACGAAACCACCAACAAGACCACGCGCTAGTGGCCGGCCACAACGCAAACACAACGATCTGTCCGGTTACAAACAGTAGCCACGTGTAACCACATCTCAAATACCAGCGAAAAGGCAACTGCAAGAAGTTGCCGCGACAATATCCACACGTAACCACTGCTTGCCCTCATTTTGTCGCCGCGCTGTAGTATGAACCCTTCGCTATCTTGGCAACCCTCTCCGTGGACATCCTACGAGGCAGTAGACGGTAAATGAATGAATGAATGAAATACATACATCGACCCCAGCGTGGTTTGACCTAACTCAATTAATCGAATGAACCCCAAGATTTGCACTAGCCCCTGAAATCTCATGCATGTTGTATAGTGCTACAAGGAACTTTGGAGTCTTTGGATACCAAGGAGTAGACCGGGGGGCGCTGTAATGGTAGGAAAGGCGAGCCCTTAGGAGAGGAAGGACTGCGTGCAATACCAGATTTGCATCCTAGAGCAGGTATTGGTGATATTTATCTATGAGAGGGGTTCTCTTTTAAAGACGCCACAACCGGGTTGATTCAGGTCGAGCTTTACCGTTGAATCTTTTGGCGGGTTCCAATGTCCTTGCTCTGCTGTGATAAATGTTGATAGTTTCAATATCTTCGTCTGAGGTCTGGCCACTAACCGTTTCCGGTTGTTGTAAAACTCATTAGCACCGTTCTTGATCTTCCGCTGTGTCTACCTACCCGAAAATTGATGGAAGTATTCAATGTTCTTGTTCAAGTGTCAAATGTTGTCGCCGGACAAAAGGCATCATCATCTTGTCTGTTGTTCTTCTTGTTATGTTTCATCTTCAGCCTTAGGAGTCAACTGCTAGACTTAGTCGCAACTCTCATCGCACGATTCTAGGCTACTCTCAACTAGCTGCTACCAGGCTCTTCCCTTTCCCAATTTATTTGACATTTGATTTTACTGAAATTACTTAAATCCTCAGTCGTTACGTGTAGTCCGAACCCCGAAGTCAGACTATCGACAACAAGTCTTAGACTATCGAAGGCTAGATTTTCTTTAAGTCTGGTTACTTAACTGGGTTCTGGATGTCAGATAGGCAGACGCTTCATGTAAAATACTTGTATTCAGCTGCGTCAGGTAAGACAGGAAGCTGAACTTAACAAGTTGGGAACAGCGACCCAGATGATGATGAAAGGAATTTCCTAAAAATTCCTACCAATTTGCTCCCAATTCATTTAAGGTCAAAACAAGATAGAGGTGACAATACCACAGTACATTTAACTTCGTAGGTATATCTGATAGCGTCCCCAGTCTGCATACGAAAATTCAACCAAATATTTGCCATAGTTTATCCGCTGACATATACATGGTGTCCCGTAAGTCGAGGTCCAGCCGGAATCGGGTGATAGGTGAAGTCATAATAGTTAACAGAAATATATAAAATACGGGACACTCTATACCGTGCGGTCAACACTGCAAAAGACCACATAACTTGGAGACGCGTCGTATGTGGTTGCGATCCTCGGCATTGAGCGATCGACAAAGAAAAAGAAGAATCCACTGAACTAGTCAAAGATTGGCAAAACTTTTAAGTCGATCGGATCCATCATACTCGTATTTAGTTCGCATGAAAAAATCACGTTTTCAATTTCGATGTTTGGATAAATTTGATCGTTTCAAAATAATCATATGCATTAGTATTGTCAGTGTTTTCATTTATCGTCGTCTCCGCGTTGTACATTCAGTGTTGTTGGCAGCAGTAATACTTAAAATTCCTTAGTTTTAACGCATCTGATCAATATGTTGATAGAATTCTGTCGACAGATTCAGTTGCCAAGAATCGTTGACAAAGGTTCAACAACCTGATAATGGTTTAATAATATAACATCACGCTTGTTTTAATTAAAGGGATAGGCAGAAATTGTAAACAATAGATTTGGTAAGTTATGTTTAAGTCCCATGTAATAGATAGGGGGTCCTATAGCCACTCTTGTGACTATATAAAGTGAAAAAGCACTAGACTAGGATCCTCAAATGTTTGACAGTAGTAAATAGCATTTCAACTCAACGCTCAAATAAATGTCTATCTTAATATTCTAAATCGGTCTATATAGCTTGATCTGAACATCTGTCATCCAGCTCGGTAGACACAACTTTGAGAAAGAAACCGACAACAGCACCCAGTTGGGTTGGGCAGCGATTGGAAAATTACGTCAAGTCGTTTCGTCGCCTACCCTGCAATGTTTTTTTGTGATGGAACGGATTGTTGTATTCATAACCCAGTCCATAAGTTTAATACCCAGAATACTACGTCCCAAATCTCTTTGGCAAACCTCGAACGTGAACCGCTGTTGAATTGTCAAAGACCATGTTTGACAACCATACGTGAGGATGGGAAGAATACACGTGTCTTGAGAGATCCCAGAAGGTACTCATCTTCTACGAGATAAATTCGAAAATGAAACAGAATTTGGATGGAATTATTTAATTGAACTACCTCAGACGAGATTTTTCACAAAAAACTCTACTTTCTACTAATATAGAATACCTTATTTCTATTTATTTCAATACTAGATTACGGAAAGATAATTTTGGCAAAGAGTTAGATTGAATAGGATTTACAAAATCTTCACCAAACCATGTATTATTGCATTATTATTATCTTGTTTATTTATTTTCATACTTAATAGTAACAAAAAACATATTTTTAATATTTTTATAAAAAACATTTAAAAATCCAAAAAATTGTGGTCCGTCTGGTATGAAGAGCGGGTTCCAAGCTACCGGTGGATGGCTTCAGAGACACCTCCTCACGATGCGAGCCGTATAGAGAAGTACTGCCTTCTAAATCAGGCCCTTGATCAACTGCCTAACGAGAGCCTCGAGAGATGTTGTTATTATAAATTATTAATGTATGTATCGTATTAATCATCACTACTTAGCCGTAATTGATACACTCTATCACTCTCACAACTGCGTCAAAATTCGGAAAAATGTAAGCGGAGTTTTAATAGTACTTAATACCTATATTTACGCAATTCTTCTTTGTTCCCTGGCCCTGACTTCAAACAATAGACAAATTGGAATTTATTAATAAGTTGAATACGAGGCTTTTGACTAATTTGTAAGTGTATTTTATGTCATTTTATTTTTGTGATGTGTATTTTGTTTGTGGAGAATAAACATATTCTTTTTTTTTTCTATCTTTTTTGTATATCTCTTCCAAAATGCTTTCATAGGTCCATCTTTATCTGCTTTCATAGGTCCATCTTTATCTGCTCTCATAGGCAAATAAGCAACATATGTCACTTGGTAAGTACATACCTTAATAAGATTATTTTCAAGAAATCTAGCTAATCCGGGCAAGTACCCATGTGTTGTGCGTTTTTCAATTGATATGTACTTTCTAAGTTTATCCTGGAAATTACTGATATCGGTGAGGGAAAACATCGTGAGGAAACTTTTAGTTAACTCTGAAACCGCCAACCCGTCTTGAGCAAGCTTGGTGATCAATGCTCGTGCCTTCTCTAAGGATTCGCGATTACAGACTCATTAAAAGTAAGTAAGTAATTACAGACCCATATCACTTGCCACTGTGCTAGCAAAAGTATTGGACAGTCTGTTAGATAAAACTCTCAACAAATGGTTGAAGTTAAACGACGCACAGTTCGGGTTCCGGCCTGGACTTTCCACTGAAAGCGCAATACTGGCTCTTAAACAGACTGTCCAATATTATACTGACAGAAGCACGCCTGTATATGCGTGTTTCCTCGACCTCTCTAAAGCTTTCGACCTCGTCTCCTATGACATATTGTGGAAGAAGCTCGGGGAAGCATGCGTACCAGCTTAAATTATACGTCTTTTTCAGTACTGGTATGGTAAGCAAGTGAATTTTGTTAGGTGGAATAATTCAATCTCTGCTGCGTATGGGTTGGAATGTGGGGTAAGGCAGGGGGGGTTGACCTCCCTCCCCTTGAACCTAAGCTTTTCAACCTTTACGTCAATGAGCTGATCGATGGACTCAGCAGCAAACGGATTGGATGTTAGATAGACAACGTTTGCGTCAATAACCTCAGCTACGCGGATGATATGGTGCTGCTGGTTCCAACGGCCGGCTCCATAAGGGAGCTTTTAAAATGTTGTGAAAGGTACGCTGCAAGCCACGGTCTTGTTTATAATTGTAAGAAGAGTCTTTTCATGATCTTTAAGGCCCCGGGTAAGAAGCAGACATACGAGCCAATTATCAACCTCAATGACCAGCCCTTACAAAGGGTGGAACAAACGAAATACCTAGGGCATTACGTGACGGAGGACCTTAAAGATCATGAAGACATCGAACGCGAGCGCAGAGCTCTTGCAGTGAGAAGCAATATGCTGGTTCGCAGGTTTGCGGGTTGTAGTAAGGAGGTTAAAATTACGTTGTTTAAGGCTTACTGCCAGACCTTCTACACAAGCAGCCTGTGGGCCAGCTATACGCGGAAAACCATGGAAACCCTGAGGGTGCAATACAATAACAGCTTCAGAATGCTCTTGGGGCTGCCGCGTTTTTGTAGTGCCTCTGGCATGTTCGCTCAAGCGCGTGTTCATGACTTCCACGCTATGGTGAGAAGAAAAACAGCGTCGCTATTAGAGAGAACGCGGTCAAGTTCTAATAGCATTTTGAAGATGTTAGTGGACAAATTTAACTCACCGATAATGAATCACTTCATGCAGGTGTTGGTCAGGCTGGAGTGATTCATTTCATGCGGTGAGTATCATATAAATATTGTAATTTCTGTGAGCTTGTATTTAATTGTAACACACTAACATAGCTTTTAAGTATTTTATTGTAACTAACCAACTAACAAAATATGGATGATTGTTGTCTAATGGAATAAAAATAAATTTAAATAAATTTAAAATTAACTGCTAGTCCAGGTTTCCTGACAACCTTTTTCGTTTTTCTTTGTTTTTTTTTTGTGAATACCATTGAAGTGGAAAAATTTACCTTGTGACATCAAGTACCACAGTCTACTCATCGGATTTCTATGAGAAGAGGCCTGTAGTGGCTCTGGTGGCGTGCTGTGGCTGGTGTAGTGGGCTGATGCTAGGCTGGTATTTTAGGGCGTGAAATCTTTGCAAGAAAACGATCCGTTTTCGTACTTACACGTTAGGTGCTTGGGAGATAAAAATCAATTTGAGGAGCAAATCCCGTAATTTTAAGAACAGTCAAATTCGAATCTCGGTCACAATTTCACATATAGGTATACTGGTTTTGACGTTCATTGTCGTTAAGCTGAGATTGTGACTAGATTTTGAACCTTTTTGGGCTTTCTGTTAATCTCTAACGTTACATACATATTGTAAATTAAAGTCACTTTTCGAGTCCGTCTATGTGGCCGCGTTGTTCTTCTTAACGACACAAAACTTTTTGATGCAGTTTTCAACATAATTTTGAGAGTTTATTCCGGAAGGTTTAAGAAAGAGAAAATATATATGAAGAAATCTCGATGTGTTTCGTCAAGTCTGTCAAGCGTGCGAAGCAAGGGTAGGGTCGCTAGTTAAGTATACATGGTAGATGAAAATATGTACTTATTGATCAGTAGTTTGTCAGCCTGCGACTTCAGCTTCGTGGAATTTATTGTCCCACCGCATCGCCTGCCAGCGCTATTATAGGTCTACCAGGATCTGATGGCAAAAAGGGAAAAAAGAAATTGTCGCTAGCAATACTGGGGAAATTGGAGTAAAACTTTTTAAAGGAAATTTGAAGTCAAACCAAAAATAATTCCTCGAAATTTCAGTTAACAGTTTTTTTTTGTTGCCATATGAAAATCGCTTTTTTTAAACTTTTTTTTGCCATCAGATCCTGGTAGACCTATACCTTCTTCGTATTCTCCTCTCCTTTGCTCCTAAGGGCAGCAGTGGGTTGCTAAATAGCCAATAACCTTCCTCAAGAATTGGGCTATGTGAGTTCCAAAGATACATACAATCTAATTTTCCTCATTATAATTATTAGTGTACTTAGATAACACCACCGGCAACGAGATTCTGAAATATAGTGTTATTATTATCATCTCTTTCTAGATTATTTGCAGAATCATGAAAGGAACTGGCCTAATGGTCTTAGGAAATTGACAAATTATTTGTAATGATACAATGGTGAGATGCTGTAGAAATCCTTACTAATTGATTTTAACGAAGGCTATGTATAACTGTACGTACATGTATTAGGTACCTAGTTAATATACCATATCGCCTGTTATCCCTGAAGGGTCAGGCAGAGGCAGAGGTACAACCAAAGTACATTCAAGTTTCGACAGTTATGTTTAAGTCCCATGTAATAGGGGGTGAGCCTATTGCCATCAAGGGGCCACAAATCCAGACTCCGGGCATCAACTGAGAAATTCGAGAGACTTAGTATTTACTTCAATTAAATTGACTAACTGATTATTTTAACAAAGCCATGTCCAAATGAATTGAATTTCAAGCCCTCCTTGCCCCAAAATAAGGATAGAATTCAAAATGATGGGAAATTTTCAAGTAATTTTGTTGAAATTAATGAAATCCCAGCGAATTCTGTGGGCGTCTTTGTTAGACGATCGAAGCAAAGGGGTGGGGACGCCCATTTCCAAAATGGCTACCTACCGACTAAGATTGTGACGCAATACATATTAATAAAGCCGGATTCCCGCTTATGTTAAGATTTTTCATCAATTTTATACTAAAATTCCACAAAACGACTACGATTATTGGTTAATTTTAACAAGACGATTGAAGACAAGGAAGTTTGGTGTCGGCCTTCTGCGCATCTGAACATTATTGATCGCAATTTTGATTACGTCACAAGGGATTTACTTAAAAATATATCACTCTTCTAACCATACAACACAAAGAAAGAGCACATTTCTTAAAAAAAAATACGAATATTTATGGCATTACCAAAAAAATACCTAAAAAGTTCGAATGACGCAAAAAGATCAGTAACCAAACATGAAGGTTATATCACAAAAATCAACAAAAAAAAAACTTATATAGAATAGAAAGCTACTCACCTCCGCGAATCCAACATGGCCGGCGAACAAAGACATTATGAAAAAAAAACTGAAATCCTTTAAAAAAACATAACAAAATGCTGAAATTATGCTCTGAATGCCACTAAAAGTATTATTTTGTGTAAAAATTTGATTGTAAAGTGTAAAGGTATGTCGAAGCGACACGACGCTGCACTTCGGTGCATTGGGATGTACTGAGGGCCTGCATTGGCAGGGCGTACTCACACAGACGCAGTTGCTCCCACACAAACGAAGCGTCCCCGCGAGTGCCCGCGTCTCTGCACTCGTGAAAGCCAGAACACTGCAACTTGCATTTACCATAGCAACAGTAAGAAATTACTGAACCACTTTTTATGATCACGACTTTACTGTTTTCAAGGTACAGCAGGGTTTGAGGCTTGTGTTTGATTAATGACAAATTTTTGAAAAAAGTTGGAAAAGTTCTGAATTCTTGATATATCGTTATTCATTCTTATCTGGTTGTGAATTTCACAGTTCCTTCGTTCAATATTATGTTTAAATACTTATTAACACAGAAATGAAATTTCAAATTAAGGAAACAATTAAGATGATGCCCACGATACATGAGCCCTGATTTGTTTTTCTCATTAAATTAATTTTTAGCATTTTTTTCTGATTTTGAGACAAATTTACTTAAGTAACTAATATTGTTGCAAACTATATGCCATACTTAACATCTTTCTGTTGGTAAACAGTGATTAATACATTAGTTAAGAGGAAAGATACAACAAATTTTAAATAAATAGGAACCCAAAAGTAGTAAAATAAGTAAAAAAGCAAAGTTCCACAGTCTGCATATTTTACAAAACTCAAAGATCACCCAAGCATATTTCAAAACATTGAGCTACATAACCCAAAGAAATGTCACCATTGAGGCAGTAACGAAATAACGACAGTAACTGTATTTTGGAGAGTGTGCGCAATGCAATGCTGCAAATTTGTATGCCTTTCAATGACCGATCACAATCACTGAATGGGGATGATGACAATTTTTTTATTTTAATCTCAAAAAAATGTTCATTTCCAAATAGTGCAAATAGTATCACAAAAAGTGTAAATGCTTAAAAAACTGCCAAGTTATAAACGTTTTAAAGTAAGTGTTAGACTAGGACAGCACTATCGTAGAAGTGACGTCACGACTACGTAACTTCATACTAGCGCCATACATTGTCCGTACCGCGCGACAAGGACAGGAAGTATCCCCTCCAAAAACTTTTAAAGCGTGTATCTTCTCCATATTTGCATAGATTTAACAGATTTTTCTTTTTCTTTGAAATTACATTATTTTTACGAACATTTCTAATAGTAGTCATCATCCCAATTGGTGATCGCTATGTATTTTACAGCAGCCAAGAGAACATTGCTGCCGATCCTCGCTCAAAATACCAGTACCTACAATACTTATAATGAAGTGTTACACAAATTGATTAGCCAGTGTCGCACATTACGTCAGCTGATGACGAGAAGTCGTATGGTTCCAGGAAAACACACTAGTTTCTATAAATAGACATATAACAGACTATTCAGTTAATTGCTCACTTACTGTAACCCTCCAGACAGTTAGACATGTTGCAATTGATGAAAAGAATCATATTATTCACTCGTTCATTCATTTGTAAATACTCATTCAGTAAATTGTCGTATAAAAATGATTAAAACATTTAAAATAGTAGCCACCATGAAAAGCAAGTAAATACGTTGGTTTCGGCTATCATTCGTGGATCTTTGGCAGTCGCTTCGGGTCGTCAGAAGATTGAAAATCCACCATCCATTTTGGGTGGGGAATTATCAAATGACTTCTCCCGCTCTGGTTGGAGCGGGAGGGTGTGTCAGACTTTTACTGACTAAAACCCACACGTATTCCTTCAGTTACGACGCGCCGTCGACCCGGGCCTGGTCCATTGCTCGCCCGCCCATATTGTGGCCCAGAATTTGCTTGCTCTCAGTAGCAGCCTAAGGTCTGAATTTGTGACCGGTTTATGGCAATAAGCTGACCCCAAATTACCTGAGTATGTAAAACATAGCTGGCGAACAAATAACTGTTCACAAACATAAGAACTCTGCACATTCAGGTAACTAAAGTCATCATTATCTGCCTGCCTATGCCAAACTTAGTTGGAGTCGGCTTCCAGTCTAACTGGATTCAGTTGAATAACAGTATTTCACATGTAAAGCAGGCACGTAACTAGGCAAGAGTTGTTAGTTTAAAAATAGACCTTTTTTGTTTGTTGCATTACGTGTATATACGCTAACCTACATCATCATTTTGATATTTTAATTATTTGGACATTGATTTTTGACATTTTCATAATTGCTTATTTAGGTCTGACAAAATTTGTGTAATATAGAAATAATACGTAATTGTTCAATTTATTTTATTACCATAAAGAATCATGCCCACTTTCCATACATTGATTGACCTGTCACATGATTCGTTTTACAGGTCGCGTCTACCCACAACTAGTGTTGTCTATTAACAATTATTATTTATAATAACACAATATCATATCATCTTTTCATTTAGAGGCCAGGGAAAAATACTATTAAGTAAAGAGGTTTTTGAGGTTATACAGCTGTCAGATAAGCCTCAAAAACTATACGATTACGATGTTAACATCTAATTAAGAGAGAGAGTTTCGATAACTCTGAAATAAATCCCTCTTCAATGTAATTAATATGATTATCAAATCGGCATGAGGCCGCAAACAGCAGTTATGTTCTCGTAATATCCCGCCGATACTGAGACTTCACATGTGATGATAGGCCATCCTTGTTTTCTACACTACATTTTGTGCAAGTTATAGCAATCTATGATACCAGCCTATTACTATCCCACTGCTAGGCAAAGGACTCAACTCATACAGAGAAGGCACGAGCATTAATCACCAGGCTTGGTCAAGACGGGGTGGCGATTTCTGACTTTTATTGAGATTGGTACGTGCCCGGATTTGAACTCACAGCCTCGTGCTTATAAGGCGAAGTGTCAAACAAATGACAGCCTGTGCTAGAGTTCGTTTAAAGTAGTATAAATTGTAGTCTATGGTTTTATGCCCTGTCAGCTGTACACTTATTTTTCTTTCCACCCCCACACATATAAAACATAAAAAATCATAGCTGGTCATAAAATAATAAGCAAAGTAAAAATAAATACCAATTGGTTTTAGAAACATTCAATAACCACATGACGAACGAACAAGTTTTTCGTAATAGGTGAAACGGAACGTGTGTAAAACACGCTCCGTTTCCGAAAGTCTAATATGAATGATAAACATATTAACATTGCTTTTTTTCTTGGCTTTATTTGAAAATTCAAATAAGTGATACGCAATGAGCAAATAAAAAGCATTTTTTTTAGATATTTTACATCACTAGACGCATTCGACAATTTTCAGGTCAAGACTGAACATGATTCTTTATTACCATAAGCATGATTTTCAAATTTTTTTGTAGGTTTGTAATCCTCAGCTAGATTTGCACATCATATTTGTACGCCTCCTAGCATAACATAGCTCTCGGTTCATCATAAGATCTGTATTTCTTAAACAAATAAATAAACTACAATTAACTGTAACAAAGTATGAAAACGTTAACATGCTTGGATTTGACTTTTCCAACATACCTGGAACTGTTATTCATAATCAAACTGCAGCAAGACACACAGAGGTTGTCACGTCACTGACAAATACTGCTATTAACGTAGCCACTTATTGGGTCGATCTAATCTAAAAAGTACTATCGAATCGAAAAGAAGAAAAAGTTGGTTGTCAATCATCCTACAAATTACAATGTAAGTACATGATAGCTGAGTAAACAATCGTTTGCAAGAGACACAGTTTCACACACAATGTACTACTGAAATTAAACAATACAATTGTACAATTTGCAATGTCATTACTTTTAAAGTGTCATCTTTGACTATGAACGAGTGGCAGTCATAAGTGCACAATGAAGTCTGTAGTTTTATTAGGATGAAGTACTTAGTAACAATGTCTGACAAACATTAGGTTGCAAAAGGGTGGGTGCGAAGCTTGTGTCACGTCGACAATTTACTTTCATCAGCATCCTCCTGTTCTTCACATCATTATTTTTTGGATCGGAGAATCGGGCCTTCTTCTTCTATTTCTATCAGTCTTCATCTCAGTGTCAGGTCAGGTGCGTAGTACTCGCAACCGGCGCTCGTGTATGACCAGATGTATGAACGTAAACGAGGCCTGAGGTATATGTATGGATCGTAGCAGGTGGCGTTCTGTGGTTTCTGCCTACCCCCATGGGAAGAAGGCGTGAGTTTATGTATGTGTGTTATGTATGTGTGTCATCTCAGTAGTCACCTCCTTTCAAGCCATATCATTTTCATACAGTCCATCCTTTGTTTCTTTGGTCTTCCCTTTTCCCGTTTCTCTCGAAGCCAAATTATCTAAGTCTGAGGTTCATCAGAGAAATGTGTACCGTCGCTACATCATCAGCAGAAATCGCAGACATCTTTAATTTCATAAACTGGACACGAAAAATAACTCTTTGAGAGAAACAGCCGGAAAGGACAAGGCTTTTAATAAAGGAGTTCTACTACTATTTCTTAGGGGTCCCATACCCAAGGGGTGTAAAAAAATCCTATTACTAAGCTTATGCCATCCGTCTGTTCGTTTTCAGGGCTCAGGGCTTTATTGAAACTGTTATATACAACTAGTTGACCCGGCGAAAAAACGGGACGACAATGAATTTTTGAGAAAAATTTAAAATATTTATTCGCCTGATAAACAGCCAGATAAGTTTATACTCTAGATAGCTATTCGACGACTTAACTGAGGATTGAAAAATCGGCCCTTAGGTATCAAAGAACTATTCCGCATCGCAGTCATCCGGAAATGTGCCCAAACCAGTAGTGCAACGTTGAATGGCAATGCAAATTGAGACTTCGATAAAGAAATGATTTATGCAACTTGGATTATTACTATGTATGTAAGGCTTTCTCGAAAATCTCTTAAAGTGCAAAGTTTAAAAAATAACAAAATATTTTCTTGACTAAAACTTTAAGGAAATGAAATAGAAATCGAACTTTGACTCCAAGAATGACTACTTTGTAGTAGTTACTTTATTACTTTTCTGAAAAGGGATTTAGTATGTATGAGTAAGACATCATGATGAGTAAATATCTCGATTATAATACCTAGTATTAACACGACATAAAGATGCAAGCTTAATATTTAAATGTTTTTGATAGTCTAGAGTTTGAAAAAATCTCATTGATGGCGGTTAACGACTAAGCAAGCTAGGCTGGAAATACTAGAACATACCTAGTCATCATTCAAAGAATAACTCACCTAAACTAACCACAATGTAATGTTTTCCATTTCAATAATATGCAAAACGTTTAATGTTTTTAGGATTTCCCACCATTCAATGTGTCAATCAATCTGCCTAGAATTTTCACAGGTATGTTGGGGTCGGCAGCTGAATACCCGTTTTTTTACGTGAAGTGACTGCCTACATGACCTTCACAAAAGTTACTGTAATAACGGTAATACGATCCCCCTTAGTAAGACTTTATGCAAGAGTTTCAGTCTTCTGACTACCAGTAACGACTGTCAAATATCCACGAATGACAGCCGGGACGAAGGGCTTAACGTGCTTTCCGAGGCACGGCGTGGTCTCGATATGAAATAAAGAAAATTAATTTATTTAACGCAGGTCAAGGCACACAATATTCACACAGAACAAAAAACAGACGATAATAATATTGTGTGCCTCACGGCTGTGCCAAATAGTCCCAGTTCAGCATAAATGCCAGACAAATAGGTACCTGACGCTGGTTTTCAAATAGTCCCAATTTTACGAGGACTTCTTACGGATGGAAGTCAGTTAGTGTGTGTTCATATTTAAATAAAATATGCGTAGATACTTATGTGTAACAAAAATAATAAAACCGGATACATTTTTGTTTAAAAATAACTATACCTAAGTGTAATGGATGGTCACCCATCCACTTACTGACCGCAGCATGCGTTGCTTAACCTTTGACCGACACATGCGGCTGTTAATACCAAGCCACGAGCCCCCTCACCATTCCATGTTTAGGCGAGTAATAGAAAATAGGACTTTCCATCAAATGTAATGCTAATGACTGAAAAGTGTTGAGGAAAAGTAAAACATTAATTCCAATAATATATATTCAAATACATTTCATTGACATTTATCGTTCATTGGATCCGTTTAAAATTTTTCCTCGTTGGATCTAGTGGTAACAAGCACTGCTGCTGATCATGGTAAAACCCAGTAACACTTTGGCCAACATAGGCAATCGAGCCTAGGTCGGACAAAGTGTTTAGTATAGAGTTTTCAACCCACTTCAAAAAAGAGGGAGTTTGTTATCAGAACTCCGTCATTTATAAAGCGATTTGAAAAATTCTTCGTTTGAATGGGTGTACTTAACGAGTGGTTCCATATAAATGTAGTCAAGTTATGATGAGTGGTTTTGAGTAAGCTTCAGTAATACGTATTTATTCCACTTGTGTATGTTGATGATAACTTATATGTTATAATAACTTCCTGTCGCTGTTATTTAGTTAGCAAATGAAGGAATACGAATTTGTGTGGGAATACAAATTTACCACAACTGAAAAAAAAACTGATTACAAAAACAAAAAAAATGACTTCCAAAAACAATATTCTAAAAAGTAAAAAATACCTTTAATTTCGGAAGTCGGTGACAAAAAAAATAAAAATAAACCACAGACTGACTCTTTGTCTATCAGAAATTTCTCAGTAGCCGCCCGTAGTCGGTTGTTTTGAGCCCGGTTGATGGCAATAGACTCGTCCTTATTACAAGGAATTTAAACATAACTTTTGAAATGTTTATGTACTATGGTAAGTAGGTACACTTCTGCCTGACTGTTCAGGTATAAACTTATGTACAAAAAAATAAGACTTAAAAAAAACATTACTTAGTTTAAAATAACTTTAATTTCGGAATTCGGTGTCTTTGTTTTAGTTGTGGTCTACCCCACAAAATTTGTGTACCACTACTTGTTATCTAAAATTGTAAATAACAGTTACACGTACACACACGTTTTATTGAAGCTAACTGAAAAACTACCAAAGGAATGTTAATAAAATTTATATGGGACCACCCCTTAAGCGTTACCTATCCATAAAAAAAAGATTTTTTGAAATCGATTGATATTTGCCGGATATAACGCGTACAAAAAAAAAACATACAGACGAATAATTGAGAACCTCCTCCTTTTGGAAGTCGGTTAAAATAGGCTTGATGTTACGTCATATCCATTTATGTTTGGTATAGTACACTTCTAATTAAGCATTAGTAGACTCCTTCTATTTTAGCTAAAGAATAAATAGTGCTTTAATGACTAAGCATGGGTGGCAGATGATCTCAATAATGTTATTTTATGTCGTTGAATTTCCCTAAGTGTGCACATATTTATCCCTTGATTGTGCATTGAAGGTTAAAAGGTTAGTCAAAGGGAACCAATGCACTAGCAGCCAAGGCTGGCAAATGACAGATTGGGAGTTTGTACCCCTCACCTAAGATTTTTGACGTGAAACCAATGTGATTAAGCTAAATTGTAAGATTTAACATAAATACTAGTGTGTAATGTGCAAGCTTTTCAATGTTTTTTTACAAAACTAGACGGTTAGTTTAGGGATTAAACGGTTTTAGTTCTTTAAAAACTATTCACCCTATTCTCGACTCTCAAACCCAGTTTATGCCAATTACCCATTATTTGTTATATTAGGTACCTACTAACATAGATCGTAAGAAAAAAAAATATTAATGAATTCTGGCCGAAATAAATGAAAAATTAAATTAAATTACCTAAACTCAAACTGCTTACCCATCAACAATAATCAGTCAACATTAAAATATTAGACAAAAAATAATAAATAAACACTTAACTGAAAATGTCAAATACATAGTTATGATTCGTTCAATAGTTCGCAGTTAGAATATTATGAATGTGTGCGAGACGCCACAGCCTAGGCAACACGGTATGGATGTACGTAGGTCATGGTTGTCGTACTGACATTTATTCTCTGTGGCATTAATTCGATCTATAATTTTGTATACAAGTCTGATTTCTAACGATAGCTGGGGAGTTTAGAATGCAAAAATGATAACGCCGGTTGTAAAAAAAAACACATAATAAACGTCAGAAGCTAGGTGCACGGTTCCAGTTGGTCGTTTCTTAAGGAGAAGAGCCGGCAAGAAACTCCACGGTTACTCTTATAAAAATATTTGACTTTTACAATGTTATCAAATTACAGTGCTACTAGGTATGGGAGGACAGTGTAAGCCTGTCAATAAGTACAATATGCTTAAAAATAGGAACTATATTCCATGGAAACACATTTGTGCTTACCTAACCTAATAACAAGTAAATATAACATTATGAAGGATTTTTACATTTTTGACTTTTCCATCCCACACCCAAATGTAGGTACAAAACAGTTCAACAGCAATGTTTGGCGATGAAATAATGTATGGTAAAGTACTTGCCCGGGCGAGAACATTCGCAAGGAGGTCTTCGGGAATCATCGGCTAACATCGGGGATACTCGGCCTGTGTATAACGACAGGATAGGCAGCAGCGTCCTCGTGACTACAAATGGGATTATTTATCAGTACCACGATAGTAACGAGTTTTGTCGATGGAAGAATAGACAAAATCATTTTGTCTTTTCTTCCAACAACAAACAGGGTTATGCTACGCGAGCTGATGGTAACCCATGATGCTGTCAACAAAGAAAATAATTGTTTATTTCTATATTTAGATCTTGTATGACACTTTTACAGTCAAATATTTTACAACAAGATAGCGCCGGCATTTCCTAGCTGACTGAGAAGAAACGCCGAAACAAACTGAGAGGTCTCTTTTTAAAGCCCAAACATTATATCATTAGGATTTTATGAGAGTCTAACAATGCAGGGCTATTTTTAGAAGAACCTTTCGAAGAAAGAGCCTTTGCAGCGTTCAGTTGACCTGTCCCAACAGACGGCATGTATGCGAGTCATCGTGTAGCTCAACCCTATCGTAGGGAGCTCAAGGACCCGTCACACGACGCTACCATATCTTCAGGACATTTACCTAGGCTAATATTCAAAACCGTAAGGGAGTTCGCTTGTCTAGAAATAACCTATTCACTTGAGACTTGAACACTCCCAGTTTTTCTGAAAACACAGACAATCAATCTGTCTAGCCTAATTAAATTTTAAGTTTGTTTGTTTGTCACTCTTTCACGCCAAAACGGCTGAACGGATTTGGATGAAATTTGGCACACAGTTAGACCATGACCTGGGTAAGGACACAGGCTACTTTTCATCTTGGATGGCAGACGAAGTCGCGGGTAACAGCTGCTTCATTATATTGGTTTCATCAATCAATCAATCAATCAATCAGTCAGCGCAGCCTTTTTCGAAGTATGTTCGGGTCAGCGTCCAGCTTAACCGAATGTAGCAGAATACTAGTATTTTCTTACTTACACATCCCAGTAACTCGGCTTATCGAGGCACAGAGGTCTCGGTAAGTTAAGGATGGTCACCCATCCACGGACCGATCTCACCGTTGCTTAACCTTAAAGGTCGACAAGTGCGGCTGACAAAAAAGTAGGTACTTAAAATATTCACTCGAGAGTTGAACTCTTAGCTTGACCACCACTGGACAGGTCCACTCATTCTGTGTGGTTCTTTCCTCAAAAGACCATTTTAATGTATGTAGGAAATACGCAGAAACTGGGCATTTATTTAATTTAGTATTTAATTTATCTTAACACAAACTCAACAGACAAACACACACTTGTATGCAATTAAAATGGACACACACTTCTCTGTGTTTCAATATTCTGGCGTATGGAACTCGTGGGTTGCACTGAAAACCAGCGTCAGATGTCACCTTGTGTTGTCATCTGACATTATGCTGAGCTGAGGCCTTTTTTCATTACTATATTTGTTTTCAGTTTTTATAATAGTTTTAAGGTGTATTTTTTTTGGTGTTGTTATGCCAAATCGCATTTTTCTTTATTTCTATTTTTCTTTCAGACACCAATCTACATGGTCTTCATATGATCTGGCAAAGATTATGTCCTGACTTTAAAAGAGAGTGTGATCTCTGTTTGTTACGGCCTTTCTTCTCAGAGTACGCCGATCTCATCTAGTTTCTAGAATAAGATTGACGTGTAAAAGTGTGTGTGCAGAAGAATAGACAAATAGCTTGCAGCAAAAACAGACTGATATCTTAACATTACGCTTGTAAGTATTCTCAAAGGGGTAGGTTGGTGTTTAATACGCCCACATTTTGCCAGATATTATTAAGTCCCATGTAATGAGGTTCGAGCTAAGTCAAAGTTATTTAAATGACTTAGCCTGTAGCCAGTAAATACTGGTTTTATATAAGCAATAATTAACCATTATGCTTTGAGCTCCAAGATATATTTAAACTAACGAATACGGGAGCTCTTTTTAAAATGGACGTAAAATCCTGGGATGTTGTTCGACTTACATAAGTTGGTCTGTAAGTTAATGTTTTTATTATGGAAGTTAGGTGTCTTTGTTAAACGGACGGTAGTATATAGATGTTTAAACTAATGTTACTTGGACTCCCGGGAAGATTGGTTTATGTTTAAAGAAAATACTTGTTGGTCTTTTTTTTTTCATTCTTTTTTTTTTGTTGCCTTCCACGTCACGTTGGACCTTGCATGACTGTTGAGTGTGGAGTCTTAGGTTTGATTACCAAGGCAGGCGAAGTATTACTCTATAATGTGTGACATCTACCAACCCGCACTGGGCCCGCGTGGTGGATTATGGCCCACTCCCTCTCGAACAGAGGAGAAAAATTATAGGCTGATTATGCTAATGGCATAGGCTTGATAGTTTCATCGGAATATAAGACTCTCGCTGCGCTCCCCAATTTCGATCCCATGGGAATATCAGGATAAAAAGTATCTTATGTCCTAATCTAGGTCTTGGCCTACACATGTCCCAAATTTTATGCAAATCCGATGAGCCGTTTTAGCGTGAAAGCGTTACAAATCAACATACAAAAAATCAAATCAATCAATTGACAGTACTCGTGCAGTTCAACTCCGAACTTAAAGAGAAGAGGTATTTGGCCTGTAGTGTGGTGCTATTATTTATTTTTATTAATATACATCTTTGCCGAACCCTTCTTGGAATACATGCGTGATGTTTATACATATAAAATGTCTAGTCGGTACATTTCTCTCAATACCGCAATGTTACCCTTCATTATAAATGTTTATCTGTTACAGATAACCCCCTGAACTATTGTAGTTTAATTTATTAGATAATTATTTACATTAGTATTAGGTACTTTCTCATATATGTACGAAAAACGTGAAGGTTATTATTTAGCGAATTTTAAAGGTTTCTGATTTATCATCGATTAGAAGGAGAATGGGCATCGAAGTATTGGTTTCTGCCCTGTAACACAATAGCCACCAATGGAACGCGTTTTTCGAGGGAAACCTTTCCTACAAACACAACTTTTCCCAACAATGTTACCAGACAACAACAACAATGACAATGTTGGCAACATCTTTTTTTCAAAAATGTTACCAAAGTTAATACGTGATACAGATAAAATCAAACTGGTTGCTTATTGAATTGCACCGTTTTTAATTTTACAGTGTTTTTTTTTTTACATTGATTCTATAATGAATTTAACTCACACATTATTACTTGTTAAAAAAATATGGAAATCATCTACTTTTAGAATAATTGTAAGTATGTGTGCACCTTGAAAATTTCACATAATTAATTTACCAGCCATTGCTTTCAATTTAATTCTTTTACCTATTGTGGTTTAGTAATATTATTCTAGGTGCATCGCCTTCACATATAATTAAATAATTAGTGTGTACAAAGTATTGTAAAACATTTTAAAAGAGTAACAGTGGAGTTTCTTGGCCATTCTTCTCCATACGAAACTACCTTTTGGAAGGGGCAACTAGTTTTTTTTTTTTTTTGTAAATGTTGACGTTCAAAAGTGCCTTTTATGTGCCTATTTGAAATAAATGATTTGACTTTGACTGTTACTTTGACGCCGCGTTTACCTGTTACATTTATTAACACTTTTATATCGGGGACAGATATATTACTGTAACACTTCAAGTGTTTTGGGTTAAAACATTGAATTAAATATGCAACACCTATAAATGTGTGTTACATATTTAATTCTGTTAACATTTCAAAATGTAACACTTATAATTCTGTAACACTTATGATTGTGTTTTAAGTTACCACTACACGGAGGTACTTATAGGTGTTAGGCAGTGTACACCAATATATCAACGGTCGTAAGTATGTATTCTCCGATTCATCTCTACCAGCCTGCTCACTTGTCTGCTTTCTTCAACAGTCCACTGACCATCCACAGTTTATTTGTGGTCTCCCTCTGCTTTCATACTCAAAATTTCCCTATATCATCAACAACCACGTTCCAACAGACTTAAATTACACTATTCATTTTACTTTGTCTTCAAACTAATGAAATATACATCACAGTTTGCAGCCCTCCCACGTAATTACGGGGATACCTACAATTATGGCAATTTGACCTAATTAGTCGCTTTTAGGTATCCTCGCCGCGCATCACATACGAGTCGTTTTATTAGAATTCAACAATCGTTGTTCGTACATAAATTAACAAAATTGGCTTTGTTTGCAATAGTAAAGCTATTTGTAACGGAGGTGGCTACCACCTCACGTGTGTTACAGTGTTACAGTACATAAATTAACAAAATTGGCTTTGTTTGCAATAGTAAAGCTATTTGTAACGGAGGTGGCTACCACCTCACGTGTGTTACAGTGTTACAGTACATAAATTAACAAAATTGGCTTTGTTTGCAATAGTAACGCTATTTGTAACGGAGGTGGCTACCACCTCACGTGTGTTACAGTGTTACAGTACATAAATTAACAAAATTGGCTTTGTTTGCAATAGTAAAGCTATTTGTAACGGAGGTGGCTACCACCTCACGTGTGTTACAGTGTTACAGTACATAAATTAACAAAATTGGCTTTGTTTGCAATAGTAAAGCTATTTGTAACGGAGGTGGTAGCCTACTCTCTTATTCCGTCGACACATCGGAATGAACTCTACTCCCGATTTTATAAAATTCAAATTCATTTATTGGAGTGATTAAGATCTTAATAATAAATTATTACTTAGTTTCTCAAAAATCTGCATCAGGTGCACACTCATTCATGTTTGCACATAGTAATTATTATTATTAAAAAAAATACAACATAAGTTAATTAATGGAAATAAAGATAATAATACAATGTCAAAATTAAATAAAAATCAATGTCAACTAACTTACAATATATCAATAAGGAATTCGTCAATGGTGTAATAAAAATTTTCCAATTACAGAGGTCTTGCTTTGTTTTAAATTCTACTAATATTATAAACGCGAAAGTTTGTGAGTATGGATGGATGTTTGTTACTCTTTCACTCAAAGACTACTGAATGGATTTGGATGAAATTTGGCACACAGATAGTTTATAACCTGGATTAACACATAGAGTACTTTTTGTCCCGATACTCCCACGGGATCAAAATTTATGCGGGTGAAACCGCGGGGAGCAGCTAGTTGAATAATATTTAAGTCCTTAATTCCGTTTGGTAATTTATTAAATATTTTTGAGGCCATGCAAAATCAAAATAATAAATCTGACATAAACCTACATGGGCTCTTATTAAACGTGAGAATCTAGGTGCACGGTTCCAATTGGTCGTTTCCTATTGAGAAGAGCTGGCGGTTACTCTTTTAAAAGTAATTGACTTTTACAATGTTTTCAAATTACAGTGTTAATAGGTATGGAAGGACAGTGTAGGCCTGTCAACGAGCACCATATGCTTAGCAAATAGACAAAACAAAATCATTAAAATCGTTTTATGCCTAATATACAAATCTACTCTGCAAGGCATACAACGTTCCCACATATAAAATAATCTATTATATGAAAAAGAAAATAATTAAATTAAAAGACATGATTGCCTTTTCAACTACAACAAATCTGAATTAATTTCCTGTTCACAAAAACCACTAATAAAGAGTTGAAATTAGAATTGTAGGTATATAATAATACAAACAAATTAAAAGCAAATAATGAGAAGATTATGTCAAAGAATTAATTGAAAAATATATATCAAAAGTGAAACACCGTAAAGGCTCCCACAAACAGGCGCGACTCCACAGCGTTACACAAAGGTATCGCTCATCGCCCGACACGCCTTTGTGTCTGCGCTGTGGCGTCGCGTCGCGCCACTATGTCCGACCCTTAATTTCGGAGCAGTTAATAGTTTACATAGTAATGCCGTTTATGACGTACCAGGGAAGCCACATCATGTACAGAAGGAACTATTGCCAAACTTCATTGTCTTCGACGTAGTCTTTAATCTATCTTAATATTATTTTTTGGTATGGACACGTTTGATATTGGCTTTGAACTTTCCATCGATCACATTAGGATTAAATCTTATGTCCGTCGGTGATACGAAGTAGGAAACGCCCATAACTTCGGGCGCAACTAAGGAGTTCTTGCTTAGGGATAGACCCCTAATCCTAATCCTAATCAATTATTATTTTATAATTTTCATTTTATTTTCATATTATAAATGCGAAAGTATATTTGTTTGCTTGTTTGTTACGCTTTCACGTCAAAACAGCTGAACGGATTTGGATGAAATTGGCACACAGATAGACCATGACCTGAGTAAGGAGATACGCTACTTTTCACCTTGGATCGCAGACCAAGTCGCGGGCAAGAGCTAGTGATAGTATTAACAAACCCTGTCCAGGTTAAATTATATTATTTAGTACGGGAGTTAGTAACATTTTCATCTATATTTAGAATGTTTCAACTGTATATGTCACCACTTGTAAAATCAGCAACAGTTTGAATGAAATTATAGTTAAAAAATCATCGATTAAGGTTGATTAGATAAAACTAACCTCAACTGACAAATGAAAAACATCTTTAAGGTGATTTGAAATAAGAATTTTGGGTTTACAAGTCAAACAATATAACTTAACATCATGCATCATGTATTCCCGGAAGGCTTAAGCAGAGGTGCACCTTGGTACACCCACATTCCGCCCGTTATGCTTAAGTCCCATGTAATAGGGGGCGAGCCTATTGCCATCAACCGGCCACAAATCCAGACTCCGGGCTGCTACCGAAAAATTCCAAATAGAAAATCCCGGGAATCGAACAGCACTAGGCCGCAGTCTCGGGACTCAGAACAGCAAAGAGGCAGTCTCGGGTTTAAGTATTTAAATAATGAAATCAAAGCATGTCTATGCCAATTGATATTTCTGTCAACAAGCATTACTGAGTTCCAGTTTGAAGGGTGTCGGTGAAACCTGTGTATTTGGCAATTTTAGCTTTGACGCATTTCACGCATATTCGCTTGGACGTAAAAATATCGGGTATTTATTGCACACTGGATGTTTAACTCTCAGTGTTGAGCCGAGCGTTGAGACTCTAACAAAGTGCATCCCAGCGCGTCGAAAAAATTTCAACTCTCGGCCCTAAGCAGACCGTTGAAAATCTATTGCGCGATAAAATCCCGACACGATATTTGTACGGAAAGCTTAACGTGACATATTGACAGATACTGCATCTACCACAGAGCACGAAATTACCTACGTCTACAGACGGCAGTACTAATCAAATTCGCGACGTCAAAAGTTCGTTGAGATCACAACTGACGCGGACCGCCTTCAAAGCCGTGAGCTTCAAATACGTCATTTGTGTCGTAGAGCACATACATGGGAAATATTTAACTGATCATCTAAAAAACTTATTGACCTTCTAATGAGGAAAGAAGCAAAATAAAACAAATGATTCTGTATTTTGTTTTGCACACTTTTTTTTTTTTTAATAATTGAGACTCTTTTTTAACTGGCTTTTTCTCACAGTAAATTGTAATAACTAAGCTAAGATATGGCGAACAAACGGGTTAGGTTAAGTTGGAACTGTGATAACCTGATGCAAGCCGAATACGTCGCATTTATTAACTAGCGCATCTTGAAAAAATGGGTGAGGTTACGCGGCAGCGGCTGGCGTGTTGCAGTTGGCTATTTAGTATTTATTGGAACACCACAAAAAGAGGCGCAATAATTATATTAGAGTGTTAAATAACATCTTAAGGAGCGCAATTTTTATTTTTTTATATTCTTTATTGTACACGTTGTGCTCTTCTATAAGTAATGAGGCTCTTAGACTTAAGTTTGAAATGTACAAATTGTATGTAATAGTGTACTCATTGTTGAAAAGCCTAAAATAAAAAAATAAACAAAAAAATACACACAAAAAACATTTAAGAGGAAACACTACAAAATATACAATGCCTTATCGCTTTCTGCGATCTCTTTGCGAAATTGGAATTATTTGATGTTTAATTAAATACATGCCCTTAGAAACGGTGTCACACTTGGTTTGTGTGGAAAGTCTCCGTACTCTGTGGCATCCACCAACACATAGTTCTGTCTAGACCCAGACGAAACACTTTATTGATCTATCTAAGAATAAGCCAAACCACCCCACCGGGCGTTGCATCGCCGGGTGGCGTTACTATAATCTTACCTATAACTATAGGTAAGTTGTACGAGTATGTATGTTATTGTGTCAATTTAAGTTATCAGTCGGTACTATGGAAAGTATCCTGTTACTTTTTTAATGTCTAACTGTTAGCTGGAAAAAAGATTTCATAGTTTGTTTTAATGTTATTTAATAGATAGTAGTTAAAATATGTTTGTAACGTAAATCACTAAAGTAGTGATTATTAAAAATGCTAATGGATGGAAAGGGAAAGGAAGGGCAAAGCAAAGATGAATGGATTGTGTGAAGAATAATTTGAAAGAGAAAGGAGTTAATGATACGGGAGACTGGTAGAAGGAAACACATTACATGGACAAGGGAAGATAATTAAGACATGTTCTATTCGTAATTTAACATGTATTTAAAGGCGTTTGTTTCTTAACTAAGGTCTCAGGTCAGGTAATGTGTGAATGAAGATGCCTATCAGACTAGAAAACCAAAGAAAGGATGGAATGAGTGAAAGATGATATAGCTAGAAATAGCGTGAATACCGAGATGACGACTGATAGAGAAGTGCCTATGGAAGAACAGAGATAGAGAGTCTGAATGTGGATGGCTATAAGAGTAGGGGACGACTAAAGACACGATGGATGGACTGTGTGGAAGATGATGTGGCTGGAAAGGACGTGACTACCGAGATGACGACTGATATAGAAGTAGCTATGGAACAAGAGAGATAGAGAGTATGAATGTGGATGGCTGTTAGAGTAGGGGAAGACCAAAGACACGATGGATGGACTGTGTGGAAGATGATGTGGCTGGAAAGGACGTGACTACCGAGATGACGACTGATAGAGAAGTACATATGGAACAAGAGAGATAGAGAGTATGAATGTGGATGGCTGTTAGAGTAGGGGAAGACCAAAGACACGATGGATGGACTGTGTGGAAGATGACATGTCTGGAAATGACGACTGATAGAGATAAGGACAAGCTGAGCCAACCACAAATAAATAGGAAGATGAATAACAGGATAATGATGAGAAGGTATACCTAAAGACCCTGTTACGTGTGTTTTTTTTTCATTCTTAGATTATCATTAAGCTCTCTGACTGTGATGTACTTCTTGACAATGTGTACATAACACAGGGCACAGTTTTAAACAGGCAGGTAAACTAAAAAAATACATGGTTACTTTTGACACAATCAAAAACGAATTGCAATTCAAAATCCATGAAAGTTGTTTTCTTTCTTCTCCCCGCATAGGTCTAGAACCTATCCTATGTCCTAATGCAGGTCATGCTCTACTCATGTGCTAAATTTGATCCCTATCTGTTCAGCAGTGAAAGCGCAACAAACAAACAAACAAAAAAACTAATAATTTTTCTTTATAATATTAGTTGAGATGTAACTATGAGGGGTCCGGGACGTACACTGTATTTTCAATACATAATAAACTTATCTTAACGATATGGAGCGTCAAAATTACTCGTACTAGAGCTGCTGGTCAACAGAACTCAGTTCATACAAACTATGATATAAATGAAGCTGTGTTCCATCTGCCTACATCCGGAGAATCCTGGCGTAATGCCAAATCAATCAATGCTATTGTTTGAGAAACTACGCGGATATGAATGTGCGTATACGCGAATAATCATTAAATGGAGTAAATTTTTCGAATTTACTCTATTGCTATCAATCTTCTGGCTTTTTCCATTGGTCGTCATTATTATCTGTCTAGTATTTTCCCAAATATGTCGGGGCCAGCTTCCAGTCTTACCGGATGCACTAGTATGTCAAGTGCAGCGACTGCCTACCTGATTTCCACAATCCAGTTGCTCGGTAACACGATACCCCTTGGTTATAGTGCTTGTCAGATATTTGGGTTTCTGACTTTGGTGTATGCCAAATATTAACTTAGAATGTCAGCAGAAAGCGAGAGTTCAATTTATGCTGTGGTCAAGCCAATATCAAACACAGAATCCTTCCGGAGTAAATTCTCTAGATTTGTGGTGTAAACCGTATCAAAATCCATTGTGTAGTTTAATGTGAGAAGAACTAACCGATCACACAGACAGCCACAAAATGTGACTTTGTATAAATAATCTTGGTTTATTTATTACATATGCAAGATATAACTCACCAGACATAACATAACATCACGCTAGTATTCCTAGTAGGGTTAGGCAGTAGTGTCACATCAATATGTCATAAATTTTTTGTGTAATACTTACAAAAAATATTACTAATGTGCACGAAAAAATTGTTAGTAGTGGCGTACATTAGTTTGATCCATAGATAAGCACCATTTTTTCTGGTGTCCACATTGATACAATTACGATTACAACCACAAGCGAAATCTCTTTTCACTTCAGTAGCTACATAACATCAAAAGAACACACATTTTTGCTTATCCCCAATCATAAATAGCGAGAAGATAACACCAATTAAAGGCATCACAAGACATACGCAAGTAAATCTTAAGTACGTATCGACATAGCAACAGCAATTTTTACAACGCACCATTTTCAACTCTACCCAAGGCTCTGACATAGTTCACATGGACATTCAACCTTATTATTAAAGTTGTAAGGTTGGGATTGGGCTGTACGATAAACATTTCACTTACTGAACCTTAAACTGGTTGAAAAATAATTGATAAGAGGCAAGCAAGTTGATTTTTGCTGTACCTTTTTGTGCGTGTTCCACAGGGCTCGGTCCTGGGCCCATTGTGAGCGTCCTTGATTGCGACTGGGGGTCGCGCGATGTATGACCGACTTACGAGCTTAAGATCTTGCAATTGAATTATAAAATATGTTTTCTTTAGGGTTGAAGTTGTGATTATAGGTGTTGTTAAAAGATAAGTTTTTTGAAGATTTATGGTGATTTAAAGCGTTTTGTCGAAGGGCTGGTTGGCCTTGGAGGTAGACTCTCATGTTGAATTAAAGGGTATGTTTTGTCGTCAGGCGATCAAATTGTAAGTTACATACGTGATAAATTCGATCATTATCACGCCTGTAGGTATGTCCCAAAAGGGTAAGAATAAGTTTAAATGAAAATACACATTATGCGAGTAAAGTCTCATGATATAGGAAGCAAGCCTATTGCCAATAACGAGGAACAGATTCAGACACCTGACTGCTTCTGATAATCCGTTTTTCAAAAAAATCGCCACCAAGTTAACTCCAACGAAGCACCTTAAAGAATCTTGTATTTTCTTCATCATCGTCATAAGACAGTTTCTCAGTCAAGAACCTTCACAAGTTACTTGCACAGTCAATCACGGCAATATTGCCAAAACTTGAACTATGAAAACAAACCTTACTGCGACATAAAAGCGCTGTCTATGTCAATTTGTCACCAACACGCTGTTGACAGTATGCCGTAAGTCAGGGGTAACAAACTCAAAGCATTTATTTAAATTAAACCATTTACAGGCACTTTTGATTGTCGAAGAGTCTGTCAGTAAGTCAGATAGTTTAAGCTAATTGCCTATTCCAAAACATAGATCTCTATGGAGAAGAACGGACAAGAAACTCCAAGGACAGTCTTTTAAATCAAGATATTCCAAAATCCTGGGTACATAATTATTGTTGCTTCTATATGTGAGAACGATGTAAAAATAAAACTAATAAACATTTCGAAATATAAGATTAAAATTAAAATAAGCATTGGCAGTAGAGATGACAAGTCTCAACCGACGCGACGGCGCCCGTTCACTCATTTTGTAGGGAACCGAATGATCCACCATCAGTGAGACATTTAAATGAGCAGGTCAATAAGCTGCAATGCAGTGGTAATACAGCCAGTATATGCTCGCCTATTATTCTATTGAACTTCCGTACTCACCACCACGCGAGGCCAGCTCAAGGTGTTGCCACCGACGCGGCTGACCGTATTAAGAATATTCTCCCTACTCTCGTCATGTTGAAGCTTCTGAACGATTGATACAGATACCGCAGCATAGTCATCATATTAATTTTCCTGTCTGTAGTCCAATTTATCCCTGGTCGGCGCAACATATATTTTCCTTCCATATTTCTTTATCAGTCGTCATCTCGATAGTCACCCCTTTTCTAGCCATACCATCTTCCACACAGTCCATCCATAGTGTGGTCTTTCCTATTCTTATAGCCATCCACATTCATACTCTCTATCTCTCTTCTTCCATAGATACTTTTCTATCGGTCGTCATATCGGTAGTCTCCCCCTTTCTAGCCACATCATCTTCCACACAGTCCATCCATCGTTTCTTTGATCTTCCACTTCTCTTATAGCCATCCTCATTCATACTCTCTATCTCTCTTCTACCATAGGTAGTTCTCTATCAGTCGTTATCTCGATAGTCACCCCTTTTCTAGCCATACCAACTTCCACACAGTCCATCCATCGTTTCGTTGCAGACACCGCATCACCAGCAAAGCCAATGAATGTCTTATCAATATGGATTTCCATTTTCAATTGGAACGTCAGTTGGTAATCAAATCCAGATTCATCGTAAGCAAATGTGTTATTTTCTGCTGTATATAGGTATTTCTATATATATATTTAATCATTTATTTCGAGCGACAACACTCACAGTGTTAATAACAATATACTTACAAACTATGTTTGTAATACACTTACAAAGAGAAAAACCAAAATAAAAATAGAAACAGATTTTGGCATCATTGTTGCAGGTGACAGGCCCTGTCGAAATCTTGCAGAAGTGGTTCACAAACGCACAATGAAGCCTGCTTGTCTCCACAGCCAGGACGCTGTTGGCGCTGCCCCGCACCCTACGGACATAGGATGCGCACCGCTTCCGTATCATGGTGTAGAAACAGTCGATGTGAACTTCAGCGAACATCCCCGTCGCGCTGCAGTATCGGGGCAACCCTATTAGCATCCTGAATGCGTTATTGTATTAGACGCGAAGGGCGCTGTATGATTTTTGAGTTTAATGAACCACAGACTTCAAGTTTAAAATGATGTGTAGTAAGCACAAAATATAGTGTATATAGTGTTTTTTCTCGAAGAGGTATACAGAGGTGTATACTACACTCACATTATGTTTCAGTCCCTATTATGTTTAAGATGAGTTTTTTTTCTCCATCTTTGAATTTCAAGAGTGCAGTATCAATATCGAAGTGAGTGTGTCTGGTGTCTGCTACCATTGATGGTGATTATGGTTCTCCAGAGTTTCATCCCTATACCGGACAAACCACTGTCTTTTTTTTTGTAATTGTCTGTTCGTGCGCGGTGTCCTTGGTGAATTTCATACAAAAATATCATCCAGATTTTCGACTTCCCTGTTGGATTTTCCAAAAACCTTCTTACATTCAAACCTTGTCCTAACAATCACACACAGCAAAAAAAAGGATTTGCCAAATAGGTGCAGCCGCTTTGAATTGATGTGCGGACAAATACCTTTGCCACTTGATTTTATTTGTATAATAGCTAATTACAACCCGCATGGGTTGCTATGCCTGTTTTTACAACCCCTGTATAAGATCGAACATAAGAAAAAATATGTAAACTCACATTTGTTAAGCCTTTTTTGAGTAACGAACAGCAATCAATTTTGATATAAAAGAAGAACAATTAAAAGACTGGTCAGTAGCAGTCCTGAATCTAAATTCGTGTTTGTTTAGGCTGGAAACTTTTACATTCGACTACGTCTGCCTCCTTCCCGCCTATGGCCAGTCTCTCTCAAGTCCAGACATTATTTTTGTCAGGCCGAATAAGGACCAAATAAATGTCTGAGATAGAATTTAGAGGAAAGAAACACACAGATTTGAGTGGAACTGTCCAGTCAGTCATTTGTCAGTAATCACGCAGCACACCTCAGAACATTTTTGAGTTTCAGTTTAATGTTCCTTGGCTGTCAACCGGCTGTCAACGCTAGATATTTGACAGCCGTTACGGGTTGTCTGCAGCCCGTCTTACCCAGCAACTGGGTCGAGGAGGTCAGGTGTACTGGTAGAATGAAAGCCGACCTAACATGGTTGCAAAGAGCTAGAAAGATTGATTTAACAGCAAGAATTAGTTCCCGAGATCATAGCTCAATGCGCCGCTGTCTGCGAAACAGGTATATATAAAGCTAGGTGTGTTAGGTCGCGGAAGTAGCCGCCGGGACGTTGACCCCGCCGTGAGCGAGCCCGGCCCGGCGGGGCGAGGTCAAAGTGACAGCGGGAAAGTAAAGACGCTACTTGGAGACACTATGATCAGCCTATAATGTTCCCACTGCTGGGACACCGGCCTCCTCTCTGTGAGAGGGAGTGGGTCGTATTCGCGAGCCCAGTGCGGTTTGGTGGATAACTCATGTCTTCGATGTTTTGGTTCAAGGTCATGCCGGTTTCCTCACGATGTTTTTCTTCACCGTTTTGAGAGCAGTGTTGATGAAATTAAATACACAAAGTAAAGTGCCTGCCTCGGTTCGAACTATAATATAAACACCGTAAAACAGGAATGATTCTGTTTTAACATTTTTCTGGTGTTGGTATACCAATGTAACGATAACACTAGGCCACCGCTGCTGTCTGCTTGGAGAGACAAATGTGAACAAATCGAATGCAGTCTTCGGTCTGACCGTATGCGTGCACATAAACCAAACGATGGGACTGTTTGGTTTCAACGATTTGCATCTAAGGTCTGTCGTCAACGATTCTAATCAAAAATAGCAGCCGGTTTATTAAAGTAGATTGTGTGGGTATAAAGCGTAAGCATAATCAGCCTATAACGTTCCCACTGCTGGAACACAGGCCTCCTCTCTATGAGAGGGAGTGAGCCGTAATCCACCACGCGGGCTCAGTGCGGGTTGGTAGAAGTCACATGTCTTCGAATTTTTGGTTCTAGGACATGCCGGTTTCCTCACTATGTTTTCCTTCACCGTTTTGAAAGCAGTGGTGATGAAATTATTTTACCCAAAGTAAAGCGCCTGCCTGGGTTCGAACTCACGACCTACAACTCGTAAGTCGGAGGCGTTATCACTGGGCCACCACTGCTCTCTGTGTGGGTATATCTAATTTTTATTCTCTGTGTAAAATAGCTTCGTAGGTTAGTGTCAGGAAAAATTAAATCAAAGGAAGTGTCTTCCTAAATATTCTACACTCAGTATTATTTTATTACTGTGGAAGTCGCTATACATGTATAAATAGACTTAAGTGTCTTATCAATGTTCAAAGCATGTTCCGTACGTATACGCCTACGGGGTTTAATCACCCAGTAAAGAAAATTCTGCACTTTCACAAATTTTGTTCGGTTAGGTTGTGTAAAGTATTTTTGTTTGGAACAAGAAACAGCCTTCTCAGTAAAGTAACCGTATACCTGCCTCTACTTATTAACCTTAAACTGCACTTACATTTTGTTGAATGATGAAGCTGTGTGCATCGCTGCTGTGTTGATCCAAACCTGCAATACAGAAAAATATGCTTGTTATAACCGACATTGGTAAAATACTTTCCAGAAACCACTTAGGGTTTCCGATGGAAAACTAATTAATTCCTAATTTCCAGTAGGTATGGTAATAATGAATTTAATAGTTTATTGAATGACAAATATCAACTTATACATAATTGACTAAACTATAGAACCGCATACAAAATAGTGTCTATGGCGTCGAAAAAAACCTTTGTAATGTACCCAAAAGACTGGCGGCACATTGCCACCTTGTATGGCAATGCATAGTTTCTGGCCAAGGTAAAAGCCAGACCTAGTTACTTGTAGTATAGTAAGAAATGTTGCCCCATCCAAAAACCATACGCAGCAAAGTAATCAATACTATTTCTTCTTCTAACCTCTCTAACACTGGCACCACACCTCAACCCGCCGCGCATTCGACTGCAGGCTATACCCTTCTCTATCAAACCCACACGCATTCATAACTCCATCCCTGTCCCACACTAAGAGAGAGTTGCCTTGGGAATTTTGGCATCAGTAGAACCAGAAATACAGAATGAGGGTGCAGGGGGGTGAAATGGGGAGTTGCGGGGTGAAACGGGGGTGAAATGGGGGCAAAACTCACCCCAAAAGCAGTTCGATTAAAACATATATACATAGAAATATATACTATCTTCTAACTAATAATAAAGCTGAAGAGTTTGTTGGTTTGTTTGAACGCGTTTATATCTGAAACTCCCAGTCAAAACCGAGAAATTATTTTTGCATTTGATAGCCCGATTTTTGAGGTATATTATAGGATATTAACAAAACGCTAAGACTCTTAAGGAGCTGAGCAAAAAGAGAAAAGGTAAGAAAGAACACTTAGCGAAAAACTAACTAATATCGCGGGCAGACGACGCAATGCGACGCGACGCGGTGTATCGGGGGAACAACAAACATCACGCGGTCGTAGTAAGTCAGAAACTAGTAATGTATAAATAATATGTACATCAAATTGAGTTTTAATTCTAACTTAGTTAATAATTTAAACTGAATTATGGTAGTATCATGCTAGGTACTTAATTTTGACGTATTTTGGTGCATTGCTGTTAATATGGAAGGCTTCTGTTCGGCAGACGGCTATTGGGTGTCTGTATTACTTTAAGACTCGCTTTAATTAGGAAAGGTTTTTAGATATTTAGGCTAGATTACTTTTTCACAGAAGGTTAAGATGCACTAGTCGAGGTCAGCTTTTGGATGGGTCGCTGGCAATATGGGTTGTCAATTACTAGTATTTTTGTCAATATATCCTACTAAGCTGTATATAGCTCATGTATTTTTGAGAAAATTGTGTGGAACGGTAAAGTTGCACTTGTCGAGGTCATCTTTTGGATGGGTGGCTGGCAATGTGGGTGGTCAATTACAAGTATTTTTGTCAATATATCCTACTAAGCTGTATATAGCTCATGTATTTTTGAGAAAATTGTGTGGTGAGGTAAAGCTAGTCGAGGTCGAGTTTAGGATTTAGGATGGGTGCGAAACGTGTGTACATCTCCTGCTTAGCTAAATAAAGGTTGTAAATAGACCCATCACATAGCCGTCAACTACGTATTCAGAATTTTATTTTTGGTGTGTAAATTTGTTCGCGGTAGTGTGCAACGTAACGCACGCAAAACTTTGTGATTATAATAACAATAATAATAATAATCCATTTATTTTCAGGCGACAGAGGCCCATAGATAATACCTTAACATAAACATACATATATTTATCATAAACATTCATTCATTTATCATTATGGGTGCATGCAACGTTGTGTTATAACATGTAAAACTTATTTGCGTAAAAAAAAAGTCAGTAAAAGTTAGAATTTTGACCTTCAATATCTCCGTAACCAGGAGGTTCCCAGCCATGGTACAGTACAAAAATGAAATACAATGACAATGAGTACAAGTGACTCTCGGCTTCTTTAAGAGTCTTTTTACAGCCAGAGTGAGTTCACGTGAATAGTGCAGGCTGGGGATCGTAGTCACGACCTTTTGCTCGCCAGTCTGCATCTAAACTTTTGGTCTATTGTTGCTTTTGGATAAGTCTGCCTCCTTGGTCTATTGGTCGAAAGTTCGACTACTGAGTGTAGGGTTCCGGGTTCTATCCTCGGAGGAATTTCTCAGTAGACAGCCAGAATATGTTATGTATGTTTTTTTTTGCCTGCCACCTGCCATGTCTTGTCTCTGCGTCACCCTAAGGTTGACTGGTAGAAAATGCCTCAGGCATTAAGTCCGCCTTTGTACAGTTTTTTTTTTTACTCGTGCATAAAGTTAACATAACATAACATCACGCCTGTAATCCCAGAAGGCTTAGGCAGAGGTGTACCTATAGAACACCCACACTTCGCCAGTTATGCTTAAGTCCCATGTAATAGGGGGCGAGCCTATTGCCATCAACCGGGCACAAATCCAGACTTCGGGCTGCTACTGAGAAATTCTAGTTCTAGTTTTAATCAATAAATATCTGCTTACCCTATGATGCTGTGTGTAAGATCGATAGTTCGATATTAATTCAGCCACAAAACCCCTCTTTAATTTTGTATCTGACAACACTAATAAACAGAAATAACATACCAATACAAATTCTTGAACTCATGCCAAATTTTTGAGGATGTCAACACTAAGATGTATTTTTTAAGTATGAAACAATTATAATATTTGCAGTGTGGTTTAACTAAGAATGGACCATGCCGCCCTTTTTTAAGGGGTTAAGAACTTTAAGGTTCTCGATGCATCTCCGGAATCTTCAGAATACTCAAGCACTACTCTGACCTAAGAAGATGTAGTGACAAAATTTTAAAAGAGTATGCTTAGATGGTTTGGTCATGTTGAGAGGATGAATGAAAGGAGACTAACAAAAGGTATTTACAAGGCCGATGTGAGTCGATGTAGCAAACGCCGGGAGGGAATGCCCTAGAAGGACATACAGTGACCTTATTGGTGATGTTCTTGAGAAAGGTCAGGTGCGTAGGACTCGCAACCGGCGTGCGTGTATGACCAGATGTATGAACGTAATCGAGGCAAAAAGAGTATGTGAAAGTCGTAGCAGGTGACTTCTGTGGGTTCTACCTACCCCCATGGGAAGAAGTTTATTTATGTACTCTGACAAAGGGTTATCGTGTTACCCAGTAACTGGGTTGTGGAGGTCAGGTAGGCAGTCGCTCCATGTAAAGTACTGGTGTTCAGCTGCATCCGGTCAGACTGGAAGCTGACCAAAACATAGTTTGGAAAAGGCAGTCAGATGTTGGTGCCTCAAACGCAACTCAATTTTAAGCCGCGTTAAGGCTCCCGCAAAAATCGCGTCGCGCCAGTGTGTACGAGCCTTTAGGTCTCATATTGAATCTGTCACTTTAAGATTTATTGCAGCGAAAGAAATACTTTAAGAACGTCCTAAACAGGGCTTGAAAAACCGGTTATTTTGGGAACCGGTACCAATGGCCTTGGTGCGATACCGGTACCAGAATAGTACCTGTACTATTGTTACCGGTACCAGACACATTTCCTATAAGAAACTATTGGTATCGGTACTGTAACAGTACCGAACATCATCTTCTGACCAAGATTATGTCTGGACTTTAAAAGAGACTGTGACCTCTGAGTTTATTTCGGCGTTTCTTCTCAGAGTAGTCAGATAGGAAACGACCTCATCTAGTTTAAAAAATATGGTTGACGAGTTAAAGTGTTTGTACTTACAAACCTACTTACAGAAATAAAATCATTAAAAAAATACTTCCGTAAGTTCATCATCATCAAAATCATCAGCCTATATTCGGGCTCCGAGCTGCTACTGAGAAATTCCAGATAGAAAAACCCAATATCACGTTGCCCGACCTGGGAATCGCATCCAGGACCTCATGCTCAGCAGTAGCGATTGCGACCACTGGACCAACGAGGCAGTCCGTTCGAGGTTACTCATACAAATATCAGATTTGTGGTACCGGGAACTTAAATTTGGTACCGGTACTTGTTAGATGGAGTACCAGTACCCGTCTGGAACCAGGTACCGATACAGAACCTGTACTCTTGGTATAATCTATTCATTTGTACAAAGATCTTTCTCTATTCCTCAGTTTTATAAGTACCACTGCAGGACAAAGGCTTCTTCTCACACGGAGGAGGATTGATCAGCACGCTTGCTTACTGCATGTTGGTGACTTCAGACTACATCATGAATTTATGATGACTTAATATAAATACTCTTTTTATTTTATTTTATTGCTGAATGGGCCAGCTCTTCACCACGATCACGCCTGATGTAAAGCGATGGGTGACGTCTACTGCTGGGACACAGGCCTCCTCTCTGTGAGAGGGAGAGGGCCATGGTTCTTTACGCAGGCCCAGTGCGAGTTGGTAGATGATGACGACTTGTGACTTGCAGCATCATGCTGAGATAGGAGCCTTATCGGGCTCAAAGTCAAAGTCAAAAGTCAAAGCATTTATTTCAAATAGGCCCATAAAAAGGCACTTTTGAACGTCAAAAATTACATTAAAAATAGAACTGATTCTAGGCGCCACTTCCAAAAAGTTGTTTCGTATGGAGAAGAAGGGACAAGAAACTCTACCGTTACTCTTTTAAAATGTTTTACAATATTTTGTATACATTAATTAAATTTTATATGTGAAGTCGATGCACCAAGAATAAAAATACTATACCACAATTGGTAAAAAGAATTAAAAATAAAGTAAAGGCAGATAAATTAATCACGTGATAGGTATATTGTGCTCACATATTTACAAACATTGTAAAAATATATGATTTTCCTAAAATATTAACTATTAACTTAATATTAAAATGTACTCGCTTATTTAGCTTCGAACATGTAACGCCTAGTGATGTAATTAACGTCTTTAACACTCTTAAGTCTAAAAACACTGGTGATTACTGGGGCATTTCCATTAAACTTTTATGTAATACGAGTATAATAGACATCGTAGCCCCCTATCTAGCTATTACTTTTAATAAATGTGTTGATCTAGGAACTATTCCTGACCTCATGAAGAGTAGTAAAGTCATACCATTATTTAAATCTGGTAATAAAAATATAATTAGCAGTTTTAGGCCTATTTCTATCTTACCAGCATTTAGCAAAATATTTGAAAAGTTAATACTTAATCAGTTGCTAAGACATTTTAACTTAAATAGCCTACTACTTCATAATGAACAGTATGGCTTTACAAAAGGACGTTCGACTACAGATGCGGGTGTTGCTCTGCTGAAACACATATTTAATGCATGGGAGAAATTGCAAAATGCTATTGGAGTTTTCTGTGATCTCTCTAAAGCCTTTGATTGCGTGCGCCATGACACGCTTTTGCGTAAACTATGTCATTACGGTGTCCAAAACGAAGCTCTCAAAGTAATAAATTCTTATTTACATAATAGGTTCTATTGTGTTAATGTCGATGGTGTGAAATCTTCCGAGCTACCAATTCAGATAGGTGTACCTCAAGGCTCAATACTGGGTCCATTCTTGTTCTTAGTATATATCAATGACTTACCATTCTATTTAAATGATATCTGTGACGTTGTACTGTTTGCAGATGATACCTCTCTTATTTTCAAAGTAGACAGGAATAGACAAGATTTTGACGACGTAAACAGTGTACTCTCAATGGTTACGTCAAATAACCTAATTCTCAATGCCAAAAAAACGAAATGTGTGAAGTTCGTCTTACCGAATGTTAGAAACCTAGGACCCAACATCGTCTTAGATAAAGAGCTACTTGAACCTGTAGACTCGGCGGTTTTTCTGGGTATAACAGTAGATGCCAAACTTCAGTGGGGCCCACACGTATCAAGCCCAGCAGGGAGGCTCAGTTCAGCCGCCTACGCCGTCAGGAAAGTAAGACAATACACTGACGTTGATACAGCTCGGTTAGTCTATTTTAGTTATTTCCACAGCGTTATGTCCTACGGTATTCTGCTGTGGGGCAAAGCCGCTGATATTCAAAATATATTCGTCCTTCAAAAACGAGCTGTCCGAGCAATTTATCAGCTAGGAGCCAGAGTTTCTCTTAGAGATTTTTTAAAGATATTGGTATTCTCACGGTGGCATCTCAATTCATCTTCGCCAACATCTTATATATTAGGCAAAATATACACTTATACACTAAAAACGGTGATTTTCACAATGTTAACACTAGAAATAAGAACAAACTACGTGCTCCCTTTCACCGGCTTCATAAGGTCCATAACTCATTTGTTGGGCTTGGTATAACGTTTTATAACAAGTTGCCCTCTTCTTTACTAGATTTACCGTAGAGAATGCGTTTAAGGCTCAAGTAAAATCCAACCTTTGTTCAAAAGCATATTATTCCATTAACGACTACTTAAACGATAAGAACTGTTGGTCGCTGTGATTAACTCAAGACAATGTTCGTGTTCTTTCTCCAGAATCAGCTTACCTACTGACAGGGTATAGGAGTTCATATATTTGTTTTTTATTATTTTATTTGACGGTATAAGTCAATTATTTTGTTATCTTCATTTATTTTTGACATGATCTACTCATTACAATGTTTTTTAATGAGCTGTATTGCAATATGTGGTTAGCTAGCGACCTCAACAATTGATAATATTATTCTTGCCTGAGCAACCCGCAGCAAGTTCGTCATGCTCCCTTAGATGTCACTGCTTGCGGTAGCGTCAGGGGTCGGGTTTCCTCCTTCCCTCAAATATGGCGAGGGGGGTAATGGCTGACCTTTGCGTTATGCTCGTGAACGGGTGCTGCTTGTGGTGACTGGTCGTCTTGCTGTCTATGGTTTTATTATTGTTACATTAATTGTTATGTCCTAGTTTATCACTTATTTATTTTATTTGTTTGTATAATAAATCCAGTATTGCATATGTAAGCTGCCATGCCCTTTAGGTCTGGAGGCTTTTATTTATGTATTAAGTTTTATTTACATAAATTTTTTGTATTTTTTTTTTTTGTATTGGCGTGGCTAGCTGACGTGTGGCAATTAATTTAATGTTTTGGTAATTTGCTTACAATTGTTTAGAACCCAGTTCTTCTAACAGAACAGACAGCTGTGCTGCTGGGGAGTTTGTTGCGCCACTTCTTCTTCCCAGCTAAAGCACTAGGAAGTGGTGAAGGGCGGGCGTTTTGGGGGACTGTCTTATGTAATTTTGACGTTCGAAAAGTGCTGATTCTCAGCCTAATTTGAATAAATGACTGTTGATTTTGATTTTGATTTAGGAATAAGTCAGTGTGTGAGTAAAGTGCTCGCACAGGTCTTCTCTTTTAAGGGTTCCGTACCTCAAAAATCTTATAGGATCACTATGTTGTCCGTCTGTCTGTCTGAGCTATCTGTCTGTATGTCTGTCAGTCTGTCAATACCCTTTTTCTCAGGAACGCCCAGAGATATTAAGTTGAAATTAATATCAAATACCAACGTGGTCTGCGGTCCCTTGGAACTCTAAAACAATCAAGCTTCTAAGTCAACGCAATAAAAATACGGATATTTATGCGACATTAATTAAGATTATAAAGAGGAAAGATTTGATTGTTTGTTTGTATTGAATAGGCTCCGAAACTACTGGACCGATTTGAAAAATAGTTTTAAAATTAGAAGCCGAAATTATGTCTGATGAGCAAAGGTAACTTTTTCTTTTTCGAATTCCACGATGGCTTTGCGGGCGAAGTGGTAGTGCTACATATTTTGATAGTCACAAATAAATCAAAATCAATTGGGTACTTACTGTTCACCCAGAAACATGAAATTTGGCAAGAAGCAAGGCAGTACAAGTAAAGGAACATAAAAAAATGCGATAACAAACTTACATTTGCAGTTGGAGAATTGACCGTGACTTATATCAATGTATGGGAGAACATGTTTTTGAACTGCAGTGAAGTTTGTTCTAGAGATTAATTCAACCCATGGGACGTCGGTGTTCTAATACACAACACAATATCACGCCTGAAATCCCAGAAGGGTTAGGCAGAGGTGTACCTATAGTAGTCCCACATTTCGCCAGTTAGGTATGTTTTTTTAAGTACCATTTAATAGGGGGCGAGCCTATTGCCATCAACCGGGCGCAATTCCAGACACCGGGCTGCTACTGAGAAATTCTAGTTAGAAAAACCCAATAATACTTTGCCCGACCTGGAAATCAAACCCAGGACCTCATGCTCATCAGTCTAATTAACACTTCAAAATAGATAGACCTACAGGTCAGCTCCACAAAACTACCGAATACGTTCTCGTACAGCCAGCGCAAGCGCACTGGTGAGTCGACGTTTGCACAGACATAAAAATATCGCGACGGGAATTTATCGCGCACTGGATCTTAAACGCACTGCTAAGCGCCGAGAGTTGAAAATCCAACAGTGTGATTTTCCGACGCGCTATCCACTCAATTGGATTCTCAATGTTCGGTTCAACACCGAGTGTTCAAAATCGAGTGCGCGAAAAAATCTCGCTGCGATATTTTTACGCCCGTGTAAACGTGGTACTGAAATGGTTTTTGTCGACGGAAAGAATAGATAAAATGACAGGTTGTAGTAGTTAGAGTTGTCTATTCTAGCTGTTATTTTGTCTATTCTTCTGTCGACAATACACGTTTCCAAGCGCCACGCGTGGCTGGCATTTGTTTGAAATCGTCTTCGTGTGCGTGCGACTGTTTTCGCTTTTTGGATGGACCATGGAGCTGAACTTCTGTTCCTATACATTTTGTGCCTCTGCCTTTTCTTTCGATATAATACAGGAACGATGATGTATCCAGGTTGGCAGGGACATTGAAGCAACTTGTTTCTATGGATTTAGTACCTAGGTGCATGATTCTGAAGCTTGAATGTATATACTTCCTATCCTTATTGGTGTTTCATACTTTTGACCACGACGTAAGATTGCCACCCTCCACCGTGCATATTGTACTGCATCAATAGTCCAAATACGTGGACCACCTGGTCAAACTTTATCAGTCAATCGTCCTTGCGTCAAATAGATATTATATTTTGACACCTACATTGTATTACTTTTGTCTGTCCTTGCAGATAACCGATAGCAAAAAGGTCGAGATTAGAGTGCCACGATTTAATATTACTTTATGCCTGTTCCACACGAAGGGGTAGACAGAGGTGTAAGGTCACCTGTTGCTACCAACCGGGAACCAATCTAGACTGTGGACTGCTGACCCAATGGCACTTTGCCCAACCTAAAAATTGAACCTCATACAGTTTCGCTAGTGACCCATAGAACAACAAAGCAGCCTCCTCAGTAGATCTACAAGACGAAGGTAAATAGCCCAAAAATAACGCGCGATGTAGCGAAAAAAAGGTAGTTTCGATCACGATTGAGATGAACCTACTCCATAAATATGCTAAAGCATATTTGGCACAACATTGGGACATGATACTTGGACAAAAAAATCAATCTGAGTGATGGGAACAAATAACACACAATATGGTAACCACTGACCTTTTGATTTTCACGTGATATATTGATAAAGGAAGACAATGTCACTTGACACGAACTCACACAATCCGACGCTGTTCACTATCATGTTTACACTTCAATAAGGTTTTAGGCAGAATCAACCACTCAACTCATTGGATATGGGACTTTCCCTCCGCCTTCCAGATGCAGTCTGTCTCAGCCACCTTTTGAAGGTCGTCAATCTACCTAGCTGGGGTCCAACACTACGCTTGCCAAGGACTCGTTTGCTTGAAAGGCTATCGGTCCTTCTGCAGACATGGCCACTCCAGCCTGTTAGCTCTGTTAGCTAAGTCGGTAACTCCAGTTCTTTTTTGTTTAACTTCATAAAATACACTAAATACACATTTATGTCTTCCTACCTACGCTTTTCCTAACTTTGTTGTGTACGAATAACAACTGCCCGTAAATACATAAAAACGCAATGATATGAAATAGTCAACGCGATTCTTTTGTTTCAAAAATTTTCCTTTGTCTGATAAGAAAGATTCAAAAACGATTCTTCGTCACGAGATATGAAAAAGTATAATCGATGACGGCACTGACGGAAGCGATTGAAAGAGGACGCGAAGTAAACAAATGAAACAGACGCACCGACACTCTTCACACTGCAAAAAATACTAATAAGAATATTAGTAAATATAGAAGACACCGAAAGCTGTAAACCACATTTTCAGGAACATAAAATACTCACCCTCCCCTGCATTACATACACATTCTAGAAATTTGCAAATTTGTTCGAAGGAACCAACACTTTTACATTACGTCATAAAAACAGATTAAAGTCTAGTCTAGTCTAGTCAGGGCAATGAAAGTATTTAATAAATTACCAGAAATAATAAAAAATGAACAATAATTTAATTCATTCACAAACAAATTGAAACAATGACTATTATCTATAAGCTATTATAATATCAATGAATATATAAATGAAAAGTTCTAAATGACATGTTTCAGTTTTTTTTTTTTTATATTATTACTTTGAATACCTAAAAATAAGTAATCAAATTAAAGCGTTCTTCCTGGCTCCTACTTACTTTATTTTATCCTTTTGCTGTGCCCTTACAGGGTCCATATGTTTGTACCTAGCTTTAAGCCCTTTGTAACATTTTTTTACAATATGGAATGCAATCAATAAATTATTATGATTATGATTTAATTTTTGGCAAAAAAAAAGAACTTAGAATAGCTTTGTTGGCGTCACCTTCTAGTCTAACCGGCAGTATTTTACGTTGTCTCGGACGGTACCGAGAGCTCCTGTGCAGCTGCGCTTGCACACACATTCACAGCGTGCCTGTACACTTGGTATAACCACGAGTAAAGCGCGCGTCACTCACTTGCTGGTCGTTGCTACAAGGAGCCACGAACAGACTGACAGACATGGTGAAGCTATTTTCACCATGTCCGTCCGTCCGTTCATCTGTCCGCAGCTTAGCTCAGAGACACTCAGTAGTAGCTAAAGCTGTAATTAGGCATAGATAAATCACACATTTAGTCACGCCGACAGTGATAAAATAAAATCTTGAAAAAAAAAAAAACTGATTTGTTACAGTTGTAATGGCAATCATGTCATTTGCTTTAAACAGGTTTTTTATTATATTTTTCTTTAACATTAATTCTTTTATATTTTGTGAATGAGAGAAAGTTGAAGGCCTGTGGACTGTTAGTAAAATATAAAATCCAAGGCATGATTGCCATCACAACCACAACAAAAGAGTTGAAATTAGAATTGTAGGTTTATAATATCAAATAATAGGTACCTACTACGCTTTGGAATGGGCAACTAGCTTCATCTTTCTAACAGACCCATTTCTTGACAATTCAAAAGTGGCTATAAATAGTTTAATTGAAATAAATAATTTATAGTTTGAGATGAGCATTAGGCGTTTTTTCTTGTGCCAATCCCCACGTTCCGGACCCAGCCTCATCCATGTTCCACCCACGATAGCAACCATGTTGGAAAACCTCGTAAAACTTAACACACTTTGCCTTTCAGACACTCGACCTGTGAATTGAAAACAGATTTTTACGTTATTGCAAGCACAAGACAAAAATTAAAGTTTTCTGAAGAATCTGTCAAATCTTTAGTAAAATCGACATACTATTTCAGAAACTAATATTGAGCACAGTACGCCATCAACACTAAAACTTTATTATGCAAATGATAACAACAAAGCAATTGCGAAGAAAGCGATCACTCGATAACATTCACAGTCACCAACTCACATTGACACGCGGCAATTTTAGGAACTAAATAAATCTGCCTGCCTTTACCCAATGGGTTGGCTTCCAGCCTACTATCAGTGTTTTACGTGGGGTAAAACAGTACCCCTTGGCGACAATCTTCGGAACTAACGCTCAAAATGTACAGTATTTTGACAGTTACTTTACCTTGATAAGCAGCGCCATCCCGACAGGTCAAGACTTTTTGGTCATAGATTATTGACATATTTGTGCAGATTCGTATCTTCAAGCAAAGTATGTTAGGGGAACAGAATAGATAATTATTTAAATCTAACCTTCTAGGTAGTAGTAACCTTTATTTGCCTCTTTGTAAATAATACTATTTTTCTAGATCAGGTAAATTGATTTTTACTAATAAAGTTTAGAATACTTATGAATGTGGATGGCTATAAGAGTAGGAGAAGAACAAAGAAACGATGGATGGACTGTGTGAGAGATGATGTGCCTGGAAAGGGGGAGACTACCGAGATGACGACTGATATGCTAGCTCTGATGGAGGAACAAGACACACACTGGGATAAAGACAACAGACGAGGTAAATCGAGAAGGAACACTATTTAAGACTGCAACAGTGGCCCAGTAGTAACGGCCCCAGCCTTACTTTATTTTGTCTAAATAATTTCATCACCACTACTCTCAAAACGGTGAAGGAAAACATCGTGAAGGTACCGGCATGTCCTAGAACCAAAAACTCGAAGATATGTGACATCTACCAACTCGCACTGGGCCCGCGTGGTGTGTCCCAGCTGTGGGGACGTTATAGCTGGTTATGCAGTGGTCTAGTTAACTCGCGACGGCTGTGAGGATCTATGGAAAGAGACAGGCTGTGTTGACCTCTGTGTAAATTGAGATGGTCAAGATGATGATGACGTACATGGAGGAGGTGGCTTTAAGAAATTACATTCGAATGCATTGATTCTTGGAACTCACACTAGGATTCACTAGGAACATAGATTAAACTGAAAATAGACGTACAAAAATAGGAAATAGACGATGATATATTTTAAACTGTCTCGTTGGTCTTGTTGGTGTGCAGCTGATCGTGGGTCCTGGGTTCGTTGCCAAGGTCGGACCAAAATACTTAAATGAGCTGTTATTTTTATTTGGAGACAATATTTGTGCTCGGTTTATTGCAAAAGGCTCGCCTTCTAATATTATGTAACTGGTAAAATGTGGGCAATTATACATTTAAGGGTGTTATTATATCATTTTCAAATAATTAGGAGACCTTTTGAGATTTTGTAAGTCCTAAGGAAAGTTAAGTTAAGGAGTCGTTCTCTTGTAACTTTTGATATAGCGGGTGCGGATTTTCAGCCTAATTTAAATAAGTTATCTCGAGGTGCATACAGGGTGTCCTAAAAATTCTTAACAAAAATAGACCTGTATAACTCCAAAAAAAATACCTTTTTGCACCTCTGCCTACCCTCTTTCCAGCAAAAGCCGTAACAACTCAAACTAACGTTAGACGATCCGGCGCCCCCAATGATAAGCTCTTATCAGTGCTGATAACAAGTACTTTGACATGCTAATAGTGGCCTGTTTCAGTTAGTTATTACGCCTCTGATAGAAATGAGGCTGAACGTGCCCGAAATAGGCCACGACACGTGTAGGTTCAGACAGTATGAGACACGTGTCGATCTCACAAACAGAGAGAGAAAGGAACAGAAAAATACGTACGTACAAAGGTGATGCTTATTTCTAAACAAATCTCTTCAAGCATACCTGCGATAGGAGAGTATATAATAAATGTAGACAAAGTGTGTAAGAGTAGAGAGAGAAATACCGAAATCACCGATACAAAGTAGAACAAAACTTACATAATGACAGGTTCACTCAAATCTGGGTAGTTTAGTCTCAAAACACCACCTCTGTCACTTATCTGCATGGTCTTCACATGACCTGACCAAGATTATGTCTGGACTTTAAAAGAGACTGAACCTCTGAGTTTGATTCGGCCTTTCTTCTCAGAGTAGTCAGATAGAAAAGACCGACATTTTCTAGTTTTAAAACAAACATTAATTTTGTTTTTTTTAACAATTTATGCACAAGCATATTTTGAGGCCATGTTGAGGAGGTTGTATGCATACGAATATTCAAATAAATGATTTAAAATAACTGACGAATTTATGAATTACTATAGGTACACTGCTGTCTAACCCTTTGAAGATTATAGCCGTGATGTTATGCAAATAAATGACTCTGGAACCTCGCCACAAGCTACCAACTCAATCTTCACTTAATTCCTTTTTACTACACTCAACTTGGCACTTTACTTCGTTTACACACCCAGCACACAGAAAAAATAATTGAAAAATGAAAGGCTTCCGGAACTTTTTTAAACTGACTCTTATTTTTAACTTTTTTTTTTAAAGTCCTGAAAATGAGAATGAATTTTCTTTAAAGTATTACCTAACATTCAATAAACCTTTTTAAAAAAGAGTCCAGTTGTAGAAAAGAACTGGACTCTTGACCAAGATACTAAAACATTGCCATAACTTCGCGCATTATAATCTCGAAACCTACATAAATACATAAAACATGTCTAAAACCTAACTCCTTCCAAGTCGGTTTAAAATAGTTTATGTATAGAAACTCAAGAAAGATGCACAGATAACACACTAAACTTAAACATTTGTTTAAACAAGTAAATAAAATAATCTTTCACGATTGGCTGAGCGTTCCCTTAAACCAGTTTGTACTATCCTAGACATAGTTCCAAGTAGTCAGGGGCCCTACTAGAAAAAAAAAGGGTCAGCCAATCAGAGACCGGTATTTTTTTGGGTATATTTTTTTCTATATCTTATCTATTTCTATGTGGTTATGGGTTTCTGGGTCTATGTAAGGATTCTTAGGGTCTATTTACTAGAGGTTGGAAGATTTTTCGTGTGTTTGTTTGAGTTGTGTCTGTCAAAACTGCTAAGCCTAGCTGCTCAGCCTATATTGTGTTTTGTGTAGTCTTGTGCCTGCTCGGTCATTTTTAAGATCGCTCCGTACTAGTTCATTTCGGACAGTGAACTAGTTCATTCTATTAGTTCTAATAGCTCTATTCGGTCTTTGCTCTCGGTGGTCAGCATCTGAAGAATCTGATCTCATTCTTGCAGATTCGGTCGGTCGGGTTCGGTTAGCATCGTCATTCGTCGGCTATTCTCTCTCGTTCTCATTCACAGACATCGAACGTATCTGTCAAACAATCAGTGACTGTTTATCATTTCTCGTTCTCGTTCGCACAAACGATCGGGCGGTTTACAATGTCCGAGATCGAAAAGACCTATTAGACCTAATAGACCGATTACGAGTCAGCGTTCGGAAACGTTTCTTTTAGTACAGTGCGAAGATACGTTTCCTATTCGTTCATCGTTCATGAACTACACAAGACTAGTTTTGTGTAACTTATTCATAAAATGGGGAAATAAATAAATAGAATCAACTAGAATATAATCACAATGTGATCCTTAGCAGATTCACCACGTTCAATTTTAAAAAGCAAGGCGTGACTCTGCTTGTCGCTATTTTTTTTATAAAAAAATTAATAAATGTAATGTAATGTCATAACTCATAATCCACAAAACAAATAAAAGTAACTTTTTTTATCGACAAACTGTTACCCCTACAAGTAATTCGATCGATTTGACAATATTTTTCCAAAAATTAACCATTATATTGAGGAAAAATAATGAACTCCTTAACAGTTTGCTTTAAAATATTTTGTTTTGTGTAACAAGTTAACAAATTTGGGAAATAAATAAGTAAAAGCAACTAGAACATTTGATGCTCAATGAGCTCTTCCCTTTTTTTCCCTGGTGGCACGGACATCAACTGAAAGCATGCATTCTGCACGAAACGTGATTCTAGACCACTAGCGCCGAAATTGGCTACTGCTGAGCATGAGGTCCTGGGTTCGATTCCTAGGTCGGGCAACGTGTTATTGGGTTTTCCTATCTGGAGTTTCTCAGTAGCAGCCCGAAGTCTGGATTTGTGCCCGGTAGATGGCAATAGGCTCGCCCCCTATTATATGGGACTTAAACATAACTGGCGAAATGTGGGTGTACTATAGGTACACCTCTGCCCAACCCTTCGGGGAAACAAGGCGTGATGTTATGTTATGTTTATATAAAAAAACAGCTGTTTCATAGAAAAGTGCAACACCTACCTAAGCTGTCAAAATTTTAAAATAACCGTCGAAAATTTTCAACGGGGTTCAGAATCATGTTCTGAGTTCTACTTTTATAAGTTTTCACGCCTAAACCACTGAACGGATTTCGATAAAATTTGGCAAGGAGACAGATGGCATCATGGGGGAGGACATAGGCTACTTTTTGTTCCTGTTGCATAGTTTCCGACACGCTGGCAAAGCCGAGGGCAGTATAATATATTTTAGTGTTAGTTCGTCGTATAAGATACTAGATAATTAACTTTCCATTCCTACAAAGCAAACCTGTAAAAAAATCAATCCAGCCATATCCCTACAAATTCAAAAAAACTGAATCCAACATTTTGTATACATCCTCAACTCTTTAATAATACCAGACACATGCAAACTACACGTAATCGTTAAGTCTGTAGTAATAATAATGACGGACACACATTATCGTTCGCAGACGATTTTTTTTGCGTCTGCGACAAAAACCAGTCTGGCAGTGTGTGCCGGGCCTTATTGTGTGCTGAGTGCAGTGTACACATGGTCTTATGTGGAAGTGGATGGGGAGAGTTCGGTGTTTGGTGAAGTTACCAGTTTTTGAATTTTTTTAATGGCTTTTAATTGTGTTTCAAACAACGGGATCTCCTTGATGATAGCTGCATTTAACCTTAAAATAAAATATACATTTTTTCTTCTCTTGGTAATTTCATCTTCCAATTAAAATTTAAGATTACAACAAGTTTATAGCTGAAGCCTTGGTGAAGCAAACACAAAAAGACTTAAAATATCAGATCACTGTCTGGGATTCAAAAAGAACTTTGGTGGTAAAAATCATTTGATTTTTTACTTTTTTGAAATGAAAAACATATAAAGGCATTTCGACAAACATTGGGATTCATAGATCACAAGGACGACAGTTCACATGGATCGTGTTCTTTAGAATGAGGTCTCCTTTTCCCAAGTGATTGTTGATTGACAGTCTAAGAACGCTGTTAACGTACCGACATTCGACGCTATATCTTGTCGCCAAACAAGGAAAGTCAAGTGAGTGAAAGATTTATTGTGCATCTAGTTGTTACTGTGAACTGTCAATTCTTAGACGAAACTAAGACAGCTTTATTATGGATTCCTGAATTTCTATATGATTCAACTTGTCCCTGCATAAGATTATCTGAAGCTTGCCGATTGGGTTAACTTAGGACATAACCAAGTCCCTACTGCCCTACATAAAGTAGTCAAACGCGCCAATTGCGCTAACAGACGACATTAAAAGGTGGTATAATAAATAAAGATTTGCGTTTGTGTTGCGAATTTTGAACTTGATTTAAATCAGCTAGTGCCGTTAGCCTAGTCGTAGATGGCCTCAATAGCATGAAAAAACATCTATATTACGAGGCAGAGTACGGACGACTGTTATATTTTTCTTGTTGTATTTTAACACACGAAGGCTTCCAAATTAACTAATGCACTATCAGTACCGAATGTACCGCACAAAAAATAAAACCCTCAACCTACCCAGACATTCAACAAAAAGGCAGATACCACTCCGAACCGCGACACAGACATGGTTACAAAATATTAGTTGTTAATATTCAATCGGTTTGCGTCGGAAGGGCGTGGTTGTTGCGTCACCCTCCTACCGGGAACTTCACGCTTTTAATATAGGAGAGATAGGCAGAGACACTAGTCATAAAACCTCCATTCTAGTGGCCAAATTTTTGGCATGACCTAAATTTATCCGTCTCACTACCAAACGAGTTAAGTTTAAACCTTGTCAGTATTTTTTTTCATTTTGAACTTTATTCTGACCATGCTAAAGCTCTTATTACAGCTTATGCAACGTACGCTGGGGTTTAATGAGAGTTTTTGTATTAAGAACTATAACAGAGTAGGTTTATAGGACGAAATACAAAAACTGGGGCGAAGGGTTAGGCTGGAACTGAAGTTGAAACAAGTTTTGTAATAAGACGGAATGAGAATTGCTGAGGCCGATAGTCTGACAACCAGTCTTAAGGGTTATCGTGTTACCCAGTAGCTGGGTTGTGGAGGTCAGGTAGGCAGTCGCACTATGTTATATTCTAAATGATTTTGTTTCTGTACGTAGGTCTGTACAAACACTTTCACACGTCAATCATGTTTTTTAAACTAGATGAGATCGGCACTCTGAGAAAAAAGGCCGAAAAAAACTCAGAGGTCACAGTTTCTTTTAAAGTCCAGACATAATGTTGGTCAGATCATGCGAATACCATGTGGATTGATGTCTGAAATGATATTTTGAGGAAAGGAGTACACAGATTTCAGTGGACCTGTCCAGTCAGTTTGTCAATAATCGTGTATCTCAGAACTTAAGGAGCTCAACGACTTTTTTTATTTTATTGGTTCACAAATCGGGCAATGCAATAAAACTTACACACTAGGAATACATAAAAATAACACACACAACATTGCATGCCCTAAAATAGTGAACACAGCATGCACAATGTGTGATCTAGATACAATGAGTTTAAAATATCACAAATTAAATAACAAATTTCCATTGGACTAATTATTATTAGTCGAATGGTTGCACAGGCACATCTTAATCTGACGTTTGGCAGATAATAAGGTCCCGGAGAAAATATCAAAATGATGCCTCATACCGTTGTAGCTAGAAAACATTCTATAAAATGGAGCGTGTTCTTTTATATTTGTTCTGCAATGAGGCATCACAAATGTACGCCTATTGCATAAACGACTTGACGAACAATACCAAAGAAAGGACATTTGGGTAGGCCGCATTAAGCACTCAAACTGCCAGATTATCATTAAAAAACTGAGAAAGAGAAAATATATTAAATATGACCCACAAAGTCCTCACACAATAATTAAAATACACAACATAGAAAAGGCTAGGCAGATGAGAATGAGAAAGTTGGAAGTGGATCTGATAGTCCAGGATCCAAACGGAAGCCAAGAGCTTTATTTACATTATACATAGGAAACACAGTAAATAAGAGAGCTGTGGTAGCCGGGAGCAGACTTCGGTTCGAACCCAGACAGGCACTTAACTTAGTGGAAACTATTTCACCACTGCTCTCAAAACGTTGAAGGAAAACATTGTGAGGAAACTGGCATGTCCTAGAACCAAAAATTCGAAGACATGTGGCAACCGCCAACACGTACTGGACCCGCGTGGTGGACGTACGAAACACTCCCTCCCACAGAGTACAGTGGGAACGTAAATGGAGTCACCATTTATTTAGCTCTACACTAAAAATCCTTTGAAATATTCTAAATTCGTCCTCAAAAATAAATCCTACATGTTATAATTATATGCTAATTTAAAACAGTTGACTGGCTCATTTATGTGCTGAATTAAAAAAAAAATAGTGTCTCTTCACACGATCATTAAAGCTGACAGTATCACTGACAAAAAAGTGTTCAGGTTACCGAAAATGTCTATAGTAATTTGACATTGCAGAGATAACTATTTTTGTTCTGACAGCTTCTGGTAATCTTTTGACAAATTATGGATAAGTATTCATAGATTTATTGCCATGAATTGTATGCAAGCAGTTGAGCTGGTCGAAAAACCAGAAAAAAAGAAAGCGAAAATATCAAAATCTTAAATAAAAATGAGATTAATTTTTATTTACACAACAAACTCGTAAGCCAATCAATTAATTGTCATTTAGTTCTATGACACTAAGTAGGTAATATACATGACTATTTAAAAACAGTCTTTTATTTAAACTTCTCTCCATATTTTCTTTCACTGGTTGTCAATTGACAACCAGTGAAAGAAAATTTGTTGTCAATTGATAATTGAAAAAGTGGTTGTCAATTGATAATGCCTATGATTAGCTTAAGAAGTATACAAGGTCAAATGAAACTAGCTAGCGAAACTCCACATACCTGATAAAAAAAATGGGTCAACGACCGAGACTCATTGGCTTTGTTACCTACTTGAAGTATGAGATAAGAAAATCTGCTTTTTGTTTTCTTTATCGTGTTTAAATATCGATCACGTTACTCAAAGAAAACGCATGTGACTACACTACCTGCGGTTGATGATCCCAAAAACAAAACTTGTCAAATTAATTCCTTTTTTTATTTGATCATGTCACTCATCACGTTTAATAGGCACAAGCTAATTAAATTTACCCTATCTATTATAAAAAATAAAGTCGCCATTTTCCTTAAATCCCAAACTCTAACAACTATCCAAGAATACATTTAGAATTAAAACAATTCATTCTCACCAAACACCGCACCATTCTCGTCTACACTAGGTCATTCACAAACGCTCCGTCCACCCACGCACTTAATTGTGAACTTGTGAGGGGACTAGCCTTATAACAAGGTGCCACATCGTCTGGTCAAGTTTATAACACAATATTTTAGTACAGAACGTGTTGCAACATGTCTGGACATAGGTCCGCTGACCTGAATCGGGCAGCAAGCAGCCGCCTAAGGTCAGCTACACCAGTCATTGCAAATGCGTTGCCAGTGTTGCCACCCTGGAGACAAAGGAAATGGAAATGTTTCTTGTGCGCTTCTTATAATAAACCCGCACTCATACCCTTGTGGCTAAAGTAATAACAGCGCCGTGGGTCAATAGATCCGGTTAAGCTACACTTGCCGTGGTTGGTGCGTGGATGGGGGACCATCTTTACATACCAAGACCCCTTCCGTGCCTCTCGTAAAGCACGTTAAGCCGTTGCTCCAGGCTGCCATTACGCCAGGCTGCCAATACGAGTCGTCAGAAGCCCGAAAATCTGACAACCAATCTTACCGAGCCAGCAACTGTGGGTTGTGGAGGTCACAAAGGCACCACATGTTAAATGCTGGTATAGACAAGCTCCTTCACAAACAGCTCTTTTAACGTAACTACCAAACTATTGAGAGTCATCATCATCTGCCTAGTTTCCATGGGACCACACTGAAAGAAAGAAAGAAAAAGCATTTATAGACACTCTTACACTGCTCTCGGCCACCACTGTTCTCGGCCACCACTGCTCTCGACCACAACTGCTCTCGGCCACCACTGCTCTCGACCACAACTGCTCTCGACCACCACTGCTCTCGGCCACCACTGCTCTCGACCAAAACTGCTCTCGGCCACCGCTGCTTTCGGCCACCGCTGCTCTCGGCCACCGCTGCTCTCGGCCACCACTGTTCTCGGCCACCACTGCTCTCGACCACCACTGCTCTCGACCAAAACTGCTCTCGGCCACCGCTGCTTTCGGCCACCGCTGCTCTCGGCCACCACTGCTCTCGGCCACCGCTGTTCTCGGCCACTACTGTTCTCGGCCACCACTGCTCTCGGCCACCACTGTTCTCGGCCACCACTGCTCTCGGCCACCACTGCTCTCGGCCACCGCTGCTCTCGGCCACCACTGTTCTCGGCCACCACTGCTCTCGACCACCACTGCTCTCGACCAAAACTGCTCTCGACCAAAACTGCTCTCGACCAAAACTGCTCTCGGCCACCGCTGCTTTCGGCCACCGCTGCTCTCGGCCACCACTGCTCTCGGCCACCACTGCTCTCGGCCACCACTGCTCTCGGCCACCGTTGCTCTCGGCCACCACTGTTCTCGGCCACCACTGCTCTCGGCCACCACTGTTCTCGGCCACCACTGCTCTCGGCCACCACTGCTCTCGGCCACCACTGCTCTCGACCACAACTGCTCTCGACCACAACTGCTCTCGACCACCACTGCTCTCGGCCACCACTGCTCTCGGCCACCACTGTTCTCGGCCACCACTGCTCTCGGCCACCACTGCTCTCGGCCACCACTGCTCTCGACCACAACTGCTCTCGACCACAACTGCTCTCGACCACCACTGCTCTCGGCCACCACTGCTCTCGACCAAAACTGTTCTCGGCCACCGCTGCTTTCGGCCACCGCTGCTCTCGGCCACCGCTGCTATCGACCACAACTGCTCTCGACCACCACTGCTCTCGCCCACCACTGCTCTCGACCAAAACTGCTCTCGGCCACCACTGCTCTCGGCCACCACTGCTCTCGACCACAACTGCTCTCGGCCACCACTGCTCTCGACCACAACTGCTCTCGACCACCACTGCTCTCGGCCACCACTGCTCTCGACCAAAACTGCTCTCGGCCACCGCTGCTTTCGGCCACCGCTGCTCTCGGCCACCGCTGCTCTCGGCCACCACGGCTTTCGGCCACCGCTGCTCTCGGCCACCGCTGCTCTCGGCCACCGCTGCTCTCGGCCACCGCTGCTCTCGGCCACCGCTGCTCTCGGCCACCGCTGCTCTCGGCCACCGCTGCTCTCGACCACCGCTGCTCTCGGCCACCGCTGCTCTCGGCCACCGCTGCTCTCGGCCACCGCTGCTCTCGGCCACCACGGCTTCACCGCTGCTCTCGGCCACCGCTGCTCTCGGTCACCGCTGCTCTCGGCCACCACTGCTCTCGGCCACCACTGCTCTCGGCCACATGACAGATATATATTCGATGCCTCTGAATACCAGTATTTGACATGGAGCGTCACCATATCTGACCGCCAGAGAGTTACACGATATACCTTGACAAGACTGGTGTCAGACTTTCGGGCTTCTGACTACTTAATTCAACTGTAGAGAGTACACTTCTTATTATTTCAGCCTATTATTGTCCCACTGCAGGGAAAAGGCCGCTTCTCATACAGAGAAGGCACGAGCGTTGATCACCACGCTTGCTCAAGACAGGTTGGCGATTTCAGTCTTATATTAACTACATAAGTCCAGGTTTCTTCACGATGTTTGCCTTCACCGATGTCAATAATGTCCAAGATTAACTCAGAAAGAAAATTTAAATTGAAAGAGTCACAATGGTACTTGCCCGTATTTGAACCCACAACCTTGTGAACGGTCAAGCCACAAGCGTACACTACTTACTAGTGATTTATAACTATGTAACTAACAGAGGGGTTACTGCACATAATCTATGTCTATTCCCCTATCTATTACAATCTATGACGTATCTATTTTAAAAAAGAAATAGACCAACCCCATTGGTCCCTCGACAAATAAAAACAATATACATATTAATATAAAATAAGTTCACATGAGATTCATTTAAATTCACCCCAATTTATTTACATTTGAATGTAAAGTGTCATAATATATGTATTATTTATGTTTAGTTGCCCTAATGTGTTAGTGTCTTTCAAAGTGTTACTATACAAGTTATTGCATCGCTTCCCGTACTCTGGGTTAGAAAAGAATACTGATCATCTGTAACTAAAAGGTTGGTTATTTCATGTAATCACCTTCCGGCCCTTGTCCCAATTTCTTTCCTACATCTCTATCACTCGTCATCTTAGTAGTCACCCTCTTTCTAGCAGACTTTCTAGTGTACTAGGTACTTGCCTATTTACCTCCTTCATCCAAAAATATGAAAAGGTCAAAACCAAATCGGATAATTCACTGTAGCACATAATAGAAGGCTCATAAAAAGTTTTTCAAGAATAGAGAACTAACAATGAGTACACTACGTGTAAGTGGAAAAATACGTATTTCTGAAGCTAACTGAAAAAATACCGAAATTTCATAAAATGTAGGATGAAGCAACCATATCTATTGAGAAAATTTTTCTAAATCGATCCACAACTGCCGGAAATATCGCGTCACAAACATACAGACGAATTGAGAACCCCCTGCTTTTGAAAGTCAGTTAATATCATTCGCTTGGAGGGCAAATTGGTGACCACAATTAGTTTTCAGCAGCAAGTAAGCCTCGCCTACTTATTCTCTTGACATTATGATACCGTTGTTTCCACTAAATAATCTTAACCAGAAATCACAAGATACGTTCACGTACTAATCTAAGGTATTATTATCTGTAACCATACAAAACTAGAATAAAAACTGACAAGTAATCGTGCAAAAAAGTTCATTTTAATAACCATTTAAATAAATGAATATTTAACTTCATTCTGTCTAACCCTTTTTGAGAAAGTGATAAACTAACCTTGATGACCTTAGACCACCCTAATCCTCATCGAAAGGGATAAAATTTGACCTTATACATATCCAAGGTCACTCCCATACTTTAATTATAACTTGTACAAGCAAACAGGTAAGATTTACATTTAAATGTAGGATGGGGTGAATATAAATAAAGAAGACTATGTGAACTTTATTCTAATTTGAATATTATTTTGTGGTATAAATTGGGGTTGGTCTATCAACATCTATTTCTATTAGTCTATTTTTTTATAGATGTGCATAGGGTAAAATAAATAGGGACATCATAAATCAGACACTACATTTTTGTGAAAATTATATCTTGCCCTATTACACAGTAGATTATTGAAGGGTGAATTATAATTTATTTCTATTTAACTATTAGATATAACATGACATAACATCACGGCTGTTTTCCCCGAACGGTTAGGCAGAGGTGTTCCTATGGTACAGTGTACGCTCATTCGCAAGTTATGTTGTAAGTCCCAAATAATAGTGGCCAGCCTATTGCACAAATCCAGACTTCGGGCTGCTACTGAGAAATACTAGATGGAATAACACTGTGCCCGACCTGCACGCGTAGCATCCCACCATAGGAACAAGTTATGGTGACGGAAGAATAGATAAAATGACAGATGAATGGGACTCAAACATGGTCTAAATGTCGGTGTACTGAACAATTCAGCCTACCCCTTCGAGGAATATATCTTGGTATAGATAACGCCCTATTTATCGTCATTTCAGACACGGGCCTCCTAATGATCGCTACAGTGGGCGGTCAAAGGTGAAGTTGCCAACAATCGGCGAAGCATAAATCAGACAAAATCTGCGTTGGTTCCGTACCAACTATCTTATTATACCTATTTTTTGTTGTGAATGTGGATCATTGTATTTTTTTTTCTTTCAGTTAGTTTTAATGATGGTCTGGCAGTTTCAGTACTTTATACAGCTTATCCAAATGTCGTTTCTTTGGTAGTGTTCGTCGAATCGTTGATGTTTTTAAGGTCTGAATTGAGCTGCATGATTACTGACAAATGCGTGCACTGACTGGACAAGTCCACTGCATCTATGTGTTCTTCAAAATACAGATTTCAGACACCAATCTAAACGGTGTTCACATGATCTGCCCAAGATTATGTCTGGACTTTAAAAGAGACTGTGAGCTCTGAATTTGTTTCGTCGTTTCTTCTCAGAGTAGTCAGATAGAAAACGCCGATCTCATCCTGTTTTTAAAATACGACTGACGTTTAAAAGTGTTTGTACAAACCTACTTACAGAAATAAAATCATTTATCATTTCACAGCATCATACTGACTGGAAGCCTTCTTGTCACAGTCACTCGTAAGTATAATCTGTTTTGTTTTTTTTAGTTTTGTTATCGAATTATTTTGTATGCACGTGTTTCTGTGACAAATAGATCTATAACTCTTCATAATTTTTTTTCATTCTATTTATTACTTGATAAGATTGTTGCTACAACACTAACCCACGCTGGGCTGTCGTGGTGGGTAACGTCCCACTCCTTCTCACAGAGAGAAGGTCTGTGTCTCAGAAGTGGAAACTTTATATGCTCATTATGTTATAACACCATGGCTCTTCTGTCTCTTTGTTACTGAAAAAAAGTCTTGAGACAGACGAACGGACGCATTTCACGATTTGAAGCAAAGTTTTACATATACGTGCTCAGGGGTACAAAAAAGGACATGGGGTTCCTTTCATCCAAATAAAACTAATGTTACCAAGGAAAATAACAATAACTTTTGACGGTCGCAATTGTTTTAGGACGCTAGATGGCGCTACGTGCCTTTCGAATCATGATTTAATTACATTATTAGACACTTTAGTAGTGAATTAAAACATAATTTTTGAAATATAAGTAATTAAATTTGTCAGTTTATAATCTGGATTAACACATAAGTACTGGATACTTTTTATCCCGGTAGAACGTTTCCGTGGGATAATTTACAAAATTCACGCTGGTAAAGCAAGTCTAACATAATATAATATTTTTACTTTTGCCATCGACTCGAAAAGGACAAGACAAATAACTCACAGGATAGAAACCCTTCAAGATACTATTTCAGTACGGACCCCTAAAACCAAGCGTGAATACAGATTACGATGGACACCATTTAAATTGATCCAAAAAAATATACGGATGTTAGTGCTAAAAGAAAAAATATCTACAATTTCATGACGTCATCGTGATGTCATAGGCAGGTTCAATGGACCGAACTCTTAGTAAAAGGAGTGCGTTAGAATAGCCTTCGCGAGTGGTTTTACTGAACGTACGAACCTGCTCGCGTAGGATGGCCTACTTTTATCGACGGAAGAATACACAAAATACAGATAGAATAGACAAAATTACAGACATCTTTTATTCATCTGTCATTTTGTCTATTCTTTCGTCGACAAACCATGCAAAGCGTGCAGTAGTGCTTGTCTGTCAAAATCTCACCGTGAATACTATAGTGAAGTGACCTGTTATTAGTGTCGACTTTGAATTTGGTTGAATGACAGCTCTCGTAACCTTTTCAACTATGCGATTTGTACAGAATGATCCGCTGGACAGTGAGCCCCGGTTCGACCATGACAGTTTATTTTATTTTAAATATCATCTATTATTACAATGTAATTTATAAAGAGGGACCTCTTTTTGTTTATTTTTAAAGTTAGTTATAATAAATGTTATTGATTATTAGATGACGATCTGCAAAAGACTGCAGGCAGATGCTGGATGCGTCAAGCTGAAGACAGGGTGCTATGGTGCTCATTAGGGGAGGCCTATATCCAGCAGTGGACTAATATAGGCTGATGATGATGATGATGATGATGATGATGATGTTGTTTATGTTTGTTACAATGAAAATGCACCTCTGTTTAATAGCTCGTTTGATTGTAGATTAAGTATATGGTATTGCTAGATTGTTAATGCACATATTTTGTTATGGATATATCTGAAATAAATAACATAACATTTGGTGATAATAGTTGATAGCCACACTACCGAATCAAATCTATAGGAAGTAAATAAATAAATAATAGTAGCATAATATTCAAACTCAAAGCATTTATTTCAAACATAACAATTACATGCACTTTTGAATTATCAAGGAGTCAGTCGGTCGGAAAGATGACGCTTAAACTCCTGTGGAGAAGAACGAGATATTGTCCCACTGCTGGACAAAAGTCTCTTCTAATAGAGAGAAGGCACGATAATTGATCACGACGCTTGCTAGAGAAGGCTTGGCGATTTCAGTCTTTTATTAACTATAAGTCCATGTTTCCTCAAAATGTTTTCCTTTACCGATGTCAGTAATGCCCAAGATAAACTTAGAAACTACTTACATGAATAGAAAAGGTCACGTTAGTACTTGTTCGGATTTGAGCCCACAACCTCGTACATGAGAGGTGAGACCTTTTAACCACTGGCACATCACGACATTACCGCAACGGCTACTACATTCCTGACTGACTTATATTTTTACCACGGAATTAGAGCCCCGACACAGCCAGAGGGGGCTACGAACCACGATAGCCCACGTAGAACGAGCTGGACAAAAATCATCATCATCATCATTTCAGCCGATAGACGTCCACTGCTGGACATAGGTTTCCCCCAAGCACCGCCACTTCAACCGGTTCTGTGCTTCCCGCATCCAGCGGATTATTGCGGCCTTCACAAGGTCGTCGGTACACCTTGTGGGAGACCTTCAAACGCTACATCTTCTGGTACAAAAATAGCTAGAAGTCATGGGGTAATTCTTTGCCATCTGTAGTAGGAGTATGCAGAACATTTAATAGAACGCCGTCAGCTCAAGTCAGGTGGAAAGACGATCATATCAAGGAAGCAGGTAGCAGCTGGATGAGTGTAGGATGGCAAAAAAAATGGCGCTTTGTTTTTTGTCAGGTACTAATAAACGTAGTGACCGAAGTTCGATATGGCCTAATTGGAGATGCCTGCTACAAGAAAAACTGATTAAAAAGTTTTCTAATTTTTCATAAACAGGTTCAAATTCAATTAGCTAGCGAACCTCCGCAAAAATAAATAATTTGATGACTTTCTGTGTGAAGTTTCTTGAAATAACCGTTTTTTTTTCGCGTGTATACTTCACAAACGTGTTAAGTTTCGATAACTTAACTCGATACAAAAGAAAACAGGTTTACTTAACTCAAACTTCAAGTAACAACACAACACACTTCACATGATCTGACCAAGATTGATCTGGACTTTTAAAGAGACTGTGACCTCTGAGTTTGTTTCGGCCTTTCTTCTCAGAGTAGTCGGTTAGGAAACGCCGAACTCAACTAGTTTCTAAATATGATTGACGTGTAAAAAAAAATTACAAACCTACATCTAGACATAAAATAATTGCAAATTATATTTATTGTAACAGACTGTACCACAATTTTGAAATAAATAAATAAATTATTATTATTAATTTATCATTTACCAGAGGTCGTTAACCCTCATAAAAGGTAGCCATTAATTCTGCAGAATTTGCTGACTTATTTAATTTTACCCTGTAAAGGACACATAATATGAATAAGTGCTGCTTTCTGCTGGGAAAAAAGGGCCTTATTTTTTTCATTTATTCTAACACAAATACTATTCAACGCCACTCGTTTGAAAATGGCGCCAAAACATATTCCATGGTATTTTTAATTCTTAGACCACAGACAAGAATAGACGGCCAGCTTCCAAGAACTATGATAGCGCGGACATCTATGATTTAATAATTAAATCATAAATAGCTACTTAGTATTATTTAATTCACATAGTTTTGTGGTTTAAGCTATAAGATACAATTAAAACTTTATAGAATAGTAAATACGACTTAGCATAATCAGCGTATTATGTTCCCACTGCTGGGACACAGGCCTCCTCTCTGTGAGAGGGAGTGGGCCGTAATCCACCACGCGGGCCCAGTGCGGGTTGGTAGACGTCACGTCTCCTAATTTTTGGTTCTAAGACATGCCGCTTTCCCCACTATGTTTGCCTTCACCGTTTTGCAAAGATTAACACGACTTGAATTAAATAAATAACCTTGTCGGTATTTGATGATTATTATTATTACGTAAAGATACAATAAGAAGGGGGAAAACCCTTCTAAGTGTATCTATTTGAAACTCAAATTAGAGTGATCTATCAAACTATTAAATTGATTTTTCTTCTGTTCTTACGTACCTAACCAAAGCCAGCACGGGCATTGGTTACATAAGAACAGAAGAAAAATAATTATTATTTTATAAGTATTTTACAATTTCCATAAATAAAACAAAAAAAGCCATGAAATCCACAGCAGTAATTTTAAATATTTTATCTATTTAATACAAAATCCGTATAATCTAAAAACTTTGGTCTGGTAAATTCACTTCTTTTTTAACAATGTATACTTTTCTACTTTTGTAATGGAATGTGGATATTGAAAATGGTGATTTTGCTTTCTTCTTTTTTTGTCGCCTTTAGTTTAACAGTACATCGACTACTAATTCGAATAACTATGAGACAAACTATTTGTTGAGTGATCTCTTCAATCAACTCAACTGTTACACCTCCAAGCCAATTCCGTTTCTTCTTTCAAAAAACAAATAGGTTCAGAGTGAAAGAGACAGAAATAGTGACTGAACAGACAGTATATATTTAAATTTCTTTTTTAAATAAGTATTATTTTAATAAAAAATATTTTTAAAACTGCATTTGGTAGGTGAATTTAAATCATTCGTGTGTTGCTATAGTAAAAAGAACAAAAATTATCACAATGTAAGGCATTTCAGGCAGGCTTTTAATCTAATCGTAGATTTACACACAAAAAAACACCAAAAAAAGTTTCAGAGTTAAAGAGACAGAACTAGTATAGTCTGTACCTAGAGTGTTGTAGGCACATAATGTATTTACCGTTAGGCGAAATCTTAGGCTTTTACGTCATCATATTTACATACTCGCCTATTAACACATGCGGCGTTCGCAAACTTTTCTTTTCAGTGAGTTTAAAATAGAGCGTGCTTTTAAATGGAACTTTACAAAATAACCCAAATGGTAACAATGAAAATTTCGTATTCAAACTTTGTGGTTCTTTTTTAATTAAAAAAAATTAGGAATGGTTTTCATTTTGGCAGTTCAACAACATTCCATTGAAATATTTGCGTTGTTGAGCAGATACATTTTTCAAACATATGAACCAATGGATTAGCAATATCATGCAAAATGATCCAGTTTGTGTAACGCAATTAGGCTGCTGATAATGAGCCCTCCACGAACAGCAACCCTTCTACCATCACATAAACTAGCAAAAAGCTGTACAACGTCATGAATTATTCTTACTTAATTTTTGACGTAAATTTCTAGCTGATGAAACTACGATTAATTGAGCAACATGGTCAGAGGAACCCTAAGCTCAATTTTCCAGACCAAACCTGAAGTAATTTATCAATACATATAAAAGTGTTTTTTGTGATATTGAGGGATATTACACAATCATAAATATATATCAATCATAGACATATGTCACGTGTAATTTAGACGCATAAATCTTTTGTGAGCTTCGGTATAAAATATCATTCTAATCCTATGTAATCCTAGATCAATTATAGTTGAATATCTCTCGTAAATAAAACTAGTAAAATGTGGGTGTTACTTTTTACGATTTATTCAGCTAAAGCAACAAGAAGTTATGCCTAACTTATATAAGATATGCCTAACTTTGTACCGCATAGTTTGGAATGACACGTATCCGTTTGTAAGAATGACTTTAGGAATCATATTATGTCTTAAGCAAGTATCATAATTACATATATCATTGATTAAGTGTAGGATGTCACACAAAATAGAGGTCATTACATATCAAATGTCATTTGTATCAAAACAATACAAGGCCCGTCCTAACAATATTGTTTCAATGTGAATAAAAATGCATTCCAAAGCTTGCTTTGTTGATTTATGCAATGGAGTAAGTACCTATTTTTTTTTAGTTACAAATTAAATATTTTTATTGGAAATTAGTTATGGACTTACTTATAAATTGTAAGGTTTAGAAAAAATCTATCCAAGGTGTAATTGATAAATTAAGTAGGTAACTGAAAACTCACAAATCACAACAAATTGTTATTGTTATTACTGCTAATGCCATCTTCGGTGGCCTATTTATTGTTCAAATGTATATAAAGACTTGTTTCTATGAAATATATTATTTGGTCAAAATAAGCAATACAAAAAAGAAGTTCAACTAGTCGATTCTACCTCGGTATTCTAATCAAACGATTTTGAGATTTTGAGCTATTCCAGTTAGATAAAAATAATACTGGATACTTGTGGATGATAGACTTCACAAATTCTTAATTAATTTGTTTTTATTTTACTTTCTTAGTGTAGATACTTTTCTCAAAGTATAATTTTCAAAACATGGATTCTTAAAGGTATCCTTATGGAGAAGAGCTGACAGGAAAATTATTGTTTTATTTTAAAGTACCTAAGTAATTGGTAACAACCTCATTTTTATGCGTGTTAATTTTTAAAACAACATTGCGTCTACCTACTGGTAGCGACAGCGTCTAGAATCTAGTCTAGATCGAGCACGTGCTATTTATAACCCCAAAAGTCTAGAGCTTAGCCTAACACGACAGTCTAGCACTTATTTTCATGTAAAAGAGGATCTCTTTTATTTTTTTCTAATGTTACTTTTTATTCTTAAAAATATAGGATAGTTTTTATTGTTTTTAGCTGGTAGGTTCAACATAACCTAACTTTAAATACATATAATATAGACTACGAAATGGACTTCTACTTAAAACATTGTACTTTGAAAAACAATGTACTTCATTTAAATGTATCGATTTACGTACCTTTATCTACTTCCCTTGTCTAATAAGTAACTTCCCGCTTTTTTTTTTAACATGCTTGTTTGACTTAATCTTCTCATTATTTGACATTAATATACCTACAATTCTAATTTCAACTATTTAATTAGTGGCTTAGAGATGATATAAATTTAGATTTGTTACAGTTGCAATGGCAATCATGTTATTTGTTTTAAATAGGCTATTATTTATATTTTATTTATGATTATTTTATACTAACTTGTAGACTGTAGATTTGTTGACCATTTTCTATTTTGTTTAGTGCCTGGTACTTGTTGACAGGCCTACACTGTCCTCCCATACTTATTAACACTGGAATTTGAAAACATTGTAGGTAAAGGTCAATTATTTTAATTTTAAAAGAGTAACCGTCGAGATTCTTGCCGGATCTTCTCCATAGGAAACGATCATAAACGCCCATGTAGGTTTATGTGAAATAAAGTATTTGATGACATAAAATATTTCCCATGAAAAGATTCAGCAAGAGAAATTCCTGGATTTAACTTTTGCAATAGGCATAAGTAAGTACATGATTTTTTATTCGTGGCCCGTGATGAAACTAATCACTTTACAGGGCAATCTACTTACTATTTAATGGTTACAGAATGGATTATTAAAATTTATTTAAAATTAACCCACATAAAGGAGATTCTGGTTTTTTAAATAAAAAGTATAATTTTAATAAAATTTCAACAGTCCTTTGATGCTACGTTTTAAAGATTCAGAAGATTCAGGTGCATCTGTTTACCTACACTGAAAAATAAACTAGTGAATTTATTGCAGAATATATGTAAACCTACTATTTGACATACACATTGGACCTACTATTTGGACTCTTTGGTACTGTACTGTAGGTACATAATAGACTCACAACAACAGTTGTGAGTCTATTATGTCACACACAGTTACACACAGTTTTTCGATGTGTTTTTTTTTTTTTTTTTTTTTTGGTGATTATTATAAATGTTTCTTTCCTTCAACTATGCATTTTTTACCTATTTTAAATGTCAGAAAATGAAATGAATGAATGAATGAATGGTTGATGATGAAGAATGTGTGTAGGTACGTAAATATAAATATTTTACGAAGTAATTTGGTACTTAGCCAATTACCTACTTCAATTAGTGACTTGCCTGGTCAAAGATATAAATATTATATTGCTGTAACTGTATTTGGTAAGTCAATTAAAATCACAGAAATTAAAATAAAAGGTTCACCATATCGTGTGTTGCCATAGCAACAAACTTAACAAATTACTTTAAAAACCACCAAATACTGCGTAGATTTACCAACCATTTCCCCTTAATAATAGTCCAAATAAATAAGGTATTACAAGACTTTTCCTGATTAGGTATTTAACACAATAAATACTGTAATTTTATTTGATTCAATAAGCATTTTATATCAACTAGAATCTTCTAGAAATTCTAAATAAATAATTATGCTTTCACAGACAAGTTCCTTCTGTCGCTCTGTCCATAAAGAACCTATTTACGCCTAAACCACTGAACTGATAGTTATGAAATTAGACAGATCGGTAGACTGGGCTCTGGAGAAGGACAGAGGCTACTTTACATTCTGGTTCGCATACTAAGTCGCGGGCAAACAACTAGTAAGATGTTATTGTTGATACCTTCCAACCACCATCATTGTTTTATAGAGAGTTTCCTCTCCTCTCACAAGTCGTACCAAAGCTAGACTGAAATCTTGGTAGAATTTAATTCTAAAAATGAATTGAAAAAATGAGAATTCTTGCAAATAACGAAACAAACGCTCTGCATGTCGATTCTGTAAAAATCTCATCGTGAATACTTGCGTGGAGTGAGCTGTCAGTGTCATTCTAACTAAGTCAATCTCTAGCATCAGTGGCACTGGCAGCTCACTCCACGCTCACGTCACCTAAATTTTCACGGTGAGATGGTCACAGAATAGCACTACTGGTCAAGATAACAAATGCCTAAGTACATTCTTCTTTTCGAGTTTTACCACAAACTAGAATAGCTCTTTGTGGGTTCAAATCGGGGCAAGTACCAAACAATGTGAATTTTTTAATCTGCCTGTACTTTCGAAGTTTATCTTAGACACCGCTGACAAGGAAAGCATCGCGAGGAATCCTGGGCTTATAGTTAATATAAGTCTGAAATCGCCAACCTTTCTTGAGCAAGCGTGGTGATTAATTCTCGTGCCTACTCTGTATGCGAAGATGCCTTCACCCTGAGGCTATCGTTGAACTGCTCATGCCTTGGTAAAAATACAAGCCAAGCAGCAAGGTGGTACCGGGGCTGACTGACCAGGGTAGCATGTTGTTCAGCCTTGCATTTAAGCATCTCTACTAGTGTAGTAGTAGTATTTTTTTTACAAATCAAGGGAACTGTTTTGACAGTTGTAGAATTGGTATCAATTCAACCTACTTGGTCTCAATGATTCCGATTTAAGTCATAGAGTTCTTTAGATAGAAAAGACTAGTGTTTACCGCCAATTGGGTTTTTTGAGTGTTAATAATGCAATTCTGACAAAATACTAAGAAAACATTTTTCATCAAATTACAACATATAGGTATGGCCCGGTATCAGTTGGGACAGCAATGGGATGAAACATCATATATTTTAATTTTTGAACTTATATCCTATGTGTATAACCAAATGCAATCGCTATTTGTTTCTTTTATGCTTTTAAATGTACAAAATATGGTTTAAAACTTTAGGCCTAAATCTTGGTGAAGAGAAACAAAAAAAGTTCTTCAATACATCTTGTGAAACCCATTCTTAAAGCAGATACGGGATTTTAAAAACAATTTAAAAGAAAAATAGTTTTTTAAAATACGACATAAGATTGAATTTTTAAAAATCAAAAACTGTCCCTGTTTTATACTTATTTATTTATGGTTTTTAAAGTTGAAATAGCCTAAAGTTGTAGCCGATTTAACTTTGCAATGCTTTAAAGCTTTATTAAATAGCATTGACAATCATTTAAACGTATTTTTCGACAAATTATTAAAGGGTTTGTCAAGGACTTCATTTTTATTGAATTTCTTGTATGTTTAACGTTATTTTTTGTTTGTTTTAACACTTATCAGACTACGGCAGAGACGAAAAACTTGGCAAATCATAATTTCTCTTCGGTGTTGTTATTTTAATACAATTAATTGATATACCTCTGAGTATTAGTATATTCTACACAAAATTAATTATTTTTATTTACAATTGATTCTCATTCTACGGATACTAAGGACTTTTTAAACGATATTAAGGCTTGAAACAATAAAATACCGCGTGGAAGTAATTTTGATAGAGACGCGAACTTTGAGATACATTTTCTCTCTCAAAAGAGTAATTAAATAAATCAAATATATATAATTCAGGTAGAATGTACATAGATTAACTAACATTAAACAATTTTTAAGCGGTTCATAAAAGTTTTTCGGGGTTTTGGCAATTTTTTCGCGAGTTCTCGCGTCAAAGCCATTCTCCACCAGGAATTGGTAAAAAAACCCTTAAAAAGTGTATTGTCTCCTGACTAATACATGTCAACAAAAGTAAAATAACACTAATACTCACATTTTAAACTGGAATCGCAATGAAAAATCCATCTTAAAGAGTCACATAAACTTGTAATCACGCCTCCGCATTTGGGTACACAGTCACTTCACATTATCGTAAAAAAAACATATAAACACTTTAAAATTCATCGAAAATGTCTTTTAATCGTAAACTAGATTGAATTTGGAGCACAAAACGACAATCTTCCAAATAGGCCTATAAGAATCTTATTGGGATCAAACCTTCGATATTTGTGCAAAATTTTTTGCGGATCGGCGCGCCAGCCGCGAATTTAGGCCTACGGACAACCGGCCCGTCACACGCGCGCCCTGCCACCTTTACCAAAACACTTTTAACACTCAAATGATAATAAAACATACGATAACCCTATTTATCTTATATATCTATTTATCACTGCCTAGATAAGGAACCGAAAAGTCATTCCGTGTATCAGACACTTGCATAGGACTGACTCAAACACGTGGTCCTAATCTCGAGGCAAACGTGCGAATTTAAATGAAAAATAACTATAGAAAACACGGTTTATTTTGAATATTGAATTTCGAAGGGTTTGGTTCGGATGAAGGTAACTTTTTTTTATTTTCTTCAATGTTGCGTTATTCTTTGGGATGGTTGGTCGGTTTGTGGGTAGTTGTTAAGGGTTGTTTAGGGATGGGTAACGGGAGCTTGTGGTTATCGGTGGCGGGATGTGGCGCGCGCGCGGCTTGCTTGGCAGAAATGGCGGGCCGACGCGCCAACGTACGGTAACCTTGTACCACGCTGCTAGCTACGAGTTACGCCTAAAAGAGGCATCAAAATCCGTAGGTATACATATCACAGCTAACTACCTACCTTTTCAAACAACTTTACCATATACATATGTTTTTTGAAAGTTTTATATAAAATATACCTATATTAATTTTATTATAAATTTCCTTTTTTTAAATTACAATTTAAAACCCATTTTCTCATTAAAAAATATGTCTTCCGTTTTTTTAAATAGGTAGAGCGACCTATATAGGTTTTTTCCCTGGATTTCAACCATAAAAGGCTTGACGAAATACTGTGACTACACAGACAGACTGTCCGTCTATCTCTAGGTCAATAGATTTATTTCTGTAACAATCAAGAATTAAGATTAAATACTCTAGGATAGTCATTTTATGGCTGTTAAAAGACTTAAATATAAAAGTTGTGTCGGCAAAATACAGACGACCAGACTCTTTGCGAAGATTAATGATACGAAAGAGAAGGCAGTGAATGAGAGCGTGACGGTTGACAGAAATTCAGATAAATGATGATGACGATGATGAATTGGATGGATAACCAATAAACAGGTGGCCGCTCTGATGGTCACTGCCACCCCTAGATCACGTTCTGCTCTTCTATAGACAAAGTGTAACATAGCAACACTGCTTGGTAATAGAAATACGTATGGTGTTAGTGCCTACTGTCTTGGATGGAATCAATTTTCTTGTGTCAGCTATTAAGTCTGAAGTTGGCACCGGTAACTGAAAAGTTGTGTTCAAATCGGTTGTGAGTTATATGGAGGAACGAGGAAAATATCGTGAAGTTCTGAATATGAATCTCTATGGCTATAGGAATAGGGGAAGACCAAAGAAACTATAGATGGGCTGTGTGGAAGGTGATGTGGCTGGAAAGGAGGGGACTACCGAGATGCCGACTGATAGAGAAGTACCTATGGAAGAAGAGAGATAGAGAGTATGAATGTGGATGGCTGTTAGAGTAGGGGAAGACCAAAGAAACGATGGATGGACTGTGTGGAAGATGATGTGGCTGGAAAAGGGGGTGGCTACTGAGATGATGACTGATCGAGAAGTGTGGAAGGAAAAACAAGTTTCGCCGACCACATATAAATTTGGATAAGTTCAGGAGAATTACAATTATTCGGGAATACCATGATGAAGAGTCTGTACAGCACAAAGGCTGACTGGATAATCTGTAGCGTACAGGGTATTCAGTCAGGCTCAGTTGAAAGCGGGGCTGATTGCACAGGGAGCGTCCCAAGTAAGGCCTGGACATTATGGTGCATTGAAAGTGCTGAAAGATTGATTGTAGATGAGAATGTTGAAATAGAGGATGGAGTGACGAGAATGGATACTGTAAAAATTTAGTAGCTTAGTTCGAGTAAGTTTAAAAGTGGTGCCAGTGATAAAAAAGATGAAAGGGATTCGTATGTCTGAGTGCATAGAGGTATGAAATCGTAGATGTATGTGTAATGCATGTGATAACAAGAATGGTGATACTAAAAATGTGTGAATGAATGGAGATGAAGAGAGAAACCAAAGAAAAGACGTATGAATTGTGCATATGAGAGGTGATATACTTTGATGGTTTGGTCATGTTGAGAGGATGAATGAAAGGAGACTAACAAAAGATGTTTACAAGGCAGATGTGAGTGGAAGCGCCGGGAGGGGACGCCCTAGGAGGACATATAGTGACCTTATTGGTGATGTTCTTCAGAAAGATCAGGTGCGTAGTACTCGCAACCGGCGCGAGTGTTTGATCAGATGTATGAACGTAAACGAGGCAAAGGAGTATGTAAGGATCGTAGCAGGTGGCGTTCTGTGGTTTCTGCCTACCCCCATGGACAGAAGGCACAATAGGGAACAATGGAATCAGGGCCAAGGGCCCAGGGCAGTAAGAAGAAAATTTCCGTGGATATACGATCTGGTAAAGATCGTGGTAAGCCATGGGATGCGAAAGATCCAGAATAGAGCGTAATGGAAACCTAAACTTATGGGAGAGGCCCAAGTCCAGTAGAACCCGTCACCTGATTGATCCCACTTCATTGAATCAAGAAGTGTAGCAGTAATGGAGTTCTGTGACAGATCTAACAGAAGTACAACCACTACACCTACTTTTACTTTTTAACAGTTTCTTGTCACAGGACACGACGTTTTGGAACCGTGCACCTAGCTTCTGACGTTTCACAAGTGCATATGCAAGTTTCTGTGAAATAAAATACAGTCTAAAAGACCACCTCTATTCTACCTTTGAGTGACTTGGTATGTATGCGAAAAATACCATGAGGAATAGGAAGTAGTAGGTTGGGCTAAAAAAGATGCTGTCTTTTGATACTTAAATCTCTAAAACTAGCTAAGCATTTGAGATACTCAGTTTTCAGATTCTCTTTTAGCAGAAGCTCTACTGGCACTGTCTTATTAAAAGTTAAAACTTCATGAAAATTGTCAATTCCATTTAGACATTAAAATTAGTGTCAGACATATGCAAATATTAATTCTCTCTGTATACCTCAAAAGAGAACGAAGACTAATAATTAAGAAATAGTACTCTTAGATAACGGGGTAGATAATAATCTTCATCATCTAATCTTAATCCCTCAGAGAGAACTTTTTCAAAGACTGGATAAATCTTAAATGATTTTATTTCTGTAAGTTGTTTTGTACAAACAGTTTTACACGTTAATCATAATTTTTAACTAGATGAGGTCGCCGTTTCCTATCTGACTACTCTGAGAAGAAAGGCCGAAACAAACTCAGAGGTCACAGTTTCTTTTAAAGTCCAGACATAATCTTGGTGAGATCATTTGAAGACCATGTAGATGGGTGTCTGAAATGGTATTTTGAGGAAAGTACCACACATTTAGTAATCGTGCAGTTCAACTCAGAACTTACGGAGCTCAACGATTCCACAAACAATACCAAGGGAAGGACATTTGGGTAGGCCGCATTTTTTACTCAAACTACTAATAGGAAGCATACTACCTAACCAGTCTATAAAAATAAGATTTTATTAATCTACCTCGTCACCAATGTTAGTAGTAATACTCTCCCTTTGAATGTACTAAGTACTTTCTTTAAGGTCCAGAACTACTAACATACAGGTACTTTAATTTTTTCACCTTATATTTGGAACTAAAAGACTATATAAAACATTTGTTTCAATTTAACAAATAATCACTATCTCGTCTCTATTTTAAATCAAGTTCAATTATGAAATATTCTAGTGATTTCTCAGCTACATATTTTTGAGTCGGTTTAAATCACCAGAAATTCCTCTGGAAAGAACGAAGAAATAATGTTTTTTTTTTTAACTCATCACTCACCTCTGAATTGCCAGCAATACTATCTATAATCATGGCTGAGACTATGGACGATCTCAGTACAATGCTAGATGACCTCAGTTGAGCATCCGAAAGAGTAGGTCTTATTGACAAAACAAAGGTCATTTCAATGCCCATGTAACACCTACTCTCATGAAGATCGGAGAATACACTCGAAATTGTTGATTACTTCGCTCCTTACCTCTCGCTCGTTGACCTCTCGCACTTGATCGTTACACCGACTAGCCGTACTCAGCGCTGCTCCTCCACATTTATTATGCGCACAGGCATAGTGTGGAACTCTCTGCCAAAGTCTGTGTTATTCAACGTATAACCCAGCAAGAGTGAACAGGCACCTTCTGGGCTAGCTCGATCCATCGCTTTCCAGCAGGCGAGATCGTGGTCAAGAGCTGGCCAATTTCGCAAAAAAAAAACCTAGTGTAAACTGTACAGCACCCTAATTGCGTAACAAATTTCCGTAAACGATTACGACTAATCTGTTTGATTTTGACGGTTCAAGAACATTCATTGCGTTCTATATATTGTTGAGCAGAATTTTTATCGAACTTAAGAAGCAATGGATTAGGAATCTGTTTCAAAACGATTCAGATTCCGATTGATTGTGTATTACGCAATTATGGTGCTGGCTTACTTACAATAAAAAGAAACAAGGTAGCAGTTTCAAAACAAATAACTTAGGCTGTCATCACAATCTAGGTAAGTATGGTAAAACAAAACAACTATTGGTCTAACGTGACAATTAAAAAAAAAATGGCTTTCAGATTTGAAAAATCACAGTTAAATAATTTATTTTAAATAAGGACCTAGAACGCACGGTTGAATATCAAATTTAACAAAAGAGAGTTGATCATCATTACTGTAACGTAACTGTAATGAAGGCCTAAGTATGAAAATAACCTAACAACGTGCATTGGTGTGACAAAATAATTATATTAATCATAAGCTATTTTTGAAGGTCTCCCCTGTAAAACAAAAAAAAAAGTTACGCTATTCTGAAACCTGTGAATATGCTCTTTAGTATTAAATTGTTATTTGAAAGTCACTCAACGTGTAACACGCCTCGCCTACGAGATGGATCTATAATCTAAAGTATACATTACCTAATATTAGCAAAAAACTCGGTGATGAAACTAGCATAGATTTCCATAGATTTTAGTGATGTGATACGTGACTTGTAAAATGACATATTCCTTCCTGGACATGATAGTGTGAACCCTTTGCAACAATTAAGCTGAAGCGAAAATCCATGGGATTCGAGAAAGACCAAGTTTTATGTAATTTTGAAAATTTCCCAGAATAATTAGTAATAATAATATTCAACTTTTTTCTAAACTCTCAAATTGGATAACTCGTTTCTTCCTCTGTACACGAGCCACGAGGAAGAATACTATAGGTTTCTATTCTTAGTCTGCCTTGTTAAAATTATATCTAAATCAAACAACAAAGACTCTCTACTTTTTTTAAATTAGTCTCCTGGGTTAGTAATCTTCTTATTTTTTTAAACAATGTTATATTTCTCATTTTATATGAGTATTTTATGAATAATAAGACAGAAAATGTTTATTCATACACAACTATAAAATACAAAAAATACATAGAAAATGAGAAATTAATTTCGCAATAAAAACAGTTATATTTCAAAAAACAATTAAATATTAAAATATGTTCTTAGAGTTCATATTTTAAAACATTAAAAGTTAATAGCAATATTAAGAATTAATAATTTTATGACTTACGATATTTTTAACCCATTATTTTGACAGGCCTATAGTTTTTGTTGAATAACTCAGCTGTTTTACATGGTATGGAAAATTAATGATAAGACAATTTTTTGCTATTTTATCAGTATATAAAGTATGTTTTTTTTTTTCAAAATCGGTTCTGTCGTTTTGGAGTTATGTCAAAAAATGTGCAGAAACGGTCTTACATGGTTAGAGATAAAAGATTTTTTTTAAATAGGTTTATCATGTATGTTTATTTGGATATTAAAATAAATATACAATTTTAATAGTTTATTGGTGATCAAATAGACATTATGTACGGTATTTCGTTCATTGTTTTCTGAAATAGGGTGAGGTCACCAGTTAAAAGTCACAAATTAGGTATATGGTTTTTACGTTTTTTTTTTTCTGCGATTTTATACTAATTCAAGGTATTTCTACTTTATTAGTTACCCAACATACCTAAAGCGTTTATTTGTTCTTATGTCGCGAAGATTCTGCAGGTTTGGTTTAAAAAAATACAAAGAAAAATAAAAAAGTCATACTTAGTAGGTAACAAGTTTTAGAAAAAGTATGGCTCTATGTAGAGCGCTGTCTCCGTCACTCATATCTGTGTCTCTTTCTTAAGCTCGATGTGTCACATTTACGCCCGGGCACTGTATTTTCTTGTTTGTCATGTATATCTTAATTAATATTATGAATGCAGAAGCATGTTTGTTTGTTACGCTTTCAAGCCAAAACGTCTTAACGGATTTGAAATTGCTGATGAAATTTGGCACATGGGTAGACCTGGATTACGGCACAGGAAACTCTTTATTCCGTCATTCTCAAAAGATCACGAATTATGCAGGTAAAACCGTGGGATGCAGCAAGTTTTACATACCTAATTAGCAAGCTGGCATTGCACACTTTCAAGATACTTACTTGAGACTTTGGTTCTACTTAATAAAATAATTGTAGGACAAGCCGTGCCTGAATGGCTTTCACATAGGAAATGATGAACTTCCGTACAAACTTTCATACCCTGTTATATCTTTAGGGCATGAATGTTCAATAATCCTTCCTTTGTATTCCACCTTTTTTGTACAGGGTCTCCTTCGTCGAAAATTTTCAACGCAGGGGGTTCCAGAATCATGGAGGTACTGGATCCATGGTAACAGGTTGGACTTTGATGACGCTGCCAGCCTATTTATGAAACTTTTGTGCGAAATTTAATGCTTCTAAGAATATCTTCTAATTTAGGTGGTGCGTTGTCTCTCAGTGAATGAATAGGTACATTTAAGAAAATTACTGTATTAAGTATGTAGATCATAGTTTCTAGCGTATTTTTAACTGTTTATTGTACAAAGCAACAGTAATTGTTTACTGACTTAAAAAAACAAAGAGGTTCTCAATTCGGTCGTTTTTATGTTTGGTACCTCAGAACTCCATCATATATAAACCGATTTGAAAAATTCTTTTTCTGTTTGGTCATGTACTGAGGAGTAGTTTTTGAGTAAGCTTCAATAATTCAATTTATTTTCCACTTAGTGTATGTTGTTGATGTTATAATAACTTCTTGTCACTGTTATTTTCTTTACAAGTAACGATATACGAATTTGTGTGAGGTAGGTACCACAGTAAAAAAAACAAGCGACTTCCAAATAAAACTACAAATTGAAATATAACTATATTTCAGAAGTCGTGGCTAATACCGAAAATACAAAACCAAAGACACTAACTTCCGAAATTAAAGTATTTGTTACGTAACTTTACTAAAACATAAATTTAAAAATTAAAATAAGAGATAGAAATACTGCGATTATCCTATTCTCATGTAAGTAGAAACAACGGATCGGCACGTGCAATTCTAAACCTAACTAATATTATTACAAAAACGAAAGTAAGTTTGCTTGTTTTTTACGCTTTCACGCCAGATATACAGATAGACCGTGACCTTGGTAAGGACATAAGCTACTTATCATTCTGGATCGCAACCGAAGTCAACAACAGCTAGTCCTCACATATTTTTATATTCTAACCTATATATCTACCAAAAGAAAAACCCTAATATCAAACTACAAAGCCATTACTTACTTATTAAACGTCGAGTAAAGTTCACCCTGGAAAAATATAATTTTCATGGGTTCTACTATAAGTACATTATAACATTTTATGGACTTCAAAAGTCTGTTTTTTTATTAATCTCAAGTCAAGTAGCCATACATTTTTCGTGTTTTTTTGTGTAGTGTGTGTACTCTACGTCCACATTTATTAAAATCATTATTCTTACTCTTTTACCAATTAATATGGGGTCGGAAATATGTCTTTTTTTAAATACTTTTGTAGTAATCGTCATTTCGGTAATACAAGTACACGTCTTTTAAAACAAAGGCCCAAATTAATTACTAACCTACAAGACGTGCTTGACGAAACAAATGAGCATTGGTTAACTAAGCACAAATCCAAAGTAATTGGAAGTCATGTCGAGAGGCCCAGTCCCAACCGTGGGACGAAATGACAATCTATAGTTTTTGTTAGTAATTCTATGGAATCATTTGAACGATTATGAAGGTTATAAGTGTTATAATTAATAACATAAGTATCTACCAAGAATCTCATTAGGTACAAGAAGTTTAATTTCCGCATGTTTTTCATGAATTTCTAGTAGGTAAAACTGTTTTTATTAGTGCACTGAGGTCTTTATTTGAAAAAAGAACTGAGAAGTAATATCTATAAATTCAATTCATTATGCAATGATGGCATGGTTAAAATACATAGTTTTAAAGAAATGACAAATATTACTTATGAGAAATATCTACACTTGGGAGCAAATAAATCGAGCCACTTCCTTTTTCACGCATTATGGTTATTATTTTTGGTATTATGGAACGCATCGATTCGAAACATATATCGCCTAAAAGGGTATTTAATAACCTTTACAATGAGGGTAGTTAGTTGTCAAAATTTCATTTTAATTAAAGTTTAAAGGGTAGAATAAAATTATCGCATTTAATTTGCTTATGACATTTTTATTGTACTCTGTTAAGAAAAGATTAAATTTGAGGTTTTTGTTAATCATACCCATATTACTTGTTATTGTTGTCTTTATCTGTGTCTGTGTAATCAAAATAACCTGATAAAATGGATACTACACCGACGGAAGCTGCCCAAGTTGTAGCTTTACTTGAGGTTGGACACGGACAACGTGAAGTGGCACGCAGACTTCATTTGAGTCGTTCAAAGGTACAGCGGGTATACCGCAGGTATCTGGAGACTGGTGCTTTTGTTCGGCGACCTGGAACTTGCCGACCACGGGCAACAACAGAACGTGACGACCGCTTTATTGCAACCAATTCGTTGCGCAACCGTGGACTTAATGCTGTTCAGCTACAGCAAGCGTTACGTGACGTTCGAGGTGTCGCAATCAGTAGGTGGACAGTGAGACGAAGACTAAAGGAACGAAATTTAACATCACACAAACCAGCAACTGGCCCAAAATTGACTGTAGCTCATCGCCGATCTCGCTTGGAGTTTGCTCGAGAACACATTAATTGGACGTTAGAAGACTGGAGGTCAGTTTTGTTTTCTGACGAGTCAAGAATCTGTCTTTTTAGCAATGACGGGAGAAACCGAGTGTATAGACGTCCTGGTGAAAGATTTGCCCAATGTTGCATTCGAGAAACTGTGAGTTTTGGTGGTGGTTCTTGTATGGTGTGGGGAGGAATTTCTCTAGACGGAAAAACGGAACTTGTCTTCGTCGACCCCGCCAACGATGGCAGTGGTAGACGTGGATTAACAGCTGACCGATACATAACTGACATTCTTGAAGACCACGTAATGCCGTATGCTGGTTTTGTCGGAGAAAATTTCTTGTTTATGCGGAATACTTATCTGCGATCGGGATTCAACAAATGGTATGGCCGGCACGAAGTCCCGATTTGAACCCGATCGAACACCTATGGGACGAGCTAAAACAGAGAGTCCAAGCCAGGGTTCCCGCTGTTTCATCCATTCCCGAGCTTAAAGTCGCTGTGCTTGAAGAGTGGGAGAACATACCACAATATGTCATCGTAACTCTGATCAGATCGATGACTAATAGGCTACAAGAATGCATCAGGGCACGGGGGGGTAATACCAGTTATTAAGAATATTTTTTTTGCAATAATTTTGTTTTTTATTGTTTTTATGGACTGTTTTAGCCCTACTAAATTTTCTATCAAAATTACCATTTTTCTTGCAGAGCCAATAATTTATCATTCAATAAGGTTATTATTCAATAATTTACCCTCGTTGTTAAGGTTATTAACTTAACTTTTAGGCGATATATAGTTCGAATTGATACGTTCCATATTCCCAAAAATATTTACCATTTTACGTGAAAAAAGGTAGTGGCTCGATTTATTTGCTCCCAAGTGTATAATATAAATCTTATGGTCACGTGGGTAAGGTTTATGGACAGCGACACGCAAGAGTTTTTTTTTTTACAAATGACCATCAGACGTTGGTTGAGCAGCATCATAATTATTTTAACGACTAGGCAGGTTATGTGCAGTCACCATTAAGGCAACGATTGAACTTTTACGTCTAGTGAACCATTTTCTGAATCATCTTAAATGGCACTGAAACGCGACACGCAAGAGTTTTTTTTAACAAATGACCATCAGACATTGGTTGAGCAGCATCCCTAATTATTGTAACGACTAGGCAGGTTATGTGCAGTCACCATTTAGGCAACGATTGAATTTTTACGTCTAGTGATCCATTTTCTGCATCATCTTAAATGGCACTGTAACGTCAGAAGCTATGTGCACGGGTCCAATTGGTCGTTTCCTATAGAACCGGCAAAAAACTCCACGGTTTCTCATAAATAAGTAGGCCTTTTACTATCATGAATCGAGTTTAAGGCTAACCAGAGAAAACTTTTATTAAATGCCTATTTATACATTTAGTAATTGGTACCTGTACATACAGGAAGGTATAAAAACGACTGTACCTATCAAATTTTGCCTACGTTATAGGTACGAATCAAAATGAAGATGGGTAAGGTACACCACAATCAAAGCCCCAAAAAGGGCTGTTAACCAGGCAGATACAACTATTTTCCTTATTGAATACAAATTAAGGACAGTCGCTTTAGGTAAAATACTGAATTTGAGCCTGGACTTAATCAAAACAGAAAGGCGACCACTTTTTAAGTTGGGAAAATCTAGTCTGATGACAAGATATTGTATTTAAAAGTATTAATCGTAGATTTATGATCAAAGATTTATAAATCATTCAATAAAACTGAACCAAACTGACGCTCTAGGCATAATTTTGTCATTAGGTATAAAATAAATCAATGAAATGAAGTAGATATTCTTCAATAAATCACGATTTTCTAATAGTCGAGACAGTTTCAAGTGCGAGTTTCTTCTTTCTACAATAGCTACCGGCATTAGAAACTTGTCAGGTCACAAAATCAGTGTGTAAAATACAGGTTCAGGTATCAAGTCCATCGCCCTTGTCTAGACTTTAAGCTAGGTTTTAGTATTCAACATTTTTCATGAGAGTACGCCATCTACTATCGAATTGCAAAAACAAAGTTACGGCTACTCGCTACGAGATGGCAGCACCCGCAGCTAACTTCAGTAAGGCTGAATCTAAATTTCTGTGCTTGACTCTCGAAAAACTTGATGACAAGATAGCAACTCACAATCGCAACCAACTTCATATCATTACAATCAAATCTGAAAGATGGCGACAGGCGTGAAGTTCTACAACGTTGAAGTAAACGATTTTATTGCTAATAAACAGACAACTCAGCCGGAGTTGTCTGCAGAATGGCTTAAATTAGAAGAGCTGTACAACAAAAAGTGAGTATTGTGGCTTCTTACTGATATATTTCCTGTGATATCAAACTTGTAAAGTCACCGTGTCATTGGCCCTTCTTTCTCGAAAACAATGTTTTGCTTTAAAATCAGGTAATTAAACCTAATTGCTTCCTTTCAACCTCGTCAAGAGCATTTATTCCGTCTTGACAAATTATTTGTCCCCTCATCAAAAATAAAAAAAATCTGAAGAGAAACGCGGCAATTGGCATTGTTTCTCTATTTGTGTCCTGTTCCTGCCCGATTTCCTGTTGTAAACTCAGCTAATTAGTACTCTACTACGTCCTATCCTACACGAACGATAACTTATTACCTGTATTACGAACTACTGCCACTTTCCTTGCCTCTATTTATCAATAATTGTCTATGTCAACTTCAGCCAATAAACATATAAGTACATTTGTAACTGGACCAAAACAAATACAAAGTGGTCTTTTGTTCATCCCAAATTTGTGAATTTACTAAACCTACCCCATTTTCAGTCCACCTTTGTTAAGACCACCCTCAGACCTAGCCGCTATGGTCTATTCTCATTGCACTGCTGCTCTAAGATAACCCTCGGACCAAATGAATACCTCATAGTCATAGGTCACAACAATGTTTATTTTTCATCCACAGTGACCCTCTGATCCATTTGTGTCTTGTAAGATCATTGTGTCTCACCCAGAAACAAAATTGTAGTTTCTCATCACACTTATAACCTTAAATTTCAACTCATATTGAATTAACCCAAATAATATACTTGACAGCACAAATTAATATTAAATCAGACAATCCCTGAATAAACTTGACTCAAATATATACAACCATTGGCGATGGTTTGTTACTTACATAAAAAAGTGTGGAATTAATAACTTTCATCTAAATTCCAGTAGGGAGCAGTGGTGACCCGGTGGTAACAGTTGCAACAAGTTGTAGGTTCAAACCCAGTCAGTCGCTTTACTTTGTGTACATTATTTCATCACCACTGCTCCCGAAACGTTGAAAGAAAATAATGTAAGGAAACCAGCATATATCCTAGAGCCAACAGTTTGAAGACATATGACATCTACCAACCCACTCTGGGCCCGCATGGTAGCTTACAACCCACTCCCTCTCAGAGGAGGCCTGTGACTCAGCAGTGGGAAGGTAGGCTGATTTTGCTGTCTAAATTCGTAACATTCAATTTACTTTTTAAACCACTTTATTTATAGTTTAAGAACAAATAACAAAATGCACCCACCCTATTCAACTAAATACTTATAATTAAGGCACTTTATGAACTAGCAATTCGCCTTCATTCAATTTGCTAATGTTAATTTACTTACTGTTTCCAGACTATGGCACCAGTTGACGCTTCAAATCCAGGAGCTGGTGGAAAAGCCCTCCATGCAGACAGGAGACCACCTCATCACCCTCTACGCCAACTTTCTTAGCTTTTTTGAGAATAAGTAAGTAAATAAAGTCGAAAGCTGCATCAACATTATCAACAATTGTTTTACAACAACCTCACCTCTGTCAAATATTGTGTTTCACTGTTCCACTGCCATATCAGAGTACCTAGTGTTATTTTTTTGCATATGAAAGGTTCTAAAAAACAACAATATTGCCACATCCCCAACATACCATGATAAATGAAAGAATAATCTAGCTAGCATAGACTCAAATATCTAAATTTAAGATGTGTGGCTGATCTCATAGCTTTCAACATAAGGCATATTTCCAAAGTCAAATTAGTCTGATAAATATTTTTTTACTCACCATGTGAGGATGATGATGAGATGAGAATTGAATCAGGTGTCCAGCATTTTTTGAATACTGTAATAAATGTAGAATGGAAAAGGATACTGATAAATATAAAATCTTTATTTTTCAATGATCATTTGGAGGCTTAAACTGACCCCATTAACAAGGTTCTATAAAACCTGTTCTTACCCACATTTCTAACATCACAACCACTACTTTCAGAATAAACCCCCTATCCCTGGTGGAGATAGTCGCACACGTGATAAAGCAGTACACCAACAAGAAGGATGCCATCGCCTTCCTGGAGAAGATTGAGGTGAAAGTCAAGGCCAATGATGAAGCTCTCGCTCTTTGTAAGGTGAGAAGTTCAACCTATTAATTAACAATACGGACAAAATGGAGCCCCTCTTAAACACAAGTGTATTTTGTACCATTTCTTTCATCAAAAACGATTCAGCGGCAATAATCTTCAGAATAACTGGAAAAGAATGTCCATTGCTATGAAAAAGTTACTTATTTTTTCGTTTTTGTAATTTATTCCACATAAAATTCCTTATAAAACAATCGTGTTTTAAATAAGCAAACAAAATATTAACTTATGGATAGTTTCTTGACTGCCCGTTATCTATACTAATATTATAAAGAGGAAAGATTTGATTGTTTGTTTGTATTGAATAGGCTCCGAAACTACTGGACCAATTTTAAAAATTGTTATACCTTTATAAGCCGAAATTATGTCTGATGAACATAGGTAACTTTTTTTTTCTTCGAAATCCACTCGGACGAAGTCGCGGGCGAAGTGCTAGTGGTTCATAAAAGCATTATAACAGCCGTAAAAAGTTGCTCAACGAAGCCCAGAGTCAGTTGTTGGTTAATTTTACCTCCATGACCCATCATTGTGCTTATGACTGCATGTGTACCATAAGTGTGTCCTTCATCACACAATCCTCACCTTTAAAACATATTTTTTTAATCTTGGTGACCATTAATGACAATTATTTGGTGTTTTCAAAATAGATTTTCATGAAGTTTTTAAGGGTGAGGATTATGTGGTGAAAGACACCATGAGCACGTTTTGCGTGCCTCACATTGCACGCTGCGGTAAACAGCGATTTTTCGCACCAATAATCGATTCCCAGCAAATATTTGTTATTTTACTTCTAATCTAAATGAATGTTCGCTGATCTTGTCAATGAGATGGTACCGTAAAACCTGGCAACTATGCCCTAAAAATCAGTTTTTTTATGCACTAGTGGAGCTATTATTTTCGAAAGTGTTGTACCATACAATACTATTAGATCATATCTCGATAATTATTACTAGAAATATCCGGGACAATGTATCTGTGTTAGTAAAAATATCAATTTTATGTGTTGGGCAAAAATCATAGGCTTCTGACAACTTTGCCAACTTTGAATATTTCCGATATTATTTAATTTACCGTGTCATTATTTAAAAAATGATGGATTTATAAATACAGGGTAATGTAGTTTAGTATCAAATTAAGACATGAATAAACATAAATCTTGTCCTTCAAAATTGAGTGAGCAAAGTCCAGAACATTTTTCATAAAATAATGATCTTAATCCAGGGCTCACCATTGAAAAAATGCTACATTTTAATATTTAATTATAAACTTTTAAATGGGAAATATTTTTATTGGCTTTTAATAGCGTCGCGTAACGCGTTGATGACGGTTTGTGATTGGTCTTTGTACAACCTATATTTTCTAGCTTCTTTGGTGGGGTAGCAATAAAATACTGAAGCAAATTGTTTTGCATTTTTATAACTTAAGCGGATGATGATGTGATTTTTATTCTTGTGCGGTTTCTCTTTATTGTATTGCTTCTTAATCATTGAAACCCCTTAATTTCCAGGTTCTCCAAGGCCAGATCTACCTAGACCAGCTAAACGACCTTGACTCCACGGAAAAGATCATTGAACAGCTGGAGGGTACACTGGAGGACGCAGACGGTGTTACACCCGTGCACGGCAGGTTTTATAAATTGGCTTCTGAATATTACAGGTAAGAATTCAAATATTTTACATAATTCATCTTCGCCAACATCCTTAGGCAAAAGATACACTTGTACACAAAAACAGTGATATTCATAATATTAACACTAGAAATTAGGGCAAACTACCTCTGCATACGCAAAATACGCGCATTGACGTGGAGTTGCAAACACAACTCCGTATTACACACTACCTACTCCCTTTCAACGGCTTCATAAGGTTCATAACTCATTTGTTGGGCTTGGTATAACCTTTTATATCAAACAAACTTATAATGGTAAAAAAAAATTTCAAATCGGTTGTGTAGTTTCGGAGCCTATCCAATACAAAAACAATCAAATCTTTCCTCTTTATTATATTAGTATAGACTTCCCTGGTCTTTGCTAGATTTGCCTGCAGTCTTTCGCAGCTCGTCATCCCACCTGTCCGGAGGGCGTCCTACACTACGTTTGACGAGTCGCGGTCTCCACTCAAGAACTCGTTTACCCCAGCGGTTGTCGGTTCTTCGCGAGATATGGCCGGCCCACTGCCACTTCAGCTTGCTAATTCTTTGAGCTATGACGATAACTTTGGTTCTCTGTCGGATGTATTCGTTGCGAATCCTATCCTTCAGATTGACTCCGAGCATAGCTCTTTCCATAGCTCGCTTAGCGACTTTGAACTGGTGGACCAGTCCTATCGTGAGTGTCCACGTCTCAGCTCCGTAGGTCATGACGGGTAGGACGCACTGATTGAAAACTTTAGTTTTGCATTATGGATGACGAGAAGACTCGGCGTAGTTTCCCAAACGCTGCCCAGCCCAGCTGTATCCTCCTCTTGGCCTCCCTCTTAAAATTGTTTTTACCTAACTGTAGAATTTGCCCAAGGTAAGTGTACTCGGAAACAATTTCGAGAGGGTGGCCATGTACGACGACCGGTCCCGGATCAATGAAACCATTGATGATGTCTTTGGTTTTATCTAAATTCATGCCGAGACCGATGCGTCGCGAGGCTGAAGCTAGGCCGTCCAGCATCTGGTTCAGCTCCCCTAACGACTCCGCCATTAAGACTATGTCAACAGCGAATCGCAGGTGTGAGATGTAATCGCCGTTTATGTTAATGCCCTTACCTTTCCAGTCCAGCGTCTTAAACATATCTTCCAACGCGCTCGTGAACAGTTTCGGGGATAAGACATCCCCCTGTCTCACTCCTCTGCGCAGTTGGATGGGTTTGGACTGCTGGTTTGGACTTGGACACTCATGGTGGCGACGTCGTATAGACATCTCAGTACCTCGATATAACGACAGTCTACTTGGCATCGCTGTAAGGATTCCAGAACAGCCCAGGTTTCGACAGAGTCAAAGGCCTTCTCATAGTCCACAAAGGCCAGACACGGGCTGATTTTACTCTTCGGACTTCTGTATAATCTGCCTCACTGTGTGTATGTGGTCTATGGTGCCATATCCTCCGCGAAACCCGACCTGTTCCGGTGGCTGGAACTCATTGAGTCTCCTGGCGAGACGGTTCGTGACCACTCGTGAGAACAGCTTATAGACGTGGCTCAGGAGTGAGATGGGTCTGTAGTTTTTAAGGAGGACTTTATCTCCCTTCTTAAAAAAGAGCACCACCAAACTCCCGCTCCACGCCTTTGGAGTTCTCCCACTGTGAAGGACAGCGTTGAAGATGCTCTGTAGTTCCTGTATAACAGGAGCTCTACTAGCGTAGTCTTGACTGATGTATGGCAGTTCGTCGGTATAGTGTCGTGTCAGGGTGGCTCTGGAATCGTGGTCGTCTCGTTGGTAACGAGGGGCTTGTGTAGCGTATAATCAGCCATAGAAGTCCTCTATATCGGCGAATATCCCCGGCTTCGACAATACAGTCCTCCCGTCGTGCGTTTTAAGCTTCGTCAGGTAGCTCCTGCCAAGCTGCTGAGTGAATACTATGGACCCTCGGTTCTGCTCTATTGCCTCTTCAATGAGGCGTGTGTTGGAGCTCCGAAGGTCGCGCCGTACCATCTTCGCAATTCGCTTGTTCAGGTCTGACCGGTCTGACGAAGTCGCTTGGATGGTTTCCCATCTTTTTGCCAACAGCCTGAGTTCTCATCCGAGAGTTTGGATTTTCTGCCAGTGCGCTGCTTTTGGCAGAACTTGATGCCCTCGTCTCTCAACGTTTCGACCAGATTTTGTAGGGTCTCGTCGGCGTCACCAGTGGGATCCAAGGCAACGAATCTATTCCCGAGAGCCTGCTGGAACTTCTCGGTGCCGGCCATGATCTGGATTGGCTTAGGTCGGAGCGTGGACTTCAACAGACGGTTTCTTTCCAGCTTTAAGTTGATATTCAGAGAGCCTCGGAGCAGTCGGTGATCAGATCTGGTATTGAACCTGTTGATCACTGAGACATCTCTGAATATGTGCTTGCCATCCGTCATGATGAAGTCGGTCTCATTTTTTGTCAGTGTCGAGACTTCGCCACGTCAACTTCCTTTGGGGCCGTTTCTTAAAGAAGGAGTTCATTAAGAACAGCCCCTCCTTCTCAAGGAAGTTGACAAGCGTTTGCCTCCTGTGATTCCTAACTCCATAACCATGCGGGCCTATTCGGGATTCGTTGCCAGTCCGGGTTCCTACCTTGCCGTTAAAGTACCCCATAACAACGTTGAAGTGAGCCTTAGTGGTGTTGTGCAAGGCTTTGGATATGCCTTCATACATATCCTCCACTTCATCATCCGAGTGTGCCGAGGTCGGTGCGTAGACCTGAATTACCTTCATGCTATACCGCTTGGACAGCCGAAGGATCAGGTACGCTACCCTGTTCTACACACTGGAGATTTCTTCAACGTTGTTAGTGAGAGCCTTATTAACGAGAAAACCTACGCCACCCTGGGATTTTTTATCGCCCTGGCGAAAGTAGAGAAGATGACCCGAGTCTAGGGTTACAGTGTCCTGCCCCTCTCTACGGACTTCACATAACCCCAGAACATGCCATTTAATGTTCTCTAACTCCACTTCCAACTGCGCTAGATGACGGTCGAGTCTCAGAGTTCGTCCGTTATACGTCGCCAGGATCAATTTTTTGTGTAATGAATGGTAGCCTACCGTAGCCCGGGGATTCCTAGAACCCCCTGCCCCGCCGTTACCATGGCCAGGAATAGCGAGGCGGCCGGGAACTGGGGGCCTTTTTTTGGCTTCAATATTCATTGAGGGGTAATGTCCATAATCCCCACGCTGGGCATGCGGGTTGGGGATCGCAGTTTGGTGATGGAATTGCTCTGCAGGGGGGCGCTGCTGCCCGCCCCCCGGTGTATGCCCCTTAGTCGCCTCTTACGACGCCCACGGGAAGAGTTGGGGTAGTGCAATTCTAGGCCGGCACCACACGGCACGGGCCGGCACCACACGGCACGGGCCGGCACCACATATACCTTTTAATATGTTTAGAGCTAAAGTAAAATCCAAGCTTTGTACAAAGGTATACTGTTCTATCAACAACTACTTAAACAATAAGAATAGTTGGTTGCTGTGATTAACTCAAGACAATGTTTATTTTCTTTCTCCAGAATTTGCTTACCTACTGACAGGTTATATGATTTCAATGTTGTTTTTAATGAGATGTATTACAATATGTGGTTAGCTAGCGACCTCGACAATTGATCATATTATTCTTGCCTGAGCAACCGGCAGCAAGTTCGTCATGCTCCCTTAGTTGTCACTGCTTGCGGTAGCGTCGGGGGTCGGGTTGCCTCCGTCGAAATGTGGGTGTACTTTATGTACACCTCTGTCTTACACTTCTGGGATAAAAGGCGTGATGTTATGTTGAATGAATTAAATGCACCGACCCTAGCGTAGTTTGAATAGACTCGATTAATCGAATGAACCCCAAGGTTTGCACTAGCCCCTGAAGCCTCATGCTTCATGGTGCTACAAAGACCATTGCATACCAAGGAATTGTCCGGGGGGCGCTTTAATAGTAGGGAGGACGTGCCCTTAGGATAGGAAGGAGTGTGAGCCAATCGAGTAATGCACCCTAAAATAAGCATTGGACTAGTGTAGAGACTGAATAATATCTTCGTCTGAGGTCTCGCTACTATCCGTTTCAGGTTTCTTGTATATCTTGCTAGCAGACTTTTTGATCTTATCTCGTTCTTCAGCCATGTCCATCCAGAAGTTGATTTCCTTGTCGAAGTAAGTCATGTCTGGATTTGGCCTTGTACTGCATTGCTTGATTGCATTGAAAACACTATCTTTGGGTGCACTTAAAGTCGAACCAAGTCGTCCTTTTGGAATAGATGCCTTGAAAAATAATTGATTTCCAGAGTCCGCGGCCCCATGTCGCGCTACTACCGCTCAGCATTACGCTACGTCGGCTGCGCGGGCGGCGGCGCCGAGCTCGAGCCCTCCGAGCGCCGCGCACTAGCGCTGCGGCTCGCGCTCGCGGCCGTCCTCGCGCCCAACGTCTACGACCTGGGAGAACTGGTGAGTGCAGTAACTAACTTGTGGGTGTAAGTGCATTATCAAAACAAATTAACTACTGCTATAATTGTTACCGAATAAAACCCATTTCTCGAAAAGTATTGGCTTAAATAAATAAGTCACTTAAGCTAGGATTTCCTAGATCAGCGGTGACCGCAACATGCGGCCGTATTGTCCAAATACCGAGTGTTTTGACACATCAAATACTGGTGAAAAAGACAGATTTTCATGACGTCCATTATAAATGTGACAGAAACGCTCTTCTTGGAAATCGTACCATTAGAATTATCATATTATTTTAAGTATGGGATCCAACGGTACAACTCTAGATCTCGCGTACTGAAAAACAGGCTAGTGTGAGTGTTTTTTAACCATCCCGACTTAACGCGCTCCAATTTCTAAGGGCCAATTTGAAAAATGATTTTTGAATTTAATAGCCCAATTCTTGAGGAAAGCTATATTGCATCACGCTAAAACCCTTAAAAGGCGAGCAAAAACAAAACATGTTACAAAGAACGCTTAAACGAAGTAATACCACGGGTAAGCTATGTGACGGGGTGGGTCGGGTGAACAAGAAATTGGACACACACACTTTTACACGTCAATCATATTTTAATGACTAGATGAGATCGGCGTTTCCTAACTAACTACTCTGAGAAGAAAGGCCGTAACATACTCAAAAGTCACAGTCTATTTTAAAATCCAGACATAATCTTGGTCAGATCATGTGAAGACCATGTTAATTGGTGTCTGAAATGGTCTTTTGAGGAAAGAACGACGCAGAATGAATGCACAGTGACAGTCATTTGTCAATAATCATGCAGCGCGAAACATGGAAGTTTATTATTAAAACGTATACGTTGACATTTAACGAGCCACCTATTTTATTGAGCCTGGTAGTAGGAACAACAAATCTGTGTATAATATCCGATGTCTAATTAAAACGCAACAAATATGTGTGTATACACAAATAAGTCATTAATTCTTATATTAAAAACTATCTTCTCATCACAAATTTATGTACCCCGACCACGCCGCCGCGTCGCATCACCTGCCCGCTCTGTCACTTTGTTTTCGCTTACTGTTCTTTGACTTTTTTTCTTTTTGTTCGGCTCCTAAGGGTAATTAGCGTGATGTTACATCGCCTACAGCATTCCTCAAGAATTGGACTATCAAATGCCTTTTTTTTTGTTGCAAATCCGACCGGTTGTTCCAGATATTACCTCAAACTTACCTTCTTTATAACATTAGTGTAGACGGATTCTCAAGAATAATACTCAGCTCAGAGGTCCTAGTGCGAGTTTCTTTTAACCATTTCGACTTTACGCATCGACCGCGTTCGGCGCTCCGATTGGCCCTTCGCCATTCGAAAGTTCGATGCGTAGATGCGTAAGCCGAACGCGTTCGATGCGTAAATTCGAAACGGTTAAAATAAACTCACTAGGACCACAGGTTAAAAACTCGTTCGAGATTCCCACGAGATGGGATCCCGAAAAAAGGCTCGAGATCTCGGGTCATTCAGATGTGATGTAATATTTATCCCAATGTCGTGACCCACAGCTAGCCCACCCGATCCTAGAGTCCCTGCACGGCACCCCGGACGCGTGGGCGTGCGACCTGGTGCGCGCCGTGGCCTCGGGAGACGTGGCGCTGTTTGAGAAGGTCAAGGCCTCTGCCCACCACCCTGATCTACAGCGGACTGATAGGCAGCTGCGGCAGAAGATTGCTATACTGTGTCTGATGGAGGTGAGGAACTGTTTATAATAATGTTTGAAAACAGTTTGGATTTATTAAAATATTTGGGCAAAAATTATTAAAACTAAAACGAACACCAACATTTTCAATCCGCGAGGCTTAAGATGAGCTTTGCATTTGTGTAAGTGATTACGCGAGGGACGCACAGCGCCTCAGGCAGATTGGCCGATTGCCATGCAAAAGACGCGTCGCTTTGTGCACCAAGCGCCTTGTAACCCGCGAAATTCAAATTTCCTAACGTTTTGTGCAACTTGAAGTGCCAGCTTGTAATTATGTTGAACAAAATATGATTCGCGACCGTAACAAGTGTGTGTTTACTGAATTATCATCAATTAAATCACCCATACAAGCCCCTAAGTTCAAATTATACGCCATAGAATGTCTATTAAAATCGAGAAAATTTGAATTTTGCGGAATACCTTAGGTCATTACCCATTGATTTAACTTTAATGCGCAGGCGCAAAAACCGATTTTCTCTTTCTTTTGTTGCCATTTTTTTTCTATTTCAAACTATATTTTTTACACAATTGTTCACAGATGGCCTTCAACCGTACCTCAGCCCAACGCAAGCTGACCTTCGCTGAGATTGCTCGTGAAGCGAGAGTGCCCATAGATGAGGTGGAACTACTAGTTATGAAGGCTCTAGCCGAGAAACTCATCAGGGGTCATATTGATCAGGTAAGCAAGATAGGCAGTCGCTCCTTGTAATGTACTGATATTCAGCTGTATCCGGTTAGATTGGAAACCGACTGCAAAATAGTTGTGGAAAGGCTACGCAAACTATGTGGCTTAGGCCTTGCCAAGTATTGGTAATATTGCCAGACGTATGGAATATTGCGAAGTGCGGGGATTATTACCAACATGCCGCGAGCTTCGCTGAGATTGCTCGTGAAGCCGGAGTGCCCATAGATGAGGTGGAACTACTAGTTATGAAGACAAGCTGAAAAACTCATCGGGGTGACATTGATCAGGTAAAATATTTGTAGATTCAAAGCTCTATCTGGGCTTCTTCCCTCTATGCATGGTAAAACACCCATCACATAGCCGTCAACTACGCATTCTGTAAATCAAACTAAAGTAACTTTGCACAAAAAATGCTGGGAAACGAATTTTTATCTTTGGTTTGAAAATTTGCTGTTTGCGGTAGTGCGCAACGTAATGCACGCGAAACATTGTGCTTATGGGTGCATGTAACGGTACAGGGGGCGTGGGGGTGTTATAACATAAAACTTTTCAGTAAAGGTTGGAATTTTGACCTTCAATATCTCTGTAACCAGAAGGTTACCAGCCATGATCCAGTACAAAAAAAAAAATACAGTCCAAGTGATTCTCGTTAAGTGTCTTTTTACTTCCGTTATGTATGATGTTACAAAGACTCGGCCGCAGGCGTAGTAGCCGCTCGCTCGCCATTTTTTTTTTGTAGCGAAACCCCGCGATTGCACCTATACATGGGCACGGGCAGAATTATTGACAGGGGATTGCATCTTCAGCTCCACGAAGCGAGCTCGCAAGTGTTTACACTTCACCTTGGATATGTTTTAGTGAAATATCGTCACATGCAAAGAGTAACTTTGTCGACTTATGCAAAAAAGCTTATCACTGAAGAGAAGAGAATGTATGATGCAAGAGCGTGCGAAACGAGTTCGAAATTTTTAGCATCCCGGCTATGGTAGATTTGATTTTCTGTAGACCAGTCATACAGAAATAGGAGTTAGACACTTTGTCAACTTATGCTGAAAAACTCGAGCATTAAGAGTTTGTAGATTACAAGTACGAGCGGAGCGCGAAGCTTGAACATTTTGGGATCCCGTCTCTAGTATTATATTAGGCGTTTACTGATATTTTTTATGTGTGAACGTTTTTGTACCTATATTTTGTTGAACCCCCTGGGTTTCAAATGCACAGACGCCTAGAGAAGAAGTATACTAGTGACCTTCTATAAAAACAAATGGGATGTCCGGGATTGAGTCCGGGAAAAATTTCGGTGACTCAAACTCACATCGCATACCCTTAAGATCTGGGAAAGAGTCCTGAGTGAATGCTTAAAAAATCAAACTGTTATAACAGAAAACCAGTATGGCTTAACAGCTGGCAAAGGAACCACAGATGCTATTCACGCTAATTGAGTAGTCATGGAGAAAGCTCGAGAAAACAAACAAAATGCATGGTTGGTGCTTATCGACCTGGATAAGGCGTTTGATCGAGTACCAAGATCAATAATTTGGCAGGCTCTATGGGCACATGGAGTAGCTGAATGTATGTAAGACTTATAACAGACATGTACAACAACTTCCAAACTTGCGTCAGAACCCCTGCGTTTCAATTCGTCCAAAAGTTTTGATAACAAAGTTGGCGTTCATCAAGGTAATGCCCTTAGTCCCTTACTGTTTAACATCGTCATGAATTACCACAGCAAAAATTCAATAACTCAACACCGTGACACCTTTACGCTGATGATGTAGTCATCACATATATGTCTATCTCTATGCCATATGATCTGTAAAATAAAAAATTACATGAATATTTACTTACTCCTATTAAATAGTTATACGAGGGCTGCACTAAAAGTATCGGGAATGGAATATTTCCACTGTTCCTGTCATATTAAAATCTTTTTAATTGAAAACTCCTTGGTTTTAAAAATCGAATATCATTTTTTTTTTTTTTATCTCGTTCTTGTCACAAGGTTTGTCAAACTTGTTTAGTCGTTGAGAAAATGGAATTGACTCGAGAAAATTCAAGAGCGATGATTTATTACGACTTTCGAAGTGGTTTAACTCAAAAGCAGTGTGTTGACCGGATGATTTCTGCATTTGGTGATGAAGCCCCATCCAAAACCACAATTTATCGCTGGTTTGCTGAATTTCAACGTGGACGTGTCAAGCTCAGTGATGATCCCCGTCAAGGTCGTCCAAAAACTGCAGTCACCCAAGAAAACGTTGATGCTGTGCGTAAGCTGATTGAGGAAGATCGACATGTGACATACCGCGAAATTCAGGCAACTTTAGACATTGGCATGAGTCAAATACAAATAATCTTGCATGAACAATTAGGTGTAAAAAAGTTGTTTTCCCGATGGATACCGCATTCGCTCTGTGAAGAGCAAAAAGCGGCTCGCGTTACTTGGTGCATCAGAACTCTCGAAAGATTCCACGCAGGATCCTCAAATGATGTATACAACATCGTATCAGGTGACGTATCCTGGATATACGCGTACGAACCCGAAACAAAAAACCAGTCACGAGTTTGTGCTTTAAAAAGCTTCGAGGTTTTCAGGACTTATTTGTGATTCAAAGAATTTGAAATGGCTAAAGGTATCTGGTTGTATTTGGGTAACATTATCTGGTTTGGATTGTTTTTTTCAGTGACTTGTTACACATTTGGAATAATCGACGCCGTTTGCATCAAAAGGTGACCCGCATTTGCGTAAGCCATTTTTGATCGAGTTGGGGTCCAATTGTATGAGAGATTTATGTAGAAGCGGGCAGAAATTTTCTTTGCGTAGTTTTAGGAAATAGTTATCATTGCGCCAGCCATAAACTGATTTCTTCCATATCATCTTAAGAGCAGGGCGACGTCTGAATTGTCCATACAAACGTAATACCTAAACCATTTGCAATTTAAGCATATATGTTGCTTATATTCGGATTAAGACAGTGTTTATCTAGGTTCCTACATCATTTTTTTTCCAAATTACTTACGTAAAATGAAGTTTAAGCTAATTGCATTTCGCACTTTTTACAGCGTAAATGACATGTTTTCTTATTGTTTTTTCTCTACTATAAACAACAATATCTGTAATGTTGCTGTATTAGAAACATAGCTTATACTATCTAGTTGCAAATAGTCGAAAAAAAAAGAAAAAAGATTAAGTTTTCATTCATTATTTTTGGTATTACGGAACACATAAAAAATTATCACAATTTTTGAATAGCTAGTAGTGCTATCGCGTCAAGCAAATGTCAATGTGTGCGTGGTCGTACTGCTCAGGGTGTGTATCGCTCGATCAAGTAAACATATTACCGTAACGTTTTTTGTCAGTGTTAGACGATTACTTTATTGTCCTGGGCGTGCGTATTTATTAGCTTTCTGAATTGTATTGTAATATTACTGACACTATTGACTTATAGATGCTGTGAACTTGGATTTAGATTTGCCTTATAGTTGGTATCGAGTACCTAACCTAACCATTCTTACGAACTTTAGTTTTGATTGCGGACTTATTCTAAGTCCGTAAGACTTATTATTTACGATATCTTTTTTTGATTTGGTTTGGTTGCCGATATGGACTCCGAACGTTGGGATGTATTAACAGTTAGTATTACCCAATTACATATTATAAGTTACCTACCTTATTAGTTACTATGGGTTTTGCATAGACACCCCCAAGGAATAAGTCGGTAATCTATTTTTTTTGTTTTTTTTTTATATGTATCTTTTCAAGGAGTCGAAGTATTGCGTTCATTGATACATAAATAATACAATTACGATGTCAACATTAATTTATGTGTGAGAAATACTTTGCAATTTAAGAAAATAAATATTACTATTAAAAAAAACACACATCATTCAGTAAATTTGATAAAAATGTTCGATTCGTAACATGACAATACGGACTTTTCTAACGTTATTTCTTACTAGCTTCCGCCCGCGACTTCACCCATGTGGAGTGTTGATGAAAAGTAGCCTGTACATTAGACAACTTTCACCAGGCTTCAAACACAGTTCAGCGGATTAGCCGTGAAACACAGCCCCGCTCTGCGCGCGTTGTCCGCCGTTCGGATAGTGGTAACTTTTGAAAAATCCGTCCAAATTAATAAGTGTAAAAGACAAAGTTTATCTACATCAAACACCAAAAGCGATAAAGGTATTAATTTTGATGAGAATTAAATAGATACTCTAAAATGTGTATTGTAAAAACAAAAAAGCAATTCATTTATGGCTCACTATTTTGACTATAATAGTTTCCACATAAAATGAAGATGTATGCTGTCGCGAGCTTTTATTTAGAATTGTTTATGACAAACAATCCCACGATACATTATCATCGTGTACTACGTCTACATGAACACGATACTCCTTAGGCAGCGAACGACAAGATAGCTCTCAGAGGGCTAGATTTTTTCCGACTTACTTTATACTTATCATTATATTATGTACAAATCACACAATCTTTGATGTACAAGATATATTACTGTAAAGTTTCTTGGTTTGAGTTTCACACTCCTAATAGTGTGAAACTCAAACCAAGAAACTTACCTTAACTTAACTACCTAAGTATATTTTGTATAAATTAGTATTTACATACCTTTGGTAGGTATATACCAATGAAGCGTCGTTATTTCCGTTTGTTTAGACCATGTTCGCACGGAGGAAAATATCATGCTCCGGGATTTTATCGCGCACTGCATTTTCAACTCTATGTGTTAAACCGCGGATTGAGAATCTAGCAGAGTGCTACCCAGCGCGTCGACTAAACACTGTTGGATTTTCAACTCTCGGTGCTAAGCTGTGCGTTGAAGATCCAGTGCGCGAAACAATCTCGCCGCGATATTTTACGGCGTAGGGAATTATCTCAAGGACACTGAGGACCTAGACAAAGTAACATTCGTAACATTCGATTACCGATGACGCTAGTAGAAAAGCCAAAAAATGAATGGGGTTGACATAAGTCAATATCATACGTAACTGGTGAACGTTTTTTTGCAAGTTTGTGTACGCATAACATGACTTTGAGAGTGAGGGTATAGGCCGTATAGGGAGTGCACCTGTGTCTGCGCACACACTTGTGCGCTTTACTATATTGTGATCGAAATCGGTAAGGACCAGGAAGACATTATTATTATTATATTTTTGCTGGACGTAACCAGGTTTCATACAATACCCCTGAAATGATGAATATTGATGCCTCAATAATCAGTTTGTCTAAATTGAGTAGATATTACCTATATTATAATGGCTGAATAGTATAAATGATATTCATATTCATTAAATTAGCTATAGCACAAACATAACCATTCTGTATCGAGCTCAATACTAAAACATTTAGTAATGTGTCGCATTTACTTTGCTTGCAAGGATTTTAATGTTATTTTAATTGTATAATAAAACTTCTTGCCGCTAGAATACGGTTGATTATTATCTTATGCACGGTACTACAGATAAAAAGTAAAATCATATAAATCAGAGTGTTTAGTGTGGATCTTTGACACTCCTACTACCATAATTGTATTATTCGTTTAGTCGATAATGTATGGTCACCTGTATCAAGTTTCTAAATTTTAATTTTTTTATATAGATATATTTATTTATTTATATATACTTTATTGTACACCACAAATTACATAACAAAAAAAAAATATCATACTAAAAACATACAATGGGCGGCCTTATCGCTTTCTGCGATCTCTTCCAGGCAACCTTAGAATGGACAGTGATTTGTCTGGACATAAAATGGGGCTGTCAGTGGTGCAAGAAATAAATATGCATTAAACTAAAACAGATACACAGATATATACATATTAACATATCCTAAGGAATAGATACATAAATACATACATATATGCGAAATATAAGAAACGTAAATAAATGATAATTACAGTTTACGAAAGCAAGATCACAACGACAAGTAATGATCCTTCACAAGTCTTTTAAACGCAAATAACGACTGCGCGCGTTTTATTTCGACAGGCAGTGCATTTCACAGACGAACGGCCTGGACAGTAAAAGATTTGTCGAGGAAAATTGTGGAGTGCTTAGGCATTTTAAGCTTTAAGTTATCCGATGATCTTAAAAATTTCGTATGGGAGTCGCAAAGAAACTGGAAACGTTTCTTGAGATAGTTGGGAGTGGAAGGGGAAAAGAGCACATTATACACCAGTGAAAGAATGTGAGCATTACGGCGAAGGCGAATTGGTAACCACTTGAGCTTCACACGAAATTCAGAAACATGGTCATATTTGCGCAAGCCAAATATAAATCTTAAACAAAAATTTTGAAGCCGCTCAAGTTTATCGAGTTGGTCTTGGGTAAGGTCAAGATAGCTGGCATCAGCATAGTCAAGGATGGGTAAAAGAAGCGATTGTGCAAGCGCAATCTTGGTAGCAGTCGGCAGAAAATTACGCAATCTCTTCAAAGATGCAGCGGATGCAAATAGCTTGCGGCTAACTTCCTGTAGCTGGGCAGTCCAAGAGAAGTTCTTATCAATGAATATCCCTAAGTTTTTAACTTTCTCACTGAGGGGAACAACTGAGTTGTCAAATGAAACTTGAGGAAGAGTCGTCGTATAGATAAATCAATAATAACAATGATATTTATGAAGTAAGAACACATCAAAATAAATGTTTATACAAAATCCTTATTATTTATTGTTATTATTTTTAGCACAGAATGCTATTATTTATATGTACGCTTATTTATTTATATGTACCTAGAATATTTGTCTTTTATTTTGCATAACACTTTATTATTTGTCCTGTATTCGTTATTGCTTAGAGAGCAGTGGTGGCCCAGTGGTAACGGCCGCGACTTACGAGTTGTAGGTTCGAACCCAGACAGGCGCTTTACTTTGTGTAATTTATTTCATCACCACTGCTCTCAAAACTTAGTTTTTAAAGTGAGGACCATGGGAATAAATAATCTTATACCGGTTTAAAATGAATAAAGACAATTATAATAAAATATCCCTATAATTTATATTTACACGTCGTCGGCCGGTTCCCCTCAAAGACCGCGCGCGATGACGATGTATAGGTGTCATAAGTAATTTATTCAAGAACACCGACAGCTTATAGGTCCATTTAGGAAAGGTATGTATGACATATCTGCTAGATTTTCTCTACAAGGCCTAGATCTCGAAATATTCTTATATGTTGAGATACCGGCATTGTAAAGAAATTTCCAAAAAACGCACTACTAGTCTGTAGATTTACAAACGATTCTCGAAAGTAGTCAACAAAAATAAAGAAAATCATGAACATAACCAATTACTAATAGATAGAAATATCTTCAGAGTCGTTCTGAATGAAAGGAAGGTACAGTTAGTACAGTACAGCTCATAATAGCTATCTCTCTACTCACACAGTCACACACACACGGCTGCGCACCGCGTCCCTCGCTCCCTTCTTTTGTCAAACAGAGATAGCAATATTCCGAATCCAGCCTCGAATTCCTATTACGTGCGTAGTTCGCCGGCCCCTTAAGAGGACGAAAAACAGCCACATCAATCGGTTGGTTTTAGATGAGTCGCATTAGGATTTTGTGTATGTTCTCTTCAAGACAGAAATCGCTTAGTTAGCAGCGTCGTGTGTGAGCTATGTCCATCTAAGAAATAAAAATTGGGATTTCAATATTAGCTTTTACAATCCAGGGATAGATGACATTTGCCATGTACTCCTAGCCTAGAATCAATTCCATTTAAATGTAAGTGTTGTCGTTCCTAAGTGCCTATTTGAAATACATGCTTTGACTTTGACTCATAAAATGACTCCTGTCATTCAACCCTTTGGCGTAAATCCTTATCCCCAGTCCTTCGATGTAGTTTTTGAAATTTTGTGAGATATATGGATTTCAGCTTGAACAACACCATCGGAGGTGCCAACTCACCTTCTGCGTTTGCCGTAACCAATACGGTCACGCAATCTTTTTCACCGCTGGGAATAACGTTGTAAATGTTTTTTGAGCCTCGTTTTGCCAATACCCTGTTAACAGAAGGTGACAAAAAAAGGCGCTTTCATCGCAAGGAAAAACGCCACTTGGATTTCTAATTCCTTCTTCGAGATGTGCAATTATAAAATAATCTTCCACTTCTTAAAACCATTCTCTTAAGTTGCTTTCTTTGATTAATGTTACTTCTGTATTGTTAGCTGTAAGCCAACCAAACACAATTCAAATTCAAATTCAAAAATCATTTATTTCAATCCATTTGGATCATAACTTGGACACATTATAAAAAATCTAAATTGCAATTAATATAAAAATAACTAAAATAAAATGTCAAAATAAATTAAATTAAATTAAAAATAGCAATACCAAATAAAAAAATTAAAATTATTATTATTTACTTATTACGCCTGCCTCTGAGTCATTTGTTTGTTTGTCATTACATTAATCATATAACAGTGGTTAATGTAATGACAATCAAACCTGTTCGCATAAACGCTCAGGATGGTGTTGGAGGTGGTCCGGAGCCTGCGCCCAAGAGATGTGCACCGCTTTCGCATCGTCGTGTAGAAACTGTCGACACGGGCATCGGCGAACATCCCTGAGGCGCTGCAGTGCCGGGGCAGCCCCAACAACACCCTGAACGCATTGTTGTACTGAACACGGAGTGCGTTGTACCGCTTCTGGATATATGACCCCCACAGGCTGGCTGTGTACAGGGACGTACAAAACGCTCTGAAAAGAGTTATTTTGACAGCCCCCGAGCAAAAAACGAACCTGCGGGCGATCATATTGGCCCTCACAGACAACGCCCTCCGCTCCCTATCGATGTCTGCATCGTCCCTCAGGTCAAAGGTAACGAAATGCCCGAGGTATTTAAACTGATTTGTTTAGGTTGACACCGTTTAACCTAATAGGTGGAACAGAATCCGGGCAGCTCCGACCCCTGGCCCGAAAGACCATGCATTCACTCTTTTTTGCATTATATAGCAAACCGTGATCCTGTGCGTAACGCTCGCAGATGCCCAATAACTTGGACAAACCACACACCGAGGCGCTCAGCAGCACCATGTCGTCCGCACAACTAATATTGTTGACACAAACCCCGTCAATATGGCAGCCGACACGAGTGCTGCTGAGCTCCACTATCAGTGCGTTCACGTACAGGTTGAAGAGCTTCGGCGAGGTCAGCCCTCCCTGCCTCACCCCGCACTCCAACCTGTACGGCTCCGACAGAGTACTCGACCATCGAACGACGTTGACCTGGTTAAGATACCAGTATTTGAAAATGTCTATAAGTTCGAGGGGCATTGAGATGTTATTTAATTTTTGCCATAAGATGTCATAGTTAACCAGGTCGAATGCCTTCGTGAGGTCGAGGAAACAGGCATAAATAGGTGTGCTCCTATCGGAGTAGTACCTGACAGTTTGCTTCAAACACAAAATAGCTGACTCAGTAGACAGTCCCGGTTTAAAACCAAATTGGTTGTCATGAGTGTTTAAATACCGGTCAAGCCGTGTATTAAGCAAACTGTCAAGAATCTTAGCAAGCACTGTAGCTAGTGAGATTGGCCTGTAGTTGCTCGTGTCGCTTAGGTCACCGGTTTTACTCTTCACAATTGGCACCACCACGGTCCTCATCATCTCTACTGGTAAGTACGCATGTCCTATACAAAATGTATATAACATGGCCAGAACTCTAGGCAGGTGGACGCCGGCATGCTTTAGATGCTCAATGCTCAAGCTGTCATGGCCAGGAGACTTTCCACGCGACATTGACTTTATAACTCCTCTAACATCCTTTGCTGTGAAAATGGTGTTTATCTCCTGTCCATTTGAGCCTTCCACACTGAATGACCGTGATAATCCCAATGGCGACTTCACCATAAAGTGATCCTTAAATATTTCCGCGATACATTTCGGTTCACTCAACCCGTTGACGCTCACGGGTAAGCCTGGTTTATTATTTAGCTTACCAGTGGTTTTCCAGAAGTTACGAAAGTCATGTTTCGAATGGTGAGAAGCGAGGATATCCATCTTTATCTGCTCCCTATTATTTTGGCACCACTTTAGGCGCGATTTAAAGATTCTACGACTCTCCCGCATCTCCTCCCAAACACGTCCTTGACTCGGTTTACCCCACTGCACCCATTCTATAAATTTACACCGAGCTACCCCGTGAGCGTCACGCACATGCTTGTTCCATCCGATCACCGGCTGTTTTCTTCTCGGTTTAACAATTGTACGACTCTCAGAGGCGGCTTTACACAACGCATTAACAATGTTATGATACATACTGTCAATCACACGCATGTGGTCTCGGTTATCACAACGTTTACCACTGCATTTACTGAAATCAGGCGGAAAATCTATTTCTTTTAAGCTATCATTACATAATTTACTATATACATCTATTTGTTCGAGGTTTCTCTCACCCCATTTTATTTTATTACATTCAGTTCTTTCTTGCAAAATCTTTGGTTCTACATCACTTATATTACATTTAATAATGAGTGGCAAGTGGTCAGACCACACTGGATCATACTTGATGTGTGTATCAACTATAGTTTGAAAAGCCGACTCAGTTACAACACAGTGGTCTAACCATCTTAGCGCCCCATTAGCGTCACTTATAAAACTATATGTGTCTGACAATAAACCTAAATTAATTATATCGGCACATTTCCAATCCAAATCATTACAAAAATTCAATAGTTCATAAAAGAATTGCTCACCCGGGTGGGCGTTAAAGTCACCGAGCATGTAAACACACTCAGTACCTTCATTGCCCACTATAGCGCTCAGCGTTCCCAAACAATCCGTAAACTCGACTAGATTCACCGCGTTATCAGTTGGCATGTACACACTGAACACTAAGAACGACCTTTGCCCTATAACAACTTTAATACCGCACACTCGCGTATTATCACATCGCACTACAGTAACATTACTAAAGATTTTCTTATTCCATAACAGTGCAACTCCACCCCACGGTCGTCCTGAGATCATCCCCTTTGACGTGTCCATGGGCGAAACACCCGTATAAGCGAAGTCATCATCTATACAGCTCAGGAAATTAATGTCGTGCGGCAGTAGCCAATGTTCTTGCAAGGCAACTATGTGGGATGTTCGACATAACTGCCGCACATCATCCAATGAGCGCTTCACATTCTTACAGTTGAAACTTACAAAGCTGTATAATTCATTACTCTCCATATTTATTTTGCTTTTTGATCGGCTGACACAGCGTAATTACTGTTCGTACTCCTCTGTCGAAAATTTATAAATCGTCTAAATATGACCCCTTCTGGCCATAAATTACTATCTAAGAATATAGCTAGCTTAAGTTTCGATACAAAAAACTTAAAAGCTTTATGAACGTTCTTTTGTTTTATTTCAATTTCTTCCAAAGTTATCACTTCCTTCGTCTTTTTGTATACATAGTTAATTATGTGTTTATCTGTCATATCCATATGAATCTTTGTTATAAATATCGGAACTTTTTTGTCAGCGGCTTTGAAGCCCCCTTCCATATCTCTCGAAATTCCGGATTTTCCATTATAACGGTAATTAAATTTCTTGCGCCTCGATACGGTCTTCCAGCCTTCATTATCGTTCAGTTCAGATTCTCTTTTCTCAGGTGTTATTATGCCGTTATCGGCGCACTTGCCGGCCGACGTAGCAGGTAGCGGTGACGTCACCTCGGCTCGCCGCTCCACATTGCTCGCCATTGTATTATCGCCTCCATTCAATACCGGTGACCGTTGTCTTGACACATCTGATTTACGTACATTTTGTTTCACGTTTACCCTCATTTCTCTGTATTCTTGTAAAATATCACCAGAACTGTCTTTCTGGTTTTCTACCGACTCATTTAAATTGGAATCGTTTATATTATGCGAGAGACCAACTGGCCCACTATCATACAGCTGCCATGCTCCGCGCCTCATATTCACGTTCTGTGGAGACACAGCTGGTAATGAATCATTTCTCAACTGTAATAGCTCAGATCTGCACTCACTCAGCTGCTCTTTTGTGACGTAGTTAGCTTTAACTACATCTAGCTCACTTTGCACTTTCAGTAGGTCTTTCAGTAATTTAGTGCAATCAAGATGATCGAAAAGAATAGGGGGTAGCTTCTCCAGCTCGCGAGCCACAAAAATATGTACAATGTCGGGTTCAGACGATTTAAAGATGCTAATAATATCGACTAGGTCTCTCCCTTCCTTTCCTTTGTTTCTCCGATTTGTCTTGATTTTGTCCGTAGGAATAGATTCAAACAATAACGACTTAGCTTTTTTAATTTCGTCGCTCGTAAATGCCGTTGAACATATTCGCACCAGCGTTTCCTCGTCTATTATCGAGATTTTATTCTGCATATAGGATAAAAGTTCGTTGATCACTATATTGCACGAGTTACACTTGATAATTTCCGACATATTGAACACATTTATCAACACGGCACACGGAGTACGCTCACAGCGCCCGTCACTGAGGGATGCGCGCGCGCGACTCTTGATAAGGATTGACCAAGACGGGATGACACTGACAGCTCACTCCACGCAAGTCGCACGCACGGTGAGATTTTAACAGAATCGACATGCTGGTCATACACGCGCGCCGGTTGCGAGTGCTACACCTGATCTTTCTACAATAAAATAAAATAAACAAATAAATAAAGCCCGTGTTTGCGGCAAATTTTGGGCTACTCGTTGGCCTACTTCAGGGTGTCGCTTTATGAAACCAGTGACGACCTGTTCTGTCATTTTGAAATGGGTTATCTCGCTTCATCTTTTTTACCAATAAACTCACGCTATCCAATAACCGCTGCTTAGTTACGGGTAACCCACTATTAGCCATAAAATAAAATCCAATCCACCTCTTCTTCTTCCTTCGTTAAAACTGTAGCCGGTCCCTTGGGGCATTCGACAGATTAGCGGCCTCGTATTTTGTCATCCATTGTCGACCGTGGGATACTCAACTGCCTGGCAGCAGCTGAACTTGAGGCCCTCTTTTTCGACTGCCTCCATGGCCTTAAATATGGCCTTCTGCTTATAAGTCATGGCTATCTGAAAAAAAATAACACGGCTCCTGCAAATTTCTGAATTCGTATCAATGAGAAAATATAAATACTATTAAAATATATTAACGACCGATAAAAAAAAACATGGTGGTAATTCAATTACTAAAGACTAAAAAAAACAAGGTAAAATATCGTGAAAAAGAAACGTGGCGCATGGTATGGATTTATGTCTCCCAATGCTGTATAATAAAACAATCTTTCGTAACTACGGCGATAAATTACCAACTCAAGAAGAGTTTAAATGATAGAGTAACAGCTAAGCCAGCGGATGACAAGAACAAGTGCGTTTAGTAGAAATACCTTCACGAGCAAAACAATTCAGTTACCCACAGATCGCGTCATGTAAGTTTGCAGCTCTGAAGTTTGCTACAAATGACGGCGCAGTAGTCAATATTGTATAAAACTGGAGGAACTCCTTAGAGATATTGGGAATTAAAATAAACTCAGGATGAAGCACGCAGAGAACCACATATATATTAACTTTTTCTTAATGACAAGCATGACATTCAAAACGATCAAGGACAGCAAGATTAACGCCTGATAAAATACATATAGGTAATGTGTTACTGTCTACTAATTGCGCTTAATAATTTATTCAACGTTGGAACTGATGCTTCAACATGCCCCCGGCCGTTGGAAGCTCGCCTTTCAACAGGTGTCTTGCAATAATGGGCAAATCTTGGAGAATGCGCGTCGGATAGTTCCAGTTGATGTTCTGATATCGGCAACTCTGCTTATACCATCTGTGCCAGGATGGAGACCAACAATGCGGCCCAACTTCCACTTCAGCGGTGGCTGGTTATCCTCCTTTATGACAACGAGGGAGTCCACGTTCAGGCTGTCATTGCCGGTACGCCACTTTACTCGTTGCTGAAGCTCGGAGACATATTCCTTGCTCCATCTCGACCAGAAATGCTGCCGCAGCAGCTCAATACGTTGATGGCGCGTCAAGTGATGAGTGGAGTAGTCCCGGATATCCTTTATAGGAAGAGACGTTAGAGGTCGTCCAATCAGGAAATGACCAGGAGTGAGAGGCAACAGGTCTTCTGGATTTGACGACAACGGTGTGAGCGGCCGAGAATTTAAAATGCCTTCAATTTGAATTAAAACGGAGTTAAGCTCCTCGTATGTAAGATGACAATTGCCCAACACTCGCAACAAATGATACTTGGTCGACTTGACACCTGCCTCCCAAAGACCACCGAAATGTGGAGCGTAAGCAGGGATAAAATGGAATTGAACACCATCTTGAGTTGCACTTTCAGTTATGGAGTCACAATTGCGTTTCAAGAAATCAGCTATCTCATTATAAGCTCCTACAAATGAAGTTCCGTTATCGGAGTAGATGTTGAGAGGTTTCCCTCTTCGAGATATAAACCGACGTAAAGCCTGTAAATAATTATTGCTCGTCATGTCACCCACCAACTCTAAATGAATGGCTTTTGTAGTGAAGCACACAAAAATAACGATGTATACCTTAACTAATCTACATCCACGACCTTGGCGACTAGCCGAGATTATAGGGCCTGCGTAGTCAACTCCTACGCTTTGAAATGGATAATCAGCTGGTGAGAGTCTGCTCAATGGGAGATTACCCATCTGAGGGACAATTGCTTGTGGCTTTAGACGCTGACATCGAACGCACTGACGATAACAGAATCTGGATAAATTGCGACCACCAAGTGGCCAGTAATTTTCTCTAATAGTACTTAGTAATAACTGAGGACCTGCATGCATTAATCTGATATGCTCAAATCTAAATAAAAGTTTTACAAAGTGATGAGTGGACTGTAGTAAGATTGGATGTTTCTTTTCAAATGAATATTCGGAATTGTGTAATCTACCACCAATACGAATAATTTTATTTTCATCTAGAAACACATTTAAGCTTAGTAATTTGTTTTTATGTGGTAATTTTTTATTATTCAGTATTAAGTTGTATTCAGAAAAGGACTCTTTTTGAGACTGAATAATAATACAGTTTAAAGAATTTTGTAATTCCTGAGCATTTAAATAGGACGTATTTGCTGAACGTCTTTTACATGCATTAATAAAACGAAAAACGTAACAAATAGAACGTTGTAATCTAATAAAATTAGAAAAACGATTGAACTCGATGAATGCCCTAAATAAATCTTCGTTATCGTGATCTTGGGCTAAATTAATTAAAATACTAGATTTAATCTCTGGTAAGGTTTCTGGATTTATAGCAGGAGGTGGCCATGTAGTACTTTTAATTTTAATTTTAAAAAACATGGACCGAACCACCACAAATCCAGTGATTGCATAACGGTAGGTTCCGCTCCGCGGGTTATTAAATCAGCTGGATTGTCGTGTGTCGACACATGTCTCCAGCTGCTTGCACCTGATAGTTCTAATACTTCGGCAACACGGTTACGAACAAAAGTATTTAATTTAATAGGTAACATTTTTAACCAACCCAGCACTATCATGGAGTCCGTCCAAAAGACTACACTAACTGGTTTAATGCGAAGGGTACCAGCAACCTTTTGATATATCCGTGCACCAAGTACAGCTGCACAGAGCTCAAGTCGCGGTACTGTTAATGGTTTAATAGGAGTTACGCGACTTTTAGCCATTAATAATCGCACGTCGACGTCACCTTGCTTATTGATACTGCGAATATACAAACAAGCACCGTAAGCTTGCTCTGAAGCGTCAGAAAAAATATGAAATTCAACCTTTTTGTATGCGTCACAGACCACACGACGTGAAACACGTAAATTCTGAAGACAAGGCAAGGCTTTAATTATGTTGGCCCATATTGTTCCAACCTCAGGTGATAACTGGTCATCCCATCTAAACCCGTCCAGCCAAAGTTTCTGAAGCAACATCTTCATCCTCACGACACACGGTGCTAACAACCCTAGAGGATCAAATATTCGCGCGATTACTGCTAACATGCCACGCTTCGTGATTTCTATGCATTCAGGAACATTTATGGGAAAACACAGATCATCTGTGTCAGTTTGCCAACTAAGACCAAGCGTTTTATTGATGACATAATTTTCCTTGTGGAAATCAAAATAAGAATCACCAGGTGGTTCTGAAATTAAACTGGGTTCATTAGATTTCCACTTCCTTAAAGGCATGCAAGCAGAAGCAAGAGCATCAGCCACCTTATGACGCAACATTCGAGCCTCCTCAAACCCGTCTGCGCCGGTCAAGAGGTCATCTACGTAAAAATCATGAAGAATTACTTCTGCGACCTTTTGATCCTGACATTCAAGACCGACCTGTTTGAGGCACCTAGTAGCGAGAAACGGTGCACTGGCCGTACCGTACGTTACTGTATGCAATTGGTAGGCTTTAAGCGGACTAGAAGCATCATCACGCCAGATAATTTGCTGCAGGTGCCTATCTGATGGATGTACAGACACCTGCCTGTACATCTTCTCTACGTCAGCAGAGAGGACGTACTTATGCATTCTAAATCTTAGAAGGATTTCAGTCAGATCGTCTTGGACGGTAGGCCCCACCATCTGTATATTATTTAAAGAAATACCAGAGGTGGTGGATGCACTAGCATTAAAAACTACCCGTAATTTGGTCGTACTACTGCTCTCGCGCAGTACTCCGTGATGAGGAATAAAATACGACCGCTGATCTTCATGAATATTACACTCGAACATATGGCCTAAAGAAATGTACTCAGTCATGAAATCTTTGTACATTTTATCGAGTGAGGGTTGGCTGAGATTTCTGCGCTCCAATGACAAAAAACATCGCTTTGCACGATGATACGAATCGCCTAAACTGTTCGAAGATTCCTTCAACGGTATTTTAACGCAAAAGCGGCCATTTGCCAATCGCGTTGTGTTTTTTATAAAGTGTTCTTCACACATCTTCTCCTCAGCTGAATAAGTCGATGAATCATGACAAACTTCCTCGAGCTGCCAGAAACGCGACAATTGGTTTCGGATGTCATCTAACTCAATCGAACTGGAAGAACTTTCATAGTAATCTTTAACATTAGTAAAATTACATTTAATTGATGAAAATTGAGATGAATTTTTACTACAGCCGCCGTTAATTGGGCCGCAAACTAGCCAACCAAGTCTAGTTTGATAAAGTGTTGGTTTCCCATCACCTAGTAAAATCCTATCAGATCCTAATAAACTCCAGAATACATCTGCTCCTATAATAATATCAATAGAAGCCGGTGTGTGGAAATACGGATCAGCTAAGTGAATATTTGACGGTATATTAACATGTACCTGTCTATCGGGAACGTTATCAGTTATCGTGGGCAAGACAAAACATATTAAATCATTAGCGTACGATTCATGCAACGATTGAATGTGCACACGACACATTTTCTCCACACGTGATACAGACTTATTTATGCCTTGTATTGTTTTCCTTGTGTTTAAATGGGGCAGATTTAGCTTATTAAATAAATTCTCTGTCATTAAACACGACGAACTACCAGAATCGAGAAAAGCTCGAGCGATGTGTTCTTTATTATTAACATCGTAGCACCTAACTAACGCAGTTGACAACTTAATGTCACCTGTGTTGCTCCTATGCGAATGCGCAGAGATATTAGCTGAGAGTGCAACGTGTTTATTGTTTGCGTCGGCAGTGGAGGATGACTCAACCTTAGCCTTATCGGTCGGACCGTCAGCTGATTTGCTTGAAACAGGTTGTGGTTTATAATCTGTGTTATGAATAAGCGTGTGGTGCTTGCGTTTACATATTTTACAACCTGGTTTCTTGCAATTATTGGGATAGTGACCGTGACGCAAGCAATTATAACATACCTTACAGCTAGGTAATAAAGACATTCTATCGTTGACACTTAATGATAGAAACTGTGGACATGAATTGAGGTTATGATCGGTTTTACATTTTGGACAACTATGTGATGAAGATGTACTAGTGTTTTTTGTTGTACAAAAGGCTTTTATTTTAGTGTTGTGTTTTATGTTACTTGTAGAATGACGTGACTTTTCGAGTGTTTCTATTAAATCAGCGCGATTACGCATAAATTCTATGAACTGATCAAAAGTGATTCGATTAGATTTATCAATACGCCCTTTATATTCCTCCCATTCTCTAAATGTTGTAGTATCAAGTTTTTGTCGTATTATATGGATAAGTAATGTGTCCCAACTATGAACAGGTTCGCCTAATGTTTTTAAAGCTCTAATATTTTTGTTTACATTGTCTACGATACCTTTTAATGCAGTTGAGGACTCCTTAGTGATTGTCTCGACATTAAACAACGCAGTAACATGATTATCAATCAATAATCTTTCATTATCGAATCGCTCGCAAAGAAGATCCCATGCCACCTTGTAGTTTTGAGCAGAAAACTCAATTGACTGGATTATGACAGCAGTAGATTCAGTTAATGATGACCTTAGGTAATGGAATTTATTAATCTCGTCTATATCGTCACTGCCATGAATGAGACTTGCGAAAGTATCGCGAAATTCAAGCCAGTTATCATATGATCCTGTGAATTTGGGTAGTAGGATTGTGGGCAACTTGACGAACTGACGCCTACCACTACTGCAATTCGATTTTACTTCGTCTTGCTCCAATTTTGAAAAGTTACCTATCATAACTTTAGCTTGAGCTAACAACCCATAATATTGAGATTCAATTGTAGTTCTTTCGAGTGTCTCGGTATCAATGTTATCACACATGCATTCTATTTTCAATTGAATCTCGTTAAATTCATTAAAAAGATCATCCAATTTTGTGACTCGCAATTGCAACTCCATTACCTGACAGGGGGTTATCTCAACATCTTTAAGATTACTTAAAAAGGTTCCAAATACTGTTAATCTCCCTTTATAACTGCTTCGCTTCTTTTTCAGTTCTTTAATCTCAGTCATTTCGAAGGTATAGTGTCGTAGACCTGTAATTATACAATTATGAAGTTAAACAACTATACTCTTTGTTACAAAAATACCTATCGTATGGTTTAATGAGACTAAAACAAAATTAGCCCAAGTTATTAATTGTGCTACTTTGACTTTTAAGTTGTAGGTATATGTACCGAATTAAAGTACATACGTAAGGTTTACTATTCCGAAGAAATAATGTAACAAACAAATTAATTATCTACTCGTTAATTAGTTTACAAAGCAACGACTAATTTTAAAAGATTAAATTAAAAAATAACATTTGTATGTTGAATAATAAATAGCTAACTCATGTAGGTTATCAATAACACTACTGTACTGTATTTTAAGCACATGTTAACTTTATTCATGTACAACTGTGATTTAACCTAATGTTCTGTAAATAACTTCTTGTAAATATGTTATACACAAAGAATAAAAACATGTAAATAACTTTACAAATATGATATAAAAATGTTTTACTAACCTTACTTAAGTTCTTATTATCAATACCTACTCAATTCCTGTAATTTATTTTACCTGATTTAACATTAATGAGTGTTGGGTGAGTTTATACATATTATGTATAATATTATTAATATTATAACGCTTCCTGTTTTATTTCACTTAATGTCCGATACACTTTTCTTCCAAAACGTGTTCGTCACCTCGTCACTCCGGTACTCATTAAACCCAATTTCCAGAATATCCAATTCCAGCTCATTCCACTATGCTAGTATGTTGATAATAATATCCGGCTCGAAGGACCATGTATAAAACTGGAGGAACTCCTTAGAGATATTGGGAATTAAAATAAACTCAGGATGAAGCACGCAGAGAACCACATATATATTAACTTTTTCTTAATGACAAGCATGACATTCAAAACGATCAAGGACAGCAAGATTAACGCCTGATAAAATACATATAGGTAATGTGTTACTGTCTACTAATTGCGCTTAATAATTTATTCAACGTTGGAGCTGATGCTTCAACAAATATCCATACTAAAACAGTGGCGCGTCATATAATGCGCATCGAAAAGCCGGGTTTCAGAATAAGAGCAGTAACGCAAATTGTGCAAACATTGGGAAATCATACAGAGAATCGAAAAAAGCAATCAAACCCACGTGGTTACAACTCAATCAAGGAACATAGTAACTACATTCTTTCGAGTCTAAAGGAAAATAGGACTTAACTTCAAGGAAATAAGAACGATGTAGGGTTTCAATACAATTGTTAATGCATGTCCCAACATCCGGCAGAAACGTATACTACAGTTTTAAAGGAAAATGAGACTTTAAGGCAACAAGTATACAATAACGGGTTCCCGGTGAAACGTGTATTAATCAAGTACCAATAACTGGTAAATAATGATTTTAACGGGTGTTAGGTCAAGTAGGGGTTTGTGAGTACCAATAGATGTAACATGTAAAATTATTTACTTTTTAATTAGATCTCAATTTATAGGTTATATCGCGTATAAGTAATACACTCAACTATTTTAGAAAATTAACACACCTACCTAAACGATATCCGTGTCAGTATGGCTAGCTGATGAATGCGACGTGTTGGTTTGGTAATGATAAATGATAAATGATTTTTATTTCTGTAACTGGGTTTGTACAAACACTTTTACACGTCAAACATTTTTTTTAAACTAGATGAGGTCGGCGTTTCCTATTTGACTACTCTGAGAAGAAAAGCCGAAACAAACTCAGAGGTCACAGTCTCTTTTAAAGTCCAGACATAATCTTGGTCAGATCATGTTAAGACCATGTGGATTGATGTCTGAAATGGTCTTTTGAGGAAAGAACCACACAGATTGAGTGGACCTGTCCAGTCAGTGCACGCATTTGTCAGTAATCGTACAGCTCAACTCAAAACATAAGGAGCTCAACGATTCGACGAACAATACCAAAGAAAGGACATTGGATAGGCCGCATAATTACTCAAACCGCCAGACCAAGTTACAATTAAAATTCACTGAGATAATAAAATATAAAAAAAACAAAAGTAAAAAATAAAATGACCCACATAGTCTTAACATTCACAATAATAACAATAAAATAATACCTAGGTAAGTATTCATGTCATTGTTTATTTTACAGATCATATGAGGACCATGTAGGTAGGTGTCTGAAATGGTCTTTTGAGGAAAGAACCATACAGATTTGAGTGGGCCTGTCCAGTCAGTGCACGCATTTGTCATTAATCGTGCAGCTCAACTCAAAACGTAAGGAGCTCAACGATTCGACGAACAATACCAAAGAAAGGACATTTGGGTAGGCCGCTTTAAGTACTCAAACTGCCAGATATAAAAAAATTATGAAATAACTGAGATAGACAAAATATATAGAAATAATACCCACTAAGTCCTCACACGAAATTAAAATAATAATAATATTATACAAAGTAAATATTCAGGTAGTTCACTGACAGAACTTTACACTTACATACTTTTGTGATCGCACTTTTTGGACGCCGTTAAACTTTTAGGTTAATGTTGCCATCAAAATTGTACAAAATATTACTACGAATGTATTGCCATTCGTAAACTTTAATTAATGATAAGTAGAAAAGTGAAATAAAAAAACTGACTTGTTAATGGGTACCGGTACACTAACGGGAATACGTCACTTAAATTAGTCACTGTCAATTAATAGATCTTCATTTTTTGCAATAAATTACCAGCGTTGTGTCATCGCGCTTCTCTTTCTTTTCTATGCAGTCTGACAGTGACTGCGTTTTAGCTTTTTTTTTTTTGTATGGCATCTCGTAGTTGACCTTGAGAGGTCGTGACTACTTAACCGGACTATCCTGTGGCTGCCTTAAGCGGACTTAAGCGGACAGGGGCGTAAAACTACTTATATTATTAAGCGAACGCTCGCTAAGGGCACCCCCTGTGGGGTACGGACCTCGGCTTAGGGCGTCGCTGACGGGAGGACAGCAAGATGGGACAGGCTGGATCAAGTTTAGTTGATTATTATTATTCGGGGAATTTAAAGCTACAGGCTCAGCTACGGCGCGGGCTGGCACTTCGTCGAGCAAGGGTCGGGGGGGAAAGCGTTTTAGCTCTTGTCAGCCTCTTAATAAATCGGTATATTTCTCCCACTTCCAGGTGAACAGCACAGCGCACATCGGCTGGGTGCGGCCCCGCGCCCTCCCGCGCGGGGGTGCGGCCGCGCTGGCGGCGCGTCTGGACGTGTGGTGCGGGGCCGTCGCGGGCGCAGCCGGCCTGCTGGCCAGTGCCGCGCCCGACCTGCTCACTGCGTAGTGTGACATGAAGGTAGGCATACAACATGGCGGCCTGGACGTGTGGTGCGGGGCCGTCGCGGGCGCAGCCGGCCTGCTGGCCAGTGCCGCGCCCGACCTGCTCACTGCGTAGTGTTACATGAAGGTAGGCATACAACATGGCGGCCTGGACGTGTGGTGCGGGGCCGTCGCGGGCGCAGCCGGCCTGCTGGCCAGTGCCGCGCCCGACCTGCTCACTGCGTAGTGTGACATGAAGGTAGGCATACAACATGGCGGCCTGGACGTGTGGTGCGGGGCCGTCGCGGGCGCAGCCGGCCTGCTGGCCAGTGCCGCGCCCGACCTGCTCACTGCGTAGTGTGACATGAAGGTAGGCATACAACATGGCGGCCTGGACGTGTGGTGCGGGGCCGTCGCGGGCGCAGCCGGCCTGCTGGCCAGTGCCGCGCCCGACCTGCTCACTGCGTAGTGTGACATGAAGGTAGGCATACAACATGGCGGCCTGGACGTGTGGTGCGGGGCCGTCGCGGGCGCAGCCGGCCTGCTGGCCAGTGCCGCGCCCGACCTGCTCACTGCGTAGTGTTACATGAAGGTAGGCATACAACATGGCGGCCTGGACGTGTGGTGCGGGGCCGTCGCGGGCGCAGCCGGCCTGCTGGCCAGTGCCGCGCCCGACCTGCTCACTGCGTAGTGTGACATGAAGGTAGGCATACAACATGGCGGCCTGGACGTGTGGTGCGGGGCCGTCGCGGGCGCAGCCGGCCTGCTGGCCAGTGCCGCGCCCGACCTGCTCACTGCGTAGTGTGACATGAAGGTAGGCATACAACATGGCGGCCTGGACGTGTGGTGCGGGGCCGTCGCGGGCGCAGCCGGCCTGCTGGCCAGTGCCGCGCCCGACCTGCTCACTGCGTAGTGTGACATGAAGGTAGGCATACAACATGGCGGCCTGGACGTGTGGTGCGGGGCCGTCGCGGGCGCAGCCGGCCTGCTGGCCAGTGCCGCGCCCGACCTGCTCACTGCGTAGTGTGACATGAAGGTAGGCATACAACATGGCGGCCTGGACGTGTGGTGCGGGGCCGTCGCGGGCGCAGCCGGCCTGCTGGCCAGTGCCGCGCCCGACCTGCTCACTGCGTAGTGTGACATGAAGGTAGGCATACAACATGGCGGCCTGGACGTGTGGTGCGGGGCCGTCGCGGGCGCAGCCGGCCTGCTGGCCAGTGCCGCGCCCGACCTGCTCACTGCGTAGTGTGACATGAAGGTAGGCATACAACATGGCGGCCTGGACGTGTGGTGCGGGGCCGTCGCGGGCGCAGCCGGCCTGCTGGCCAGTGCCGCGCCCGACCTGCTCACTGCGTAGTGTGACATGAAGGTAGGCATACAACATGGCGGCCTGGACGTGTGGTGCGGGGCCGTCGCGGGCGCAGCCGGCCTGCTGGCCAGTGCCGCGCCCGACCTGCTCACTGCGTAGTGTGACATGAAGGTAGGCATACAACATGGCGGCCTGGACGTGTGGTGCGGGGCCGTCGCGGGCGCAGCCGGCCTGCTGGCCAGTGCCGCGCCCGACCTGCTCACTGCGTAGTGTGACATGAAGGTAGGCATACAACATGGCGGCCTGGACGTGTGGTGCGGGGTATCATTTTGTAAGATACTTCTTTTTGCTGTACGACGTAGTTTAATTTTATATGGACCGTGATCCATTTTCTTTGGAAAAAAATCGTATGTAACTTTAAAAAATAAAATAAAAACTCCTCAGGGATAAAAGTGGCATGGTCTCGGGCGAGTTTGAATCACTCGCTGCACTCAGGATTCTAGTCTTAAAGCGCCTGTAACATTAGACACGGGTCCCCTTCGTGAATAGTCTAATAATAAATCCAAGCACCATTAGAGCTGCAATACGAAGCCAACAAAATTATTTGATTTTATTTTTCAAATCAACGTCATAAATATTGTGACAGATTTTAGAATTATTAGAAAATTTTACATTTATAATCGTCAAAAAAACAATAATAAACTTAATCAATAACTGACAAATTATCTACACTAATATTATAAAGTGGAAAGATTTGATTGTTTGTTTGTATTGAATAGGCTCCGAAACTACTGGACCGATTTGAAAAATAGTCTTACCATTAGAAGCCGAAATTATGTCTGATGAACATAGGCACATTTTTTTTTCGAAATCCACGCAAAAATATGGCGTCGAAAATAACAATTTCATATTTTAATTATCATAATTCTGTAAAAACATACTGGTTACGGTCGCGAATCTTATATTGTTCACCATACAACCTTTCGCTGGCAACCTAGCGCTTCCCTTTATGTTCAGTAAATAACTTTTATGTTTTGTTTCAGGCACCAGATTCTACAGAGGGCTCAGTACACAAACCAAGCAAAGGAATGTATTCGTTAATCTTCCTCCCAATACCTTTTATTTACAATAACAATAAACACTAATTCTAATATTCTGGCTTTTATTATTACAATCGGGGAACTTACTACCTGGATTTAAATCGTAGTTAACCGGGTAAAACGGGGTGAATAGGGATGCAGGAGTGAATCGAAACGAAACTTTAAAAAGGAGTTTAACAGTGAAATAATATAGTTTGTTGCCAACAGGGGCACTTAATCGTTAATTATAATACATTCAATACATAAGAGACATTTTTGGCAACAAACATTATAATTTTAATATCGTTAAAATTCCGTTTCGTTTCGATTCACTCCGTTTTACGGTACTTACTTAAAGTCAAAGTCAAAACATTTATTACAAATAGGCCCGTAAAAGGCACTTCTGAACGTCAACATTTACATTAAATATAACTGATTCTAGGCGCCCCTTCCAAAAGGTAGTTTCGTATGGAGAAGAAGGGGCAAGAAACTCCACCGCTATTTTAAAATGTAAATTTATTATAATTTTAAATGTGAAGACGATGCACCAAGAATAAAAATACCATACCACAGTAGGTAAAAAGAATTAAAAAAAAATCAAAGACAGTTATATCAATCACGTGATAGGTACATGGTGCTCACATATTTACGAACATAGAACGAAACTTAGAAAGTAGGTAGGTACATAAATATGGGGTTTATAAACTTTGTGATCTCTGTACAACCTACCTTAAATACCTTAATTACCATGCAAACATGAAAAATATTTGTATTAAAAAAAGCTCGTCAGTCATCCTAAAATTGTAAAAAAAATGGATAGAATTAAAGGACGCATTCCGAGTTAAACAATAATCGCTGACAGCGCTCGCATCGATAATTTGCGTTCCGATTTAGATATCATGATTCTGACAGCTGAGAGCTGTCAACGATTCGCTCACAGTGATATTATTATAGCATGGTCGGCGTAATCGCAAGATGGCGCATGTTATGACGTCATCTATGACGGTTCACGGGACATCGTTATCGCGCTCACGCTAACTCGGAACGGGTGTAAGCGCGCTCAAATGGATTACAGCCCAATTCGGAATGCGGCCTGAACAAAGCATTGTAATGTCAATAAACACTTGTGTCAAATAAAGTGTAGTGTCATTTTAGGATGCATTCCGAATTGGGATGTAATCGATTTGAGCGCGCTAACACCCGTTCCGAGTTAACGTGAGCGCAATAACGATGTCCCTTGAATCGTCATAGATGACGTCATGACATGCGCCATCTTGCGATAACGACGACCATGCCCTTTAATAATACCACTGTGCGAACTGTTGACAGCTCTAAGCTGTCATAATCGTGATATCTAAATCGGAACGCGAATTAGCGATGTGAGCGCTGTCAGCGATTATTGTCTATCTCGGAATGCGGCCTTAAAAAAACATTATTATCAAGTAATAGGGCTGTCAGTTTCTTTTAAAATATTCATGTTAAATAAATTACCATTATTTGGCATCGACACTACCATCTGCACTACCAGTAGTGTCGTTTACAATTAACGACACTACCAATACTATTTTGGATTAAATTGTACAGTCAACACAGCAAAGCTCATAAATATAATTCTTTATTTATTATTTAGTAAATCCTGAAATAAAAGTAACAGCAAATGTTTTTGTTTGTTAACGCGGCGCACGCCAGTAAAACTCCCATGATTTTCAACAATCATCGTCATATTTCAGCCAATTTACACAAAACCTTCAATTAATTACATACTTACCTAAACCTTCTTCATGGACCACTCCAACCATTCGTGAAAACCGTATGAAAATCCGTTCAGTAGTTTTTCATCGTGTTCAGACAGACGCGGCGGGGGACGTTTTATAATAACTGAGTTCATGATTTATTCCTGAATATCTGTTGCACAAAAAGACAGCAACTATATGTCATCTTCTGTGGAAAGCTAACAAGCAGCGGGGCAAATATGATACATCGAAGAAACACCAAAGCTATGCTAAGCGTCCACCATAAAGAATTGACAAAATGACAGATGCATAAAAAAAATGTCATTTAGTCTATACTTCCGTAGACAAAACCCGTACTATAATTGCTTAATAATAATAATAAATAATAATAATAAATTATTATTTCTTTCTTTCCACAAATTACAGATATAGTATTTATTAGTGTACAGACACAGTTTCATAGTTATTTGTGGAAGACTGGTGCCTAAACTAAGTTTTTTACAAAACCTGTATGTCAGGTCACCAGGCCCCCATAACAAAGTTTCACATTATTTTCGTTGCACTGGACACGATCTGATTCGTATATCTTATAGAAATAAAAACATAACACATTATAATATTGCGATACTGCTCATTAAACATGATTTATAAAATTATTGAATTAAAGTAATTTATTAATTAATTTAATTAAGAATACATGCAAGGGAGGATGTATGTGAATGGGTGTGAAAGCGTGTTGGTGAGTGTGCGAGATGTGGAGTGAGTGTGTGCGTGCGTGGTTTGGGGTGCTTGGATGTGTGTTTTGCGAAGGGATTTTTGTAATTTTTTATATCAAGATATAGTTTTAAAAAGATCTTCAATTTGTGTATAATCTAATGTGATAAGCCAGTCAGTTATTTTCCTTTTAAAAACTGCTTTGTTTAGGTTATGAACAGAGAGTAAATGATTCAGTCTGTTATATAGAAATGGGCCAAGAAAAGAAAAGAAATTTCGGGCAAATTTGGATTTTACTGATTTAGGTTGGCATATATTCCTTCTTCTTCTTCTCATATCGTAATTATTATCGGTATTTACAAAAGGAATAAGAGATCGTTGTTTCAAAGCCACATGGAGAACAAAAAGCTGACGAATTGAGAGGACTTTAGCAGACTTATAAACTTCTACAGTGGGATGACGGAAAGGAAGAAATAGTGCAACTTTAAGAACTGCCCTTTGAGCCCTCTCCAGTGCTAAAAGGTTAGTTTTAAACGTTCCACCCCATGAAGTGATGCAGTACGTCAGGAGCGATTGGCACATGTGCTTTGTGCCAATCGCAATAAACAGATAGTAGTTGCTTGGAGTTTAGGATCGACCGAAGATTCCTAACCACATAGATAAATTTCCGTATTTTGCCAGTCAGACAAAATATATGTTCCGCAAAGTTTAATTTAGAGTCTAAGGTGATACCCAAGTATTTAATATGGTTTACTCTCTGCAATTTGGGACAAGAGCAATCACCGTTATGGGGGGATAAACATGTGTGAGCGACGATGTAGAATGATTGGAGAGATGACTGCGGACTGTCTCTCAGAGAAAATGCAACATACTTGGTTTTAGTGGCGTTTAAGGTGAGTATATTGGTTCTCAGCCAATCATTCACAGCATTAAACCCAACCTGAGCGTAGTTATGAACCTCTTCCCATGAGTCTGCACTGAAAAGAAGCACAGTGTCATCCGCAAAGGTAATAATATGACCATTTTTAAGGGAGAGATCGCAGAGGTCGTTAATATACACCAGGAATAATGTGGGCCGAAGGATGCTACCCTGTGGAACTCCAAAAGCTACGGGAAGAGTATCACTAAAGTGGTTATCAATTTTAACAAATTGTGTGCGGTTAGTTAAGTAATCTTTGAAAAGTGACAATTGATTTCCACGTATGCCGAGGTTTTCAAGCTTACGAAGCAAGATCGGGACCGACACTGTATCAAAGGCTTTTGCTAGGTCTAAAAAGATGGCTAACGACTTCTTTCTATCATCCATGTTAGAAACAATAAAGTTTGTCAATTCGTGCACTGCCATTCCTGTCGATTTCCCTGGACGAAAACCGAACTGAAACTGGGTCAGCAGGTTATTTGATTCTAGATATTTCACCAACCTGTTGTTCAATAGCCGTTCCAGAATTTTTGATAAGGCAGGCAGAATTGCTATGGGTCTATAATTATTAACACAGTGTCGGTCCCCACTCTTGTGAATTGGATGGATAAGTGCCTTTTTAAACGCAAGTGGAAAGGTACCAGATTCTATCGCCAAGTTGCAGACATGTGTAATCGATGGTACTAAAAGATTCTTATGTGCAATGAGAAGGTTTGACGAAATGTTGTCACAGCCCACGGCGCAGTCGCGCTTGAGAGAGGAAACAATGGTAGCTACCTCATCTTCATCAGTAGGCAGGAGAACCATGGAATTGGCAGTGGTTGGTAGGTGGGTACAAGTCGGGGAATCATCATGACCCTGCTGTTGGGCGGTTATTTTACTGGCCAGGGTTGAGCCAATACTGGCAAAAAAGTGGTTTACTTTGTTTAAGCAATGTTCTGGCTGATCCTGCGGGCTTATTAACTCAGTCGGTGATGTTTTGGGTCTTGATCTATTCGAAACTTTATTTATTATTTTCCAGAGGCGGCGGTTGTCCTTTCCCGCCTTTTTTACTTCTTCTCTTTCAAATTCCCTTTTTACTTTTTTCAAAATTTTGTTACAATAGTTTCGATATCTCACGTATGTTGTCTTTAGTATTAAATTGTCAGGATGTTTTTTTGATTTTTTATTTAGATTGTCTCTGTTCTTTATACATCTTAAGAGACCCGGAGTTATCCAGGGTTTAATAATTGTTTTCCGCGAGGAGACGGTAATTATTTTAGTGTTGGACTCTACTACATTTTTGAGAATGTCAACCAGTTTTTCAGCTGCTACGTTTGCATCATTCGCCTCGAGAATTGGTTGAAAGTTTGCTTTATTTAAGTTTCTATATTTTAATTTGACAGTATAATGATCTGTGAGGGTTGTTTGAGCTATTAAAACTTTTGCGGGCAATTTTGTTTTAAGAATGACATGATCTAGACATGTTTTCCCGTGTGTAGGAATAACGTGAGCTGGTAGCAAGCCGTGAAACGATGTCAGATCGAGGTAAGCTGAGGCATTTCGATCATGATTTGAAGTACTAATATCTATATTTATGTCACCGGTGAGAATAATGTTTCTACAAGAAGAATAGTTAATTAATATTTCATTTAGGGATTGCAGGAAGTTTGATATATTGTTAAATGATGGTGGGCGATAAATAGCAAAAACAACGGTGTCATTATTAATTTGTATTGTTAGACAATTTGCGTCATGAAATTCAGGTTCGAGAACATTAACATGTATACCAGTTTTTATATAAACAACTACACCTTCGTTTTGTGTTTTATTTTTGTTAGTTGAGTAATAGTTATAGCCATTTAATACCGGAGGATTTGAGGTATGCAGTAACCAGCATTCCGTGAGAATTATCAGGTCCCACGAAATTCTCGATTGTGCCAACAGGACATTAAAACCTGGCATGTTACAATTTATGCTTCTTATGTTTTGATTCATAATTTTGAGACGTTTTTCGTTATTCGGGATGAGGTCCAAGCAATCGGCCAGGTTACATATAGTAGAGTCAGCGATTGAAAGGTGGTCAATGTCATTGTTTATTAAATTAGAATGATCGAAGAGAACGGTTAAATGACAGAGGCAGAGAATATTGTGCATAGCGATTCAAATCAGAGAGACATGACACGAACGATCGCTCTCCCACGAATCTCAGTAGGCAAGCGACCGGTATGATAAGGAAAATGATATCATACTTTTCTAATTTACATCCTGTATCATGGAATTCCCAAACATCAAGTGAGAATATTGTGTAATTGTGTGTGAAATGTTTAATGTGTAATTGTTTGCTTGTATAAATAGGTGTTTTAAAGATATAAAAAGTTAACTGATACATATAAAATAACAATCCAAAAAAGTAATAAAGGTACATGCAGGGCTTTAATGTTATGGAATATTGGCCAGATAGTCATTTTTCAATTATTTTAGCAAAATCCAATTCAGAGTTAACAGTGATGCGTTGTGCGCCGTCTTCCTTGCGAAGGTAAACTTTACCAAAGGCTGACCAACAATGTTTGTATTTATGTTGGGAGGCGAACTCTCTTGATAGGAAGAACAACTTTCGAGCTTTTGGGGGGAGATTGTCCGATATGTAAACGGGTACCTTTGGACCGGGGACTCGTAGATGTGTTGTATTCAACTTACAGCTTTTATTATTTTTGTTAAAGTTTCTGACCGATTGCAGTATCTTCGTTTTAAGTAACACTGTAGTGAAGTCAACTATGATGGTGTTATTCATAGAATTGCTTGAGGTTATCCTGTAAACGTCCTTAATATCTGATTCAGCAACTGTGGTGTCTAGAGTGGTACCAACATTTGTAATTATTTTAACCAGATCCAATTTTGATTCACTCTCTATTTTAGGGATGTTTTTTATTTCTATAGTTGTTATTTTCGATTGCTTTTCAAGTTGATCTACCCTGTCTTCCAGTTTCCTGATATAGTCTCGATTTTCCTTCTTCTCACCTTCGTATTGTTTCATTTTGTTCAGCATTTCATCATATTTTTGTGCAGTAAAATCGACTGAGTCTTGTAGTTTGCTGTACTGGTTTTTTATTTCCAACAGCGTCGATTCCATGTTAGAGTAGAATACCTTTTGTTCCTTTTTAAGATCTTTGATTACCCCAGATAGTGCATCTTTGAAATTATTATAATCGAGTAGATAGTCTTGCTCATCGCGTTTCCTTTTATTACGACAGGTAACGTTTGATGCATCGGAGACTTCATTTATTTCCGCAGTACTTATGTTTGGCTCAGATTGGTGGTGGACTGGAGGCAACTGCTTTAATACAGCAGGTGACACTGGTGGTGTTCGGTTTAGCGGCATTTTTTAATAATGTATTTTTTAAAAGTGATTTAAATAAAATTTTAAATATCGAAAAATTATATTTTATGCGGGGTCTGAACTTAATACACAATCAATGTGAATCTGAACCTAAAAACCTAAAAAATCTGCTCGACAATGTAAGTAACGCAATGAATGTTGTTGAACTGTCAAAATAAAACAGATTAGTCGTTACCGTTTACGAAAATGTGTTACGCAATTAGGCCGCCGGTCATACTATTTGTACGTGTGCTGACGAGACGAGCTACGCCAAAATATATGATATTGCATGGGTTTAAAAAAACGTCAAAGGTAACAACCGGACTATGCTGTGTTATGCGAATTCAAAGCCTCCAGCCAAAATAGAAAAACTTACATTACTAAGCGACTGCTCGCTAAGGGCGCCCCCTGTGGGGTACGGACCTCGGCTTGGGGCGTCGCTGGAGGGAGGACAGCAAGATGGGACAGGGTGGATCAGGTTTCGATGATTATTAATATCGGGGGAATTTAAAGCTACAGGCTCAGCTACGGCGCTGGCTGGCACTTTGTCGAGCAAGGGTCGGGGGGATATATAAATATCGGAAATGTCTTGCGTTTTATGCACTTGCGCCATGACAGTACTGCTAAGTAAAGATGATAATCTTTTCTTTTGGAAATTTGTTTAAAAAAAACAAAAACGTTTCTTTAGGTCACAAAAAATATGTTTCAAAACTAGATGAGGTCGGTGTTTCCGGACCTGTCCAGTCCGTTGACCGCTTTTAGAAAATAGAATGATGATCGCTGTATCCAAATTCTATTTCTAATGCTGTGTGCGTCTCCCTTTTACATAATATAAACTAAAATACACGGATTATAAAAAAAAGTTTGCCCACTTTTACAAAGATGTCGCTTTTACCTGTAGTAAAATTTCTGTAAGTGCCATCTAGGTTGTTACAAAACAGAGTATACTACATTGAGTAACGGTTACATTTATTGGTCAAATAGATGGCGCTGTTTTCAGTTATATGTTCAGCGTATAATCAATACATATTCACAATGAAGGCAGCATATTATATCATCAATGAATGAATGGCGCATACATTATAGAAACCCAGTTATCTCTTCCCAAATACGTAATCTCACAGATCAAATCAACTACGCAACTCATAAATAACGTCGATAACGCGAGACCTTGAATGTAAAAAGCGTTCTAGCAAAAACACTAGTTTTCTACAGATTTCTAATACAAAAAATACCATTAATTGGATTCATGTCGGAGTATTGTTCAAAAAGAAAAAGTCTGTCTCGTGGAAAGCATGAATCAATGTTCAATTAGTAGAATACAGACACAATTGAATAAACATTGATAATTCTCTGAATACTCAGTTTTTTGGGTAACGGTAAATGGTTTTATTGAAACGACATTGTTTTAGGCTTAATTATGTTTTTATTTTAAATTAATTTTATGAAAACAAGTGCAACTTTTTAAACGATATGAAAAATCTATATTTTCTACTGACGTAAACCCCACACGTCTCCTAATTTGAAATTGCCGCGTGTGACGTCAGCCGGGCCCTATGACGTCACTAGGTCTCTCGCCTGACGGTGATCACTCTACCTATCTCACTCAAACGTTAGGCACATGAATCAGATAGACAGAGACGGCGCGAGTCGCGTAAAGGTTGTGAATCGAGTTCTTATTTTCATGAGCCTGTGTTGTTCAATTGAATCCCTACGTATTGATAAGAGAAACACTGATAAGAGCGTCTGTCAACACCTGTTTGACGTTCGTAGTAAGATCGTGATGATCGCGAATTAAAATCATCATGACTTCATGTTGTTTTGTGCGTATAAATGTGAATTTAATATAAATTTAATAGTGTTTGTTAATGAAACATCGAGGGGCGCACATGAACATCCCAAAGCGAATGACGTGAGTGACAGTGGCGCCATTGCGGCAGTCGGCGCGAACTAGCGCCAGTAGAAGAAATTCATTCGGTGGGTGATGTGAGGTTGAGCGAATTATTTCAAGTATCTCACGAAATGGCCAGCAATATGAAGCCAATGCACAAAACCAAACATTTCCCAATAGACCAGCTCGTGTGTGTCGGCAATTACGAGCTGGAAAAAACGATTGGCACGGGAAATTTTGCTGTTGTAAAACTCGCTACACACATTATTACTAAGAGTAAGGTGCGTACCCTTTTGTCGTTATGTCGCGTATCAATGTGGTTTTAGTGTTTCATTCCTGTATCACTCGTTTATAAAGTGTATTTGGAGGTGACAGTGCGATCTCAGCAGTGTAGTGAGCGATTATCGTGTTGTGTTAAGTGGTTTTTTTCCATTCGTCCGAAGCCTTCCGTCGGCAGCGGTCAGGTTTGCCAAACATTACAAATATAACCCGTTTTAATCTACAACTAGCCGATGTACGAGGGGCGAGAACGTGTTTGTTAAAAAAATAACATTAAACAAACCAGTTTGATTGTACATTGTTGACTATAAACCGGCTAACTTAATCTACACTTTTCCAATTAGTCGGTTTATACTTTAGAAAATATTGTGGAAAAAGTTCGAATGCAGAGAATTTTGTTTTTCTGCCTTTGCCTCGGTCTTACGTTGTAATTCGTTTTTAATGTACAAAATGGCGCGAATGGGTGATTTATTTTTCAGCGACCTTTTTCATTGTTTTCTGCGTCAATTATGACCAATTGATGTCTTCATTCAGTGGTAATTTTGATCAATTAGGTAGTGTCTCGTTACAGCTACTATTTCGTTCAAATGCGTACTATGAGCGAGACGAGACAAGACAATTCTCGCGAACGATTACATAGCAAAATCTTTTATTTTGCAATCATTTTTGGAAGAACACAGCCAAGAGTATAGATAACGTATTTGCTAACTTTATCAAAAACAAAACACTAAACATTCTTGAGATACAATCTTACACTGATAGGCAAATTCCTTTACGAACCCAAATTATTCTTAAATATTGACATAAATCAAAATCAAATACACAAACCTATTAAACCTTTTCATGATGTTGTTAATAACAGATGGCACTTAGTCACTGGAATAAATTAAAACTTGTCTTATTGGAATCCTCTTTGTCATAGTCATTATTAGTACTTTCTATTTTAAATTTTATCAATACATCCCAAGCATTAGGCATTTTTCTGTTTAATTTGTTCTATCTAAAACAATAAATGCTGTTTGTTGGTAAGCAAATTACTTGATTATGGCTGGACCCATTTGGCTATTTTTGTTTCAAACTGTCCAAAATATTCCAAATTAGAGAAAAACTGAACATATGTTTTTTGTGGTGTTTTATATTGTATGATTGAAATTTGGATAGGACAATGTCTGTTGGGTCACCTAACTAACAATAAAAAAGGTCAAGGATCTGAAGATAAAAACTATTAATGAGGAAATACACCAGAATAAAAGCCCACCGAAAATTATCTGGCAATGCAACAAACCCAGTAACATTCAAAAGACTTAAGAAGGGCCACTCCTAAGACTTACTAAATACAACCACCATGAATGAGCATTAGTATCAATTGGATGGGGCAGAAGCTGCATATTGTTCAAGATCAGTAACCATCATCTACCTATGGCTGAATGTCCCAGGACAGATTGCATTAAATAGATGGAGGTTTAGAAAAACTCAATAACAATGACCCAGGTATGTGAATCTTTGCTACAGTGTGAACAAGGATAATCGCTGGTTGTACCACATTTAATTAAAAATGTCAAACAGGCTTCTGCTAGTTGGCCCCCTTGTACCCCTGCCGAAGGTGCGAGACCCAAGAAATGTCATATGTATGACATTTGTCATTCTGATTAGTCATTACGGATGTACCCACATTAAAACTGATACTGATAATAATTCTGACCAGCTGATTTTGACATTTCATTCTTTCAAAACTGTCACTGCAAAATTATTGACACTGATCAGCTGATTTAACTTTGCATCCATTTTTATTTCAACAAAAAAAAATTGTTTCCATAATGTGCAAAAAAAAAAAAAAAGTGTAAAAGCTTAAAAAATGTCAAGTTGTAAACATTTAAAATAACTGTTAGACAAGGACTGCACTATCGTAGAAGTGACGTCACAACTACGTATCTACATACTAGCGCCGTACATTGTCCGTACCGCGCGACAAGGACGGGAATAATCCCCTCCAAACACTTAGTGTGTAGCTTCTATAATAAATATATATAAATTTTACAGATTTGTTCAATTATTCTATTTTAACATGCTTTCTTTGGAATCACATTATTTTTTCGAACATTTTTAATATTAGTCATCATCACTATTGACTAGCTTGATAATATTGATTTAGAATAATATTTTCTCATCCATGGAAGGAGATTCATCTTAACATATTATTAATTAAAGTTCCTTCACGTGTCTGTCTGTGACCGCATTGTTATTTAAAACTATGCCAGGGATTTTGGGAGTATAATTTACTACCTAACATTAAACTAAACTCATTTTTTTTAAAAGTTGTATTAAACCATGCATAGCTAGAACGGGCCAATTGTAATTAGGAATTAATTGAGAACAGGTAAAAACATTCCAGTTGGCAATAAAAAAAACATAATATAGTGGGTATGTTTACAGACTCAAATCTCACATGCAAAGACATATTGAGCCCCCAGACAATGCCTCAGTCTTGCCATAGACTATAACCTGCAATTTAAAAGACTTGTGATCCCACATTTGGTTCAATTCTGTCCCAAAATCATCTGTATGTTTGTCATGAAAACAAAGAAGAAATGGCTTTATTCAGAAGTAATTTAATTTCAGACTGCATCTTGCTATCTTAAATTGATCACAGTGATAACATATTTCAAGTGTCATTGACTTGGATAAGATGACCTTTCATACTTAGTTTGCATTTTCCAAGATAAGTCAAAGTCAATGCATTTATTTCAAATAGGCCCATAAAAAGGCACTTTTGAACTTCAACGTTTACATTAAAAATAGAACTGATTCTAGGCGCCCCTACCAAAAGGTAGTTTCGTATGGAGAAGAAGGGGCAAGAAAATCCACCCTTACTCTTTTAAAATGTTTTACAATATTTTGTATACATTAATTATATTTTTATATGTGAAGACGATGCACCAAGAATAAAAATACTATACCACAATTGGTAAAAAGAATTAAAAATAGATCAAAGGCAGATAATAACGTGATAGGTACATTGTGCTCACATATTCACAAACATTGTAAAAATATATGATTTTCCCAAAATATTAACTAGGAATAAGTCAGTGTGTGAGCTCAACTCACACAGACTTATACGTAGTTAACATTTTATTTTAAAATAAAATAAAATAATACAATTAAATTAGCAACCAGTGTGATTTTGTCTAGAGATGACTTTGCCTTTGTTTTTTCAAGTTCTTCTAACTTAACAGACATCTGTGCTGAATGCACTAGGAAGTGGTGAATGACGGGTGTTTTGGAGAACTGTCAGTAATTTTGACATTTAAAAAGTGCTGATTCCCAGCCTAGTTTGAGTACCGGTATGTCATAAAATCGATGTAGTTTTCATTTAGATTTTTGATTTGGTTTTGTAATTACCAGAGTGGATGGAGATTACGACTAATAGAGAAGTATTGAAGAAAACAACATATTGCACCGAGCTCAAATGAATTGGGACAAAGACAAGATAATCATGACATGTCAAAATGACATAAGACAGTCCCCTGGCACGCCCGCCCTTCACCACTTCCTAGTGCTTTAGCTGGGGAGAAGAAGTGGCAAAAACTCCCCAGCAGCACAGCTGTCTGATCCTACAGAATAATAGGTATGCAGAGTAATAAACTTTACGAGACACAGAACATCAAATTAAATTATCTGCCAAACGTCAGCTAGCCACGCCAATATACCAACAAATACAATAAAAATCAAGAAAAACAAAGCAATGAGGATGAGCCCTTGGTCAACAGCTGGTGTTACAGTCCTCAACAATTGGGATAACAAAACTAGCATGTCTAAGAACTCCAGTTTCAAGTTATTCGGAAATATCTTGTATTAATCAAATCTGGAGAGCAGTGGTGGCCCAGTGGTAACGGCCGCGACTTACGAGTTGTAGGTCGTGGGTTCGAACCCAGACAGGCACTTTACTTTGTGTAAATTATTTCATCACCACTGCTCTCAATACGGTGAAGGAAAACATCGTGAGGAAACCGGCATGTCTTAGAACCAAACAATTCGAAGGCATGTGACATCTACCAACCCGCACTGGGCCCGCGTGGTGGATTACGGCCCACTCCCTCTCACAGAGAGCAGGCCTGTGTCCCAGCAGTGGGAACATAATAGGCTGATTGATTATGCAATCAAATCTGCCTATCTCTCCCAAATATTTTGTGGTTACTTGACAGCATAACTGGATGCAGCTGAATACCAGTATTTTACATGGAGCAACTGCCGTTCTCACCACCACAACCTACTGGGTAACAAGATACCCCTTGGTAACAGACTTTCAGGCTTCTGACGACCCGTAACAACTGTCAAAGATCTACGAATGACAGCCGGGACCAACAGTTTATTGTTAATTAAAACGGTAACAATTACATTAATTAACATACAGATTGCACACGTAGAAAACAAAAATATTTTAAATACCAACCTAAAATAGAGGACAACCTAGCATAGGTACTCTCGCAAAACATCAGACATACACGCATAATTCTGCTCCATTCATCAGCAAATAGATCACATTCAGGATTTGTGGTCAGCGCCCTCTTTAAGCTACGACACACAGAGGACTCAGCTCTGGTGACAGTTTTAGATAAGGGCGCGGCGCAAACAGATTGCGGCGACGGCTTTGGCGATGTCCGAGAGTTCGGGACTGTCGATGCGTCCTCACTCAAAGAGTTTTGCAGGCTACTATGATCTGTGGAAAGCCTCGTTTAACCTCTAACGAGTTGAGGCCCAAAACTCGTAGGAGGAATTAGTAGGGTATATGAAAGGAAAGTTTAACCTGCTGTCCGAGGCACGGAGGGGTCTCGATATGTAATGGATGGTCACCCATCAACGAACTCACCGCCGCTATCGTCGCTTAACATAGTACGGTCGACCGTGCAACTGTTACTATTTAGCCACGAGCCTCTCATTGTGAAATATCTTGTACCTATGATGTACAATAAAATCTAGTACCATTTTTTTCTTCCTGCACTGACCCATTCCTGGTCATGGCCTCTCTAAACTCCTTCCATCTTTCGCGAGCCCGCGCGTCCTCTAACCAGTTCTCACGGAGCCTGTCCAGCACGTCCCGCCATCTCCTACGTGGTCTGCCACAACCACGCCTCGCTGTCTCAGGGCACCAATTCTGTGTTTGCGGCAAACATGTCCTGCTCAATCCCATTTAAGTTGGGCAAGACAAGTCAAGTCCCATTCCCATTGTATCATACAATGCTTTATCAAAATCAAGAAAGTGATTGATTGATAGTAGAGGTCATTTTGCACCTGTCGTAATGTGTACATATTTGTCACATGTCCTTGCTTTGTTTATTTGTTTTGTTTTGTTCTGCCAGCGGCTTCGCCGGAACTGCATTTTGTGGATAAAAAGACCCCTTTGTCCTAATTAGGGTTGCCAACCCTCTACATTTTATGCTTAAATACTATATTAAAACAAAAAAACATAGTAGGCGAAACTACTATGTACCTACTTTAAATATTTTCATTTCAATACAAAATGACGAAGTAAGCACAATAAGGCCAGTATTGACCTCATAAAAGCTGAATTATTATATTAGTATTTTGTAACCTTATGTTAGATTGAAATATTAGTTGAGTCATATATATAGGAATAAAAATCTATAAGCTCAAAAAGCAACAAATATGCATAAAAAAAACAGTTTTTAAACATGCTATATTTACTATAAATGACAAGCAATGGCTACGATGTATTTGAGATACAAAAAGTTCTTACCCAAGGCAACTATAGTGTAGTTAGTTAGTAGGATACGCCTTACCCAAGCCATAGCCTATAATATCAATCGAAATCAAAAGTTATTTATTCAAAGCACTCAGCACTTTTTGAACGTCAAAATGACATAAGACAGTCCCCCCGCAAGTCTTCACCACTTCCTAGTGCTTTAGCTGGAGGAAGAAATAGCGGAACAAACTCCCCAGCAGCACAGCTGTCTGTGCAGTTTAGATTCTATACAATAATAAGTAATTAAAGTTACAAAACTAACTAAAACATTAAATTAAATTATTTGTCATATGACAGCTAGCACACGCCAAAATCAATCAATAGGATTTTATAAACTTCAGAGGGTTGTATTGATGATTTTAATGATTATAATTGTGTAAAAACATACTAGTTACGGTCGCGAATCACATTTTGTTCAACATACAACCTGGCGCTGACCTGCAAATTGCAAAAAACATAAGAAAATTGGAATTTCGCGGGTGACCTATTATTAAGGATACAAACAGGCGCGACGCGACAGCGGACAGCAGCGCTTGTCGCGCGACCCGCGGCGCCTTTGTGTCACGCCAGTGTTCCCTGTTAACGAGCCTGTATGGCGTCAAAAGATGTTGACAGACAGAATTACTTTCGCAGTTATGTTACTTACTAGCTTTTGAGGCAAAGTGATATTGGGATTTCCATAAGGTTTTTCTTAGTAACAGCCCGGACTTTGGAAGATGCTCGCGAAGCACGTTTAGCCGTTAGTCCCTGCGTCTGATTTCTCTGGTCGTGTCGGATTTCGTGCCGCCCTATCGTACTTTGAGAGTGAAGGAAGAGAGAGTGCATCTGTGTCTGCGCACACACGCCTGCTGCACTAGTCTCCGTTGAGGTTATTAGAAATTACACGGAGTATATAGTCCGCGAGGCCTAAGCTGTGGTTTGCATTTGTGTGAGTGTGATTACCAACCGCACCAATGTGATCGCGTACAGCGCCTCAGTCCGATTGTATAATAAACCGGTTTAAACCAAGAAAAGGACGCGTCGTTAAATGCACTCACATAAATGAAAAACTCAGCTTAGTCTTCCCGGACTGGAAATAAAAATTTCAGTGCCTGAAACAAAAGTAGAAAAATAAGCAGTGTAAAAAATAACTATATTTAAATAGGAATGAGAACGAAAACGAATGAATTATTCAATTAAATTAGTGTGACAATTAATTACAATAGTTAGCTATTTAAATTTCCGTTGTAGAATAACATACAGCTGATATTATGTGAAGGGGAAATCCGAGTTGATTGATAATATGACGAATTTTATCTAAAAAATGTTTTATGTACACTTAGTACCTAAGTACCACCGTACTGAAACAGCCTCCACGAATGCCGATGAGTAGTGGTCCTCAATGGTAGCTGACTAACGAATTGAAGGTGGGTTAATGACATCCAGCAACCCGCACGGGGCCAGCCTGGTGGATTACGACCTACTCCCTCTCACAACACAGATCCGAGGCCTGTCCTTCGGCCTTATATACCTTCCTACTGCTGGGAACAACGGTAGGAACGTTATAAGTTGATTATGTGAGGAACACTTAAACACACTTCAGGACACGCCCTATAGTCAGCCCGCTCTAAGTCTTCAAAACAGCCGTTACGGGTAGTCAGAATCCCGAAAGTCTGACCACCAGTCAAACCAAGAGCATTATGCATTATCAGCCTTTAACGTTCCCACTGCTGGAACACAGGCCTCTTCTCTATGAGAGGCAGTGAGCCGTAATTCACCACGCGGGCTCAGTGCGGATTGGTAGATGTCACATGTCTTCAAATTTTGGTTCTAGGACATGCCGGTTTCCTCACGATGTTTTCGTTCACCGTTTTGAGAGCAGTCGTGATGAAATTGTTTACACAAAGTAAAATGCCTGCCTGGGTTCGTACTCACGACCTACAACTCTTAAGTCACGGCCGTTACCACTGGGCCACAACTGCTCTCGTGAGCCTCACCAATTAACATCCTGTTAATTGTTGAGGTTTAAAATATTGATTGGTGTGGCACCTGATTTGGTGCCTCGGAAACCACGTAAGGCCGTTGGTCCTGGCTGTCCTTCGTAGATTTTTGCAGTCCTGGCGGTCAGAGAAGCCCGAAAGTCTGAAAACCAGTCGAAACAAGGAGTATAGCGTTTCACAGCAACTGTGTTATGGAGGTCAAATACGGGTGATTTCAGCTGCATCCAAACAAACTCCTAGAATTTATTTTAAATAAACCAATTACAGGCACTTTTAAATTGTCAAGGGGTCGGTCAGTGAGAAAGATGAAGCTAGTTGCCCTTTCCAAATCGTAGTAGGTACCTATGGAGAAGAACGGGCAAGAAACTCCAAGGACACTCTTTTATTTTATTTTATTGGTTACATCAGTCATGTTGGAATTATACATGTGAGAACGATATATAAGAAGATTAAACCAAACCTCGGGAAAAAAATTCTGCAAAAACATACACCTTAATAATACAGTTTTTTTTTTATATGGAAAGACGTGTACGTTAAAAGCGTCCGTAATAAAAAAAAACACAAAAAAAACAAAAAAATCTGAAATTAAAATAAGCCGTGGCAGCTAAGATTCGGCGCTCGTTCTCGAACACGACACATGGATCAGCACCATTCAGCTCAACCATTTTGAAGGGAATTTAATGATCCAACACACACGCCATCACCAGCGAGACATTTGAGTGAGCTTGACATACTCTCAGCCGCCACGGCACATTCAATGAAAGACGTACCCAGTAAATGGTAGCTTTATAGAAGGTTACATTGTGCTCACACATGTTCTTTGCAATTAAACAAGACTCGGAGATTGAATTTATACAATGCAAAGATAGTTTTACAATCTTCAGCAGCTCTAACAATACTTTCGAATGCTAATCTATTAGTTTATGCGCCCTTGTGGATCAGCCAAGCGTTTTTGGCAACGATGTAGTCCCAACTTATAATATGCTTGGCTACATATTGTGCATTTTATACAACATTGGTTAGACTGGAAGCCTAGGCAGATGACTCCTTGAAGACTCGTTGCTATTATCCTGACTCGTTACTGTTATTATTATCCTTAAAACAAATAATCGTGCATACACGTGCAGATATAAAAGTATGAAAAATGATAGTACGTTTATGTTTCAGTTCAATCTGGATTTATCCAGGAAAGTCAACAGGAAATCCTAGGTGTTAAACTGTCTATCTAGCCTGGGTCTAAATCGGCGGTGACATAATCGGTAACTGCCTTGTGGTCTTTTGGTCGATAGCGCTACTGCGCTGACTTTCGCTGGGGTTCGTTTTTTTTTTTTACTTTATTATCAATGTATTTGTTGTTATATTGGCGTGGCTAGCTGACATTTATGGCAAATAATTTTATTTGATGTTCTGTGTCTCGTAATCTTAATACTGCAAAATAAACATTACGTACTACTGTATAGAAGCAATTTCTTCTAACTGCACAGACAGCTGTGCTGCTGGGGAGTTTGTTGCGCCACTACTTCTCCCCAGCTAAAGCACTAGGAAGAAGTGAAGGGCGGGCGTGCCGGTGGACTGTCTTATGTCATTTTGACGTTCGAATTTATTGAGAATCAGCACGATTCTCAATAAATGACTAATGATTTTGAAACTGAATGCAGCTGAATACCAGTATCTTGCATAGAGCGACTGCCTATGTGACCTCCACAACCCAGTTACTGGGTAACACGATACCCCTTGGTAAGACTGGTTGTCAGATTTGGGCTTCTTATTATTACCCGCAACGACTGTCAAAGATCCACGAATGACAGCCGGCACCAACGGCTTTACGTGCTTTCCGAAGCACGGAGGGGTCTCGACCGAGGCTAGCGTAGCGTTACCTGATCGATCGACCCAGCGGCTGTTATTACTTACCCACAAGCCCCAATTAAAAGTACATAATATATTTAAGGTAACTCAAAAACTGCTCAAGCAAAGTTAATAAAACTTGTATGGAGTGCGGTGGTCCCGCGAAGACTTCCTCAACCATATAAAAAATCATGTAAATTGGCAAAGTACTCACGGAGAAATCGGTGTACCTACATACAAAAAGATACTTGCCGAACTAGTTAACTCATGTTTTTTTTTTTTTCAAATACTATGCCTGCTCTAGGATGCATATTTGGTCCTTCTTTAAGGCCACGTCTTCAGTACCATTACGGTGGCCCCTGGTCTACTTCTTGATCTTCTTAGTTTTCAACTTCGTCTCTGCAGCACCACGACACACGAGGCTTCAAAGGCTAGTGCAAGTCTTGGGTTCATTCGATTAATCGAGCCTTCATCTTCAAAATTATTCCCCAAAAAGTTACTTTGATGGTATTCCCAAACGTTTCCCCAAAGCAATATTCTTAAAAACAATATTAATTAATCCATTGACGAATAAAATATTTTCCGTTGGCGTCCTACTAAAATCGATAGGAAAATATTGATTTTCCAAATGATTAGGAAGTCATTATTATAATTGGCTTCTCTTCAGTGGAAAGTGTTTATTTTGATTGCAATGACAGTGACAGCTTCGGATGCACGTGCGAGGTAGAAATACAGTCTTGGGTAATTATTTTGCAGCAAATATTATCTGAAAATTATTCAATTAAGAAGTTAACGTAACTGGCGGAATATGAAAATATAATTTACCCATATTCCAAGCCAAATACTCACGATTTCTTCGACTTGAATCAACCTCTAGATGGTTTGATATTCGTAGTTGCAATTTGCCTCCTCATCTCAAACTGTTTCCTCAGTCGAGGTGAGTTTGAGTTGAGGTACCAAGTGTCATATATAAGATACGTCGCATCTACCTTACAGCTTCGTTGAGGTAGTCGACAAAGAAGTTTTAACCAACAGCGTATTTTATCCGTTTCCATATTGTATTTTGAAGACTTTATTGATTATTGACGTATCACCTCGACTCACACTCATTCGAGGGACCTCATAATTTCCTTATCTGACGACTTTGAATACCGATTTTGAGGGACTTCCGAGGCACGCCTTGAGGTCTCCTCAACAGAGTTGTGAGTCGAGTAGCTTTCGAGGTTACAACAGAACTACATCTCTGCCTTAGCTTTTTGGCAATGAAGGCGGAAATTAGGTAACGTAACGTTATCAATGAACGCATAAGATTCGATGATAATTTTTATTTCATAAAAATAAAAAATAAAGGTTTTTTCCAGAACTCATAAAGCGTATGTTATTTATATCGATTTAACATATTTTTTCGATGATCTCATTTTTATTAAGCCTTCTTTAAAATTACATTTAGTTTTACGAACATTTTTAAGTTTTGTCTTTAAATTTTTGGTTCTAGGACATGCCGGTTTCCTCACGATGTTTTATTTCACCGTTTTTGAGAGCAATGGTGATTAAATGATGTATACAACATAACATGACCCTTATTTTCTTTAATTGTTCCTGTTCTTTCAGGAAACTTTGAAGTGAGCGTGGAATAAGCTGTCAGTGCCACTGATGCTAGGGATTGACCAAGAAAATTACACTGACAGCTCACTCGCGTTTGGTCTATTTTAGCTACTTCCACAGCATTATGTCTTATGGCATTTTACTGTGGGGTCGGGCTGCTGACATTGAATCCATTTTTATTTTGCAAAAGAGAGCTGTCAGATATACAATCTTCCTCGTCGCGAATCTCTCAGGGAACTATTTAAAGGGATTAATATTATGACAGTACCTTGCCAATTCATTTATGAAAATATTATGTATGTAAAAAAAATCTACATCTTTTTAATAAAATAAGTGATAGACATAATTTGAATACTAGAAATAAAGATAAAATAGATCAACCATTTTTCAGATTAGCTAAAGTACATACATCATTTATGGGGTACTGTGTTAAATGTTATAACAAAATACCTTGTGATATATTGCAATTAAATGAAAGAAAATTTAAAATTCGTATAAAAAGTACACTGTGCAGACAAGCTTATTACACATTAGAGGACTATATACAAGATAAGAATGCTTGGACACATGATGGTCCAGCTCCATAGGACAATCCCGTCTAGACAAAATCACACTGGTTGCTAATTTAATTTTTCATTTTTGTTTTTTTTACTTACTCACACACTGACTTATTCCTAGTTAATATATTTTTACAGTGTTTGTAAATATGTGAGCACAATGTACCTATCGCGACATTCATTTATCTGCCTTTGCTATATTTTTAGTTCTTCTTACCACTTGTGGTATAGTAGTATAGTAGTAGTTTATTCTTGGTGCATCGTCTTCACATATAAAAATATAATTAATGTATACAAATATTGTAAAATATTTTAAAAGAGTAACGGTGGAGTTTCTTGCCACTTCTTCTCCAAACGAAACTACTTTTTGGAAGTGGCGCCTAGAATCAGTTATATTTTTATTGTAATTTTTGACGTTCAAAAGTGCCATTTTATGGGCCTATTTGAAATAAATGCTTTGACTTTGACTTTGACACTCCACGCAGGACTACACGGTGAGATTTTTACAGTATTGACATGCTGATCATTTAGGTGAGAATAATAGTATTTTATTGTTGTTTTTAGTTTATTATTGTACTTATTAAATATACTTTGATTAATGTAATTGGTTTCTTAGGTCTTGTGTAAATGTAATAACAGGATATGCAAAAATGATAAGTTTTGAAGTTTTTGATACTTTTCCTTTGCAAGTTTGGTAGAGCATTGATCACCACGCTTGCTCAAGGCGGGTGGTGATTTTAGACTTATATTAATAAAATCCAGCAGCCTAATTGCGTAACACATTTTCGTAAACGATCACGACTAATCTATTGTATATTGACAGTTCAACAACATTCACTGAATTATTACATTGTTGAGCAGATTTTTTTATCGGACTTATGAAGCAATGTATTAGCAATCTGTTTCAAAACGATCCAGATTCCGTTTGATTGTGTATTACGCAATTAAGGTACTGGTTTCCTCGCAGTGTTTTCCTCACATCAACACAAAGAGATCAATAATCCTGTCAAAGTTTTAAACGGGGGCTTTATCCAAGTCTTTTTTTTTCTTGCGTAGGGGGGGGCTGGGGTCAGAAAGTGGTTCAAATTGTCTTACGTAATAATGAACAGCCCATTAGTGGGTCAATCGGGGTGTTGCGGTAACTGCCAACCTGTACGAAAAAGTTTCGAAAAACAGTTAAATGGTTTCCTTCTTTGACATTTCAAATATTACTGGCAGAAATAACAACACAGTAACTCTTACGAGGCAAAGAAAGTTAACATTGAAACTGACTTGCACATTTATTATATTATATAATGACTCGATCCCGTGGGAATATCGGATAAAATAAAATCCTTTGCCCTAATCCAGGCATAGTCAAACGCATGTGCCAAATATTATAAACAAAAAAAAAATTGGCGATCTACTTATTCTTACAGGCAATGGCTTCGAAAATACTATATTTGTTTTTTTTTTTAAGTTGGCAACCCTAAGTCCCCACCGTGCCTAAGAAAGCACATTTAATCTACGGTTTCTTAGAAAAGCGGCGCATGCGGCTGTAATGCGCAGCGTTTTTGACACTTCAATGTCGAAAATGACAGATTTTCATGACGTCCCTTATGAATGTGACGGAAACGGTGTTTTAAGAAACGTTAGCCTAAGCCGTTGGTCGCGGTTGTCATTCGTAGATCTTTGGCAGTCGTTACGGGTAGTCGAAAGCCCGAAAGTCTGACAAGCAGTCTTACCAAGGGCTATCGTGTTACCCAGTAACTGGGTTGTGGGGGTCAGGTAGGCAGTCGCTCCATGTGAAGTATTGGTATTCAGCTGCATCCGGTTAGGTTGGAAACCGAATCCAAATTGGTTGGGAAAAGTCAGACAGATTGATTGAGACATTTCAGCTTTACTCTGAGGGCTGGTTTCACACAGACAGTTTAAGAGCTGTCAATGTCATTATTTTCCAGGAGATATTGACACTGACAGCTCTTGAACGCGTTTTAGATGCGCTGAACGCGTTCAGTAACATTGGTGAAATCGGCACTGAGATGGCAATGAAAGTATGATGGCAGGTGGGCCGCTGGCTTCATTACCAAACAATAATACAGAATTATGTAATATCAAAGAAAGCGCTTACCTCACTCCACATCAAACTTGTAACAAAGCGAATTACTTTATAAAAGTTTGAACTCTTACATAATCATGGAATTTTACCTAACAGGCAATAAATCGTAAACAATTACATCTTTGTGAACTAGGCCGCCTATGACTGGCCGACTAGTTGGTCGCAAAAAAAACGATTAGTCGGCCCTTTTTTTGTTTTTTTTTATTCATTGCTTTGTTTGGTTCGAGATGGGTTCAAAACCAAAATTGTGTTTTTTTTTTAATGTAGAATAAATAAAGAAAGAAAAAACTATTTGCGGTAAACATGACGCAAAAAAAAACATACACTCAAAAAGAAAAAAAAATGAACAGTTTGAGGTAAACATGCGTTACATACACGCAAAGCGGCTATCGCTCAGCATAATGCTGCGACCCTATGTTAGTCAGAGCTCCAGCGCTGGTTTTCAGCGACAGCCGGCGCTGACGCAATGACGTCGAGGTACAGCGGACTTAAATTAAATTATTATAATATACTGACTGCCTCGTTGGTCTAGTGGTCGCAAGAGCTACTGCTGTGCATGAGGTCCTGGGTTCGATTCCCAGATCGGGCAACGTGTAATTGAGTTTTTCCTTATGGCATTTCTCAGTAGCAGCCCGGAGTCTGGATTTATGGCCGGTTGATGGCAATAGGCTCGCCCCCTATTACATGGGACTTAAGCATAACTGGCGAAATATGGGTGTACTATAGATACACCTCTGCCTTACCGTTCGAGGAATACAAGCGTGATGTCTTTGGCTTTATTGGGACGTTAAAACCAGAGATTGATAGGTTTTTCTATCTCCAGTATGCCAAAATTGGAGATACATACGTTATTGGGTTCGGCCGTTAGTCGGCGACTAATCTGTACATCTCTAGTAAACGGTCTACCCGAGGCAGTTAGTCTTACGAGTCTCGTATAAAAACTGCGACCTTAGAGGCTTTTTGTTCCTCCAAGGTTGAGCGCAAGGAGAGTCGTTGACTTCACTTTTCAATTTCTCGTGTCGTGAATTTCCATGATGTTTTAAGTGGACCTTATTGAAGCTGTAGAGCTATGAGGAACAGGGTGTAAAGTTCACTCTTCCTCTATGGAAAAGGCAGGATCCTTCGATCAGACGGGTGTTGTGACATATAATGCTAGTTGCGCGGTAAACGCTGCTTGCGCGATACAGGATTTTGCATGATGTCAGTGTGATGCGTAGTTCGCATGGTGGTGGTGTAGATGCCGACACAAAGACCGCGTTGGCCGCCATTCGTAGATCTTTGACAGTCGTTACAGTTACCATACCAGTATTTAACATGGAGCGACTGTCTGTCTGACCCTCCACAACCCAGTAACTGGGTAACATAATAAATCAAAATCAAAATGTTTTATTTCACATAAACCTACATGGGCACTTATGAAACGTCAGATTTTAGGTGCACGGTTCCAATTGGTTGTTTCCTATGGTGAAGAGCCGGCAAGAAACTCCATGGTTACTCTTTTAAAAATATTTGTCTTTTACAATGTATTTTAATTAAGGTATGGGAGGACAGTGTAGGCCTGTCAACAAGTACCATATGTTAAACGAATAGACTATAGTCTATAAATTTACAATCCACAAGGCCTACGACGTTCTCACATTTACAAAATATAAAATAATCTAATAAAGTAAAAACAAAAACGAATTAAAAATTGTAGGTATGTAATGTCAAATAATGAAAATATTATGTCAGAGTTATGTAAAAGTCAATTTCTAATAATAAAAAAATAAAATTAAATACCATACCCCGGGGTAACGTGCTTTCCGAGGCATGGAGTGGTCTTGGTAATCACCCATCCACGGACCAACCGCGGCAAGTGTATCTTAACCTGATCGATCGACCCGTGCGGCTGTTGTATTACTTACTAAGCTTAACTTGTTAGTTAAATATTATCGTTTGAAAAAAAAACATTACTATCATGAATAGAATTAGTTTAAAAAAAAGTCAAAGTCAAAGCATTTATTTCAAATAGGCCCATAAAAAGGCACTTTTGAACGACAAAATTTGCATTAAAAATAGAACTGATTCTAGGCGCCCCTTCCAAAAGGTAGTTTCGTATGGAGAAGAAGGGACAAGAAACTCCACCGTTACTCTTTTAAAATGTTTTACAATATTTTGTATACATTAATTATATTTTTATATGTGAAGACGATGTACCACCAATAAAAATACTATACCACAATTGGTAAAAAGAATTAAAATAAAGCAAAGGCAGATAAATTAATCACGAGATAGGTACATTGTGCTCACATGTTTACAAACATTGTAAAAATATATGATTTTCCTAAAATATTAACTAGGAATAAGTCGTGTGTGAATAAAGTAAAAATAACAAATTATACAATACAATAAGCAACTAGAATGATTTTGTCTAGCCTCTAGCAAGATTGTCCTATGGAGCAGGACCAGCATGTTTCCAAGCATTCTTATCTAGGATATAATCATCTAATTTGTAATATGCTTGTTTACAAAGACTTTTGTTAACATGAGTTTTAAACTTTCTTTCATTTAATTGCAATATATCACAAGGTATTATGTTGTAACATTTAAGACAGTACCACATAAAAGATGTATGTACTTTAGATAGTCTGAAAAATGGTTGAGCTATTTTATTTTTATTTCTGGTGTTAATATTATGTCTATCACTTATTTATATTAAACAGATGCTGATTTTTTCTTACATACATAATATTTTCAAGAGATTCGCGGCGACGTAGATTGTATATGGTTCTGACAGCTCTCTTTTGCAAAAAAAAAAATGATTAGGCTTTTAAGTACCGATAAGCCCTCCCCAGTCCTTGTAATTGTATATCTTTAACAATCAAAAGCGGAAACGCGACCAGACCCTGGGCTAGTGCCCCTGTACAAGGTTCGAAACGAAATCCTTGAGTTTCAAGGTCTTTGTACAAATCGTGTTAAGGTTGTAAGCCAACTTTATGTCACGCGATTTTCAAAAAGTATCATATTATCTTGAAAAGTTGGGTTTTTAGTTTCCTATTCTCATATTATATAAATAACATGAGACCTCTATCGAATTTGAGCGGGTTGGCAACGTCAATTTTAAAATGCTTTTTTTTCAGTCAATCAACTACATAGATCGTTGGTATAAATTTATTTTTAACATTTCCTTTTAAATTAAAATGTTTAATCGTAATAAGTACCTCTTGTTAATAGATAATAAATACAAAAATAACTGTAAAAAAATCATACTAACTTATAAATACTTACAACACCATCCATTTGCTTGACTTGACAACAATTTGAAGAAAAAAGTATTTTGGTTTGAATTTAATAAAATAATCAATAAAAATAAATCCTATGACTGCGGCGCGTTCGGTTCCTGCGACGCATCTAGTTGCCCGTCCACCTTATAACCTTAATTCTTAACGATAAAAATAGGTTTAGAACTTACACCATCTTATTTTTGCCCCACGGATGGCCTACCTGATTTAAGGTGGTCACAGCCACCTGTGGAATATCAAATTGGCAAATCCTGAGGTATCAAATTGCGTTGCTAGCCAAGAGACAAACTTTAAATGTCTTATGAGCTTGTTATTACAGCAAACGGTGTTAATCTATATCATAGGTTCTCAACCACAAAGAAGTTTTTTTACTTACCATCTGTCGCGATTCTGAAACAGCTATTGCCACGATTATATTTAAACGTAATATTATATACCTAGTTGAAATATCCATCCATACGCCTCCTAATTTTCTCTAGATCTTCCACTGCCCCCCTGAGTTTCAAACGGACGGGACGTTATCGCCACGTTAAGAGGCTGACAAGAGCTAATGAGCGGTCACTGTCACTGACTAAAAATATAAAACAACTTACACTTGTTTGTTCCCGATAGATGGCAATAGGCTCGCCCCCTGTCACAGGGGACTTAAACATAACTGGCGAAATGTGGGTGTTCTATAGATACACCTCTGCCCAACCCTTCGGGAAAACAAGGTGTGTTGTGTGTTGTTATGTTTGTTGCAAGTGATGTTATGTTTTATGTTTAAAAAATAAAACAATATTACGTTAATATGTTGCTTGCATATTAATTTTACTAAAAATCAGAATGGTTGCATGTAATTACATTGGACCCTCAGAAAGTTTTGTGAAAATGAAAATAAATGTTTTATAAGTAAATATTTTTTTATTAAATCTTTTCAAAAGACCCTCCACTAGCCTCTATACAAAGTTTCATGCGTCTGAACCAGTTTTCGAAACACTTTTTCCAGTCCGCCGTAGACACCTCGTTTACAGCCTGCTCGAACGCTGACAGCTCTTTTTCCGGCGACAAAAATTGTATCCCTTTGAGCAGATTTTTTATTTTCGGGAATAAAAAGAAGTCACACGGTGCTAGGTCTGAGGCCCTCGGCAAGAGCATAATCAGCCTATAATGTTCCCACAGCTGGGACAGAGGTCACTCTTCAAGAGCTAGTGGGCTGTAATCCACCACGCGGGCCCAGTGCGTTGCGTGCATTGGTAGATGTCCACACGACTTCCAATTTTGGGTTCTAGGAAATGCCGGTTTCCTCACGATGTTTTCCTTTACCGTTTTTGAGAGCAGTGGTGATTAAATTATTTACACAAAGTAAAGCGCCTGTAAGTAAGACCATTATTATTACCATTACCACCGTTACCACTGGGCCACCACTGCTCATGCAATATTGGAGGCCTTACAGAAAATAAGTCCAGAGAACACAGCAGGACACATACCCTTGAAACCGAAACAACACGAAGCTGCATAGTGGTAAAATTAGGTATGGTAGCATTTATTCGGACAAAAGAAAGTTATATATCACTGCTAAAGCCTAACCTGGAGTTCTAAATAACTCCATATGCAAGAAATCCGTAGTTTAGGCCAAAGTTACGGGCGAATCATACTCCGTTTCACCTACGGACATAAGATTAGTATCGGGGCCCGAACTAAGAATGAATGACACCACGATTTGACAGGTGTCCTTACTTCCGACGTGTTTTTACCTTTCCGAATAAATTTCACTAACTGGGAGTAGGGTTTACTCCAAAGTTTAGAACTACTTTCGTATCGTCGTTGAAGGACTAACGGCCGAACCCAATATCTATCTCCGATTTTGGCGGCCTGGAGATAGAAAAACCTATCAATATCTGGTTTTAACATCCCAATAAAGCCAAACTATGCGACCCTATAACGTGTTGACAGCTATTTGTTTGACAGGGACAGATAGAATTGTACTGTCTACCATCAGTAGCGATCTACCTTAGGTTATTGGGTTTGGCCGTTAGAGAGTAGTCTGATGAGTCCAGTCTTCGACAAAATCAGTAGGTACAAAATGAACGTGTTGCACGAGTTTCCCCTAAAAAAGAAGTTAAGAAGCAGTTGTTTTCGGGGTTCCGACATCTTTTGTATGCGATAACTTGGACAAGTTATACTTTACGCAAAAAGAACTCTTAAAAAATCTAACTTTCGTTCACGTTTATAAATTTTTTCCTTATTTTTCAAAGTTAAGTAGGTAAACCTTGTTACGATCATTACGAGGAGTTTGTGCCCTGCTGATGGCTATAAGCTCCTCTATTACATGTGACTTAATCATAACTGACGATTGGGTTGCGGTCAGATAGGCAGTAGCTGTAAGATACTGGTTCTTGGTTCTTTGTTAGAGGATTTGGTTTCCAAACTTAATCCTTTGTGCGTGGGCCATGGCGACCGTCAGTAGTCATTCCAACTAGCATGTCGATTCTGTAAATATCTAACCGTGAAGACTTGCGTGGAGTGAGCTGTCAGAGTCATCCCTTCTTGCTGACTCTACGCTCACTCCACCTAAGGTTTACCCTTAAGGTTTACTCTCACCTTAACGGTGAGATGGTTACAGAATAGCACTGTTGCCCACCTCCCTCCTGTCCGTTAAATACTGGCATTCAGCTGCATTCCGTTGGATTCGTCGCCAACATATTTAGAAAAAGGCTTGGCATGATGATTATAGCGATTGGCGAAAGGTGGATGTTGTACACGCATCTACCTATCCCTTCGAGAAAACAGGCTTTATGATTTCTTTGTCATTGGGCTCTCCATCTGGAATTTCTCAGTAGCAGCCCGGCGTCTGGATTTGTGCCCGGTTGGCAATGGGCTCGCCTCCTTTTACGTGGGACTTGAACATAACTGGCGAAATATGGATGTTCTTTAAGTACATTTCTGCCTATCTTACTGGAATACAGACGTCAAGTCGATGTCGTCCAAAATACGCGCATTGTCGTGGAGTTGTGGACACCAGCCCGTATTACCTATTTATTTTTTACCGGTGCTTGTGAAGCAAAAAGGAGAGTTATGATTTTGACCGGTTTGTATGAATGCATCTATGTTGGTATGTTCATCTGTTCCCGCATAGACTACTTATCATAATTTGACAAATGAGATATTGTTGAAAGCGTCTTGATCGTCCGCTTGAGACGTCATATTAAATAAAATATGGCGCCCACTAGAGGAAGTAAGTAATGTACAAA